>QMIH01000469.1:231134-315211 GCA_003987875.1 Clarias batrachus | reverse complement strand
ACACACACACACACACACAGACACACACACACACACACACACACACACACACACACACACACACACCATTATAAACCTTGGGATACTTCAACATAGCCAATCCAAAGCAAAACCTTTTGGAAGTTGAAGGAAACCCACGTGGACACGGAGAGAGTCTGCAAAACTAATCACACACAGTATCTCAGCCGAGAGAGAGCTTTCTATATGCATAATTTCCGGCTACAACATCTTCTTTGCATTCAACTCTAATTCACCACTTGTTAATTAATATATATGAATTGTTTTATAAAACAAGGGGGCGGGACATTAGCGCTGTCACTTTGCACCTCCTGGGTCGAAGGTTCGTATTTTAGACTTGGGTCTGTGTGCATGGAGTTTGCATGTTCGCCACGCTTTCTCCGGGTACTCCAGTTTTCTGTCGAAAAGTCGAAAGATATGCAGATTAGGCTAATTGGCATTCCCAAATTGCCCAGAGTGCATGAATGAGCGTGTGTATGGGTCTCCTTGAATAGGCTCCAGACCCCACAATAGGCCATCACAATTCAAACTGCCTTTTTAATAGGACAGGTATTACTGTATGTCTAAAGGAAAAAAAAAAAAAAACTTATTGTACACTGTCCTTCTAAATCAAATACCGCAATGACATTTCTATGATGGAAGTGTATTGTGTGCTGTAAAACATGACCATGTCCTTGCTTTGCATCCAGGGCTCCAAGCATACACTCTGGATTCACCATGACCCTGATCAGAATAATACTGTTAGTGAACATACAGTACACAAATGATTGAATCAACCAATGAATAAATATTACTGATACACTGGATACCTAATTACAGGCACATAGTGGAAACGTACCTTGTGTAAATGTTTAGACCGGTCTATAAAGAGCAGCCATAACATTACAATGACCTGCCTAATATTGTGTAGATCCGCCTTGTGCCACGAAAAAGCAGATGTGTATGACTATGATTTTCAAATAACCATAATAAAAAGTAAATATATTAACCTTGTCAATTTTTTTTTTACAAAAAACCTTATAAATAGTCCTAATTATATTACTATTGACACTATTATTATTACTTACATTTTTTTATCTTATGGTTCCTATTGTACATAAAATAATAATTCATAATATTTCTAATCTTACTATTTATTAATAATAAAGCGGCACGGGCGGCACAGTGTCTTAATGGTTAGCGCTGTCACCTTGCACCTGCAGGGTCCGTGTTTGACTCCTGGCCAGGTTCGAGTTCCACTTTGTATGTTTTCCTGTTCGTGGTGGGTTTCATTTGGGTACTTTGGTTTCGTCCCACAGTTCTAAGACATGCAGATTAGGATAATTGACATTAGTGCCCGTAGTGTGTGAATGAGTGTGTGTGTGTGTATACAGTATGTGTGTGCCCTGATGTGGACATCAGTGCCTCATGACCTAAACCTCCTGAGATCGGCTCTAGGTCTCTGTAGCACTGTATTAGTTGGTATAGACGATGAGTGAGTGAGTGAGAAAAACCATTAATAATAATACAATAATACATAATAAATACATAACAGTAAAGTAAATAATCTTCTATATTCTATAACTTTATTGCAATTTATTCACATTATTTAGAGCAAAATTCCTATTGAATTAAATGTTCAATTCTTGGCACAGAATGACATAAAGACAGTTTACTTTATTATACCTCTGTGACATCTGGCACCAAGGTGTGAACAGATGCTTTACATCCGGTAAATTGTGAGGTGGGACGTAAAAGGATCACGCTTGTTTGTTCAGCACATCCCATTAGATCGAATTGAGATCTCAGAGATTTGGAACTTTACATTCATCAAACCATTCCTGCATATTTTCTGCAGTGTGTCAGGGTGAGAAGAGGGCTCACGATGTCTCCATCAGCTTGAATTCTTTTAATATTGCATAACGGTGACGTCTCTTCCCCAGGTAAGCAAAACGGAATGTATCCAGCCGTCTACCTGATGTAAAAGAAAGGCTGCCATCTTCCATTGCAACTTGGTCCAATTTTAATTCTCACATGGCCATTGGAGGCAGAGCAGTGAATATGGGTCAACTTGGGCATTCTGAATCCTAGCAGCTCTTCTGTGGGATCAGACCAGAGATTTAATAAGCCTTGGCCACCCATGACTCCGTTTTCAGTTCTCTGATTGTCCTTCCTTGGGCCAATCCCTGCATATGAGAACCAGGCACAAGACATGCTGTGTTGGAGATGTCCTAAGTTTGGAGATAGCTCAGTGGTTCTCAAGCCTTGCACATTTTAGTGCTATCTCTGCTCTCAGCACACCTGATTTTTTTTAATCAACTAATTAACAGGCTTTTCGTAATTGAAGTAGGGGCAATAATTCCCCAGGGACAAGGTCGAGAACCGCTTCTCTTGTCATTACAATTCAGCCCATGTCAAAATTACACACATCATTACACTTGCCCGTTTTTCCTACTTACAACACAATTACTTTGAGACCTGGCTGTTTAATTTCTGCCTTATATATTCCAACATTGTTTACTTCACTTCTCAATAAATTTAATATTATGGCTGATCAGCGCGTACGTATTCACATGGTAAATGAACCTTTCATCGTTCACGTTGTGTGTGTATCCAGTTGTATCAACTGGATACAAATTATACCTTGAAAGAAGGTCAACGCCAGGTTGTATGGCAGTCCTTTGAGAGAATGTTTGCATACTGTCACATTGGTGTAAATGGAGCAGAACGCACATCCTTCTCTATAGCACATGACTGACACTAACACCTTCCCAAATACAGTGAGACCCTGAGGGACGGCGACAGTAATTTCAGTTCCAGCGAACGTCAGCTCAAGGTAAACACTGATCGATTCCCTCGCCTGTTGAACCTGCACCGGAATCAGCCATATCAGCACTTCGATGCTGCTCACATGCTGTGGGAGTTGATTAATTGCACACACTCGATTACCCTCTAAACACATCAGCCCATCAGGTTGAAGGTTGGTGGAGAACAGTGCTCCTGTGCATAACGATGTCAAACAAAACAGGATCGACGTTACCGCAAAGTATCCTCCGTGCATCCCAACTCTGCAAGAAATACTGTACCATCCATTACGGCACGGAGCTTCACCATGGTTTACTCAAACACCGACTCACCCAAACACAGGACTGTATGAAGCTGTTTTAATTTATGCACATTAAAACCAGCAAACAGAATTTTGCATGTAAAAAAAGCAAAAATAATTAGTAGAAATCGAACACAACAGATATCCCAGCACTGATTACTGAATTACCATATTTTCCAGACAATAAGTTGTTCGAGTGTACACACTCTTCTAAATTCTGTCTGCTCAGTTAAAAAAAAAAAGATCTGTCTGTAAACACCTTTATGAGTCAACTGAGGAATAAGAGTGAGTTATATTTTAGTAACCTTCTAGTGTTTAGCTTCAGTTATGTACCAATAATCGAAATAAGGATTGTTTAACCAAACAGGGTTACAGTCTTCTGTAAGAACTGCAGTGGCAGGGCTTGGATACATACACAAACAAATGGGCATAATACAGTTCAAAAACCTTTATAAAATACATACCTGTAGAGTGTAAGAAAGGAAAAAAAAGCATCTTATTGTCTGGAAAATACAGCACCGATATGGTTATCATCATGAAATCAAGAAATGTTGTTACCTTGTAGATGATGGAGAAAAACATTAA
Organism: Clarias batrachus; assembly: GCA_003987875.1. Lineage (NCBI taxonomy): Eukaryota > Metazoa > Chordata > Actinopteri > Siluriformes > Clariidae > Clarias > Clarias batrachus. Next base: position 311,523 of record QMIH01000469.1, on the reverse strand, counting down.
TGTCCCTTTAGAAAATATGAGCTTATGATGCACTTATTCTAAACATCTGAACATAAATATGATCTTAGTATTCAAATTAGCAAAGGATTACAGTTATAAAAAGGTGTTAGTGCGTTTGAGTTTAAATGTTAAATTCTCTTTTAAAAGTTAATGAATTACAGTGGGACGAAACAACAAGCTTTATAAGAGTCTGGTCTACAAAAGCTACACAGATGTACAAGTTATGATGAATGTTCTGTACAAGACAAAAAAAATAATAACCCTCAGGTAATATTCCCATCACTGGTATTAGCTTGAATGGATAAACCTATTTGCCAGACACCAATGTACAGTATCTACTTTTTTTTTTTTCCCCTTTCTTTTTTTAGGTAGGCAAATATTCTGGGCACCAATGTGGGAGGCACGGGGTTGCTGCTGATTCAGCACAGCAGAGAAAGCTGTCAAGGGTCAATCTGGTCATCGAGGACACGACCTGGTCTGCTGGAGCGTGATCAACCATGCAATGCAAAAGAATGAAATAAAAAGATGAAAATCATGCAAAAAGCAACAAGGTCTTTCTTGGAGAGTTTACATAGGGATCGGATCCCACTTCAAAGTTTTTTTTTTTTTTTTGTTAAAACAGTTCTCCATCTTGGAGATCTCCTTTTGCTGTTCGGAGTTGCGCAGTAATGTCCACACACCAGCAGGATACAATGTCCTTGTTAGAGTTGATGATGGTTTGATGGGGGTTTACTGACGTGTGATGTTAAAATGGTCCCACATAAAACATCATACAGCAATGCAAGCCATGAGGAAATTAAGAAGACTCCATGAATCGTTCACGGTGGTGGGATTGCAAATTAAGCAGTGCTGGTCATATAACACTGGGATTAATAGTCATCGTAGGTGTTGACGTCCGTGAAATAGGCGTTGGTGTAGGTTTTTCCAGTTAATTGAGGGTTAAAGTATTTATTTCTTTCCTCCAGGATCAAGTTGTTCTTGTTGAAAGCCTGTAAACGAGAGCGAACTGCATTAAGCAAGACTTATCTTATCTTTATCACTTCCAGATTAAAAGACATTCTCAAATCACTACAGGCAAACACTAAAAGCAAATAGTATAATATGCTGTAACAAAGGAAAAATAAAAGACAAATACATCAAGTACACTGGTGAAAGGTGAGCAGGTCTATTAATGAGTAGAGTCATGAATCAGATATACGATATATAAACGCTGCTCTTATCTTGAATACTTTAAATGATGGTCATAGTCACTTAGCAACCACTTAAGAGGAGACGACTTACACAGGTACCATTTTGGAGGGAGATAAAATATGAAGCCTTTGGAAGACAATACCGGAATTACTGTATGTGGACTTGACTTGTTGATGTTCTTAACAGACTGCTGGGAATTTTAAGAATGATCAACTAGAGAACCATTTCTAAAAAGACTTTGTGATAGTTTGGAGGGAATGTATGAAACTATGAGGACTAAGGAAATAAAGGAACTAGGGAAAATACTAGGGAAAGTGTTCAAGTCAGACCAGGACTTGTAATGAAATTCCTCGTGAAGGCATAAAAGCGAGCGTGGCCTCAAGTTCCAACAAAGACAAATACAAAGACATTCTAGAAAATGATGACATATTTTTGTCGTCTTTCTAGTTCACGATTTATGTTGTATTTCCTCCTCTTTTAGTGCTCTTCATGTTGCTTCTCTAATCTGTTCACTTTTTTACAGTATTACTGTATATCCATCTCCCATTCTAATCATCCTAGCGCCACTGTTTTCACAGTACTTGTACAGCAGTTTCCCTACTTAATGCTTTCTTTTGATTGTGTGAAGCTGCTTTGCGACAATGTCAGTTGTTAAAAGCGCTACACCAATAAAATTGAATTGAATTATTGTCCAGTTGCATGAATGTCCACTATCTGAATACACTTCCTAGTTCTTATATTTATCCATACTTCTTTGTTTCAATGAATATATTGTATCGCCAATTATCCTAGTTCCACTTCCCCTCATTTCTTTGCTTTGCCGGGTTCCTTTCTTTTCTTCAATCCTCCTAGTATGATTGTTTACTAGCCTTCCTTTCCCTCTTTCGTTTTTCTTAATCTTTATAGTGATCTTGTTTCTCTAACCCTCATAGGTTTCTTGCTTCTTTACTTTTCTAAGTTGACTTGTTTTTCTAGTCTACACATCTTCTCAGTCTCGTATTTGCTGTAATTCTGCTAGTTTCTTTGATTCCTTGGTATACTTGCCTGCCCAGAACTCTGGTTCTGTAGTTTCCCATAAACCACTGCGTTCCCTTGTTTCTTGATTCCCCTTACAGATCATTTTATTTTAGTTTTTATAGTTTTTCTTAGTTATTAAAGTTATCTTGTTTTTTATGCTCCTTCTGGTTCATTACTTTCCCTAATGCTTATACTGTAGTTCCTTGTTTCCCAAAATTCTCTTGTTGCCTTATTTGCCTGCTTTCATGGGTTTTCAACTTCTTCTAGTTCACTGGTTCTCTAGTCCTTATAGAGCTCTTGCAGCAATGTAGTCCACGATCAAAATGTTTGCCATTTTTTTCTGGCAATCATGCCTGCCGGAGTAATACTGCCAAAACAAAAATGAAGAATCTGTGGATAAATCCCCCCTCCCCACAGATTTTACTGAACACACAACGAAATACCAGTTAATTGTTCATGTTGAGAAACTTAAGTCATTAGGCAGTCTTTAAGTTTTATTACGCTCCAGCTGTTCTTTACAACACTTTTGAGGACAGTGTCCAGTCAGATTTAGAATATGTGTACAGCTATCTCATCAGGTAACTCGGTAGTTGAGGAGTTGGACGGAAGATGCCAGGTTCAATCCCCAGCACTACTGAGTTACCACTATTGGGCTCTTGTGTAAAGCCCTTAACCCTCAAATGTTCAAATGTGTAACGAGATAAAATTAAATATAAGACACTCTGGATAAGGGTATCTAGGAACGTCCTTAGTCCAACCAGGCGCCGTGGAGGCCAGACTATTGTATTTATATTTTGCACGACCGTGGTAGGAAATCTGAAAAGTCCAATTACCCTAATCCGCATGTTTTTGGACTGTGGGAGGAAACCAGAGAGTGCGGAGAAAACCCACCAAGCGCGGAGAACATGCAACTCAATGCACACAGACCTCATGCGGGAATCGAACCCATGACCTGGAAGTGCAAGGCGACAGTGCTAACCACTAAGCCACTGTGCTACCAGCTGCGTACAGTATGTGAATCTTATTAAAAAAAATAAAAAAATATAGATATTAAATAACTGTACTATAGAAAACTACACTATAGACAAGCATTTAGCAAATGCTAAACTTGATTAAATACAATGGGAATCTTAATGATTCTAATGAAAACATAACCACAAACCCAACCCAATTTATCTCCTGCATGTACTCTAAATCAGCAAACTCAGCACAAGAACACAATGTATATTGATCCTTTTCTGTGTTAAATTTAACAGCCATTGCTAGCTCAGTGCCAGGCTTCTTGCCTGCCATGAGAAAGGTCTGGTTCGATTTCCATCCAATTCCCAAACACAGCCACTGGTGGCCCTAATCCTGTACAGAAATGGGAGGGGCCCATCAGGAACGGCACCCGGTGAAATGTGCAGATTGGATGGTCTGGTGAGCCACCTCCTTAACAGGAGAAGCCAAAAGAATTACGACAAATGTGTTAAATGTAGCAAACATTTATTTAATGATTGTGCTCCCTCAAATAAAATGGTCACTACATAAGCTTCAGAGATCACCAACATGGTTCCATCTTTGACAAGGATAAGCCTTGTATCCCTGCTGGATGACTGAAGTCTCTGTTTTTTCTGTCAGTGGGAAACTGATAAAAATAGTTTGTGAACCTGTATGCTGTGATACCCCATGGACAAAAACTGTCCAGCACTGTAAAACTGCACACAGATTGCCAGATAAAATGATTGTTAGGTTCAGATTTGATCCTATGAAAGTCACAAGCAAGAGCTCTATAGTTGCTTATTATCATTTTTACTTCATGTGTCCCTATTTGCTAAGATCAGTTTTCAATTTCTCCTTGCTTTTTTCTAGCCTCAGAAAATGATCTGTTTTCTGATTTGAATTTTGAATTAACCTCTGGATTATGACCTCTGACATGGAATTTCATGGACATGACATGGATGGGGCTGACCAAATAAAGGAACTTCTGACTCACGTGTAACCATATGAGTCATTTGTTATAATTTCAAACATAAAAAATATCTATCTATCTATCTATCTATCTATCTATCTATCTATCTATCTATCTATCTATCTATCTATCTATCTATCTATCTATCTATCTATCYATCCATCCATCCATCCATCCATCCATCCATCCATCCATCCATCCATCCATCCATCCATCCATCCATCAAATTGATTTAGGACCGTTGTCTATTATTGTCTATACTGTCTATTTCTATAAGGAAACACAAAAGCACTCAACAACAGAGTCAATCAAATAAATAAATAAATAACTAAATAAATAAGAACCTTGGATTAGACATCTGTTTTATGCGTGAACAGCATAATAAGAAAAAAGTGAAGGAACAAGCAACAAAAGAAACAACTGATGTGGCCATTTCACAAGAGCTTTGACAAGAACAGGAAAAAATGTTACACTCTGTTTTTTCATGCGCCTCGGCTGCACTGAGCCTCGGAATGAGATGAAAGATGGAAAAAAACCTGAAGAACAAATGCATGAGCACACCTGCCAGAGAACGAGAGAATCACAGGGGAAGGACAGACGCAGGAGAGGACATATGCTGATTGAGAGTTAGTAGAAAATCTCCAGGCGTCGGGTCACGCCAGTGTTAGTGGATAAAGCCTGGCGCATGCTGTGGTCATCCAAAGGCAAGAGTACAGAAACGTCAGGCTGCGAAGAGGAAGGGAGCAGAGCGAAATCAAGACTAAATCCTCTGTACTAATCCTGTAAAAACACCTTTGATTTGAATATTTACTGTACACATGGGTCCACTAGCAAGCAGAGCTCTACGTGTACAGTATACACGTCACATATGTACTCCAACAATATATCTGTTTAGAATTAAATAATAAAGGGGAATCATAATAATAATAATAATAATAATAATAATAATAATAATAATAATAATACATATGAGTTAAAATTCTTGCCAGATAATGTCCGATATTTTTGCTAAACATTTTTTATTTGTTTAAACAATTGTTTATTATATTGAGAATGAATCTAATTAAATTCTTCAATTTGCTATTTTAATAAAACTAAAGGTGATGTTAGACTCGAGATGTTTATTTAACCACAGGGATGCTTATGAAAATGACAATGAATGTTTTCCTGAAAATTTTTGCTTCACAATTTAAAACCTGATGTCTGTATAAAATAAATTTTTGAACAACTTTCAACATTTTGGGAAATCTCTTTGCTTCTGCAAGGGAATATATATATATGAATATGAAGTTCATGAATTTGCGAGATTTTTATTTCTAAATCTGAGATTTTCTATTTCTGAAAATAGAAAAAACAAAGTTTGTGCCTTAACAGTTACAACTTAATAACTGTGGTGTGTGTGAGGTTTATAAAGGAAATTGAGCCGTATACCATAATGAGACATAAACTAAGAAAGCAAGAGACAAGCTTTTTGGTGTTATATGATGGTATGATTTTGTGGACAGAGCTTAAGCCTTATTCAAAGCTGCTTACTTACAGGCATGCAGTGACAGAGTATGGACAAACAGAAATAGACATATTTATAGATTTATAGACATATAAAGTATATGATTTTATCATTTATAGTATTATTATATGTTATATATTCAATCTCTCATAAAAACAGCAACATAAAAAACAGCAAAAAAAAAGAAACAAGGAGCTCCAATTATTTCACCAGTTTAAGACCAAATCTATTGTAGCTTCCGATTTTCTGAATTTTTTGCTTTAATTGACGACTAATTGTTCAATTCAATTCCCTTTACCATTTACAACTGATCTTTTCCTGTTTTAAATCTGATAGATGTTCATATATTATATGTACTATACTCTGATCAGCCATCAACATTAGCACAATGAACCATTAATACATTAAGATTGATTATCAATTATATATTGGTAAACTGGAGACAGGATCATGGGCACCCAAGACTCATTTATGTCTCTCGAAAGCAAAGACTAGCCTATCAGGTCTGATACCAAAGAGAGGAAAATGCAGCCCGGCAAAAGAAAAGCTTACCATATTTGGCATAATGTTTTGTGCTGTAATGTTATGGCTGAATACTGTACTGTAGGGTTGTTCTTGTCTGCTCTGTTCTAACCTTAACCTTGCTCAGAATATGACTTTATTTGGTAAGCCTACAAAAATTACAATATTGGGGTAGAACAAATGCCTTCAATCAAGAACAACACACATTTTGGGTTTTAGTGGATCGAGATTTGTTTGAGAAATATTACTTGTTTAAATATTATATTTTTGTATAATATAACAGTTTGTATAACACCAGTCGTGGTAACTAATTTGTAAATAACTAATATAACTCACTTACTGTATACACTGCCTTCTCAACACAGTCAAACAACAATTAGTAAGTAATTCGGCTTGGGTCTTGGCAAATTAACATGCTTCTTCTTATTACAAGTTCTGTTGCCATTGTGAAATTGCTTAGAGGATTTCATAACTATGGCTAATTATATTATACTGCAGCGTGTGGCACCCTGACAGTCACTTACAATATTAAGCAGTGTTACAGTTGTTTAGAATGAGTTTGACAGACTGTAAGGATAGAAAAATTGGGTAGAATGTATTAAGTTGTCATGTATTGAATTTTCATTAGAAGAATGACAGTGATAAAATGTCCACAGAGTCCACTGTTAAAAAGTTTTTTTTTCTCCTAATACTCAGTTTAAACTAGGTAGTACTTAGTATTAAATGATGCATTACAAGACTGAAAAAAATCAAGGATTTGTTTTTTTTTAATCTGACACTTTACTATATGTTGATATGTTGATGTTGATATATGCATATATCTTTGGTATAGTATATATGATACAGGCCTTATGACGTTTTTGCCTAAACAATCTAAAGAATTGCAAGCTAAAAGTTACTGCTTGATCTACAGTACATACCAAGATCATATGCATTTTATTTCATATAGTTTTATAATATACATACAGTAAGTGCAACTTTCTCTGCTTTGACTAAACTGCAAAATCTGTTTCTAAAAAGCTATGGCAGAATTTCCCAGATAAGCCTTTCTTTATGTTTTTAAATGCGTTTACACAGTAATTTTAGCAGCTTTTACATACTTTGTAGTATTTTCATATACTATGCATTTTTACCCTATTAGTCTTTTCATCTGCTACTCTTTGAAATGAAGTTTGGTCAGCTACTGTAGGTTTTGAAAGCATTATTTTTTAAAAATGTATAAGCCATTCCAGTAGGCTCTAGCAAATACCACATAGATAATAGTAAGTAATACACAGGATTTGATTCTTTCCTGAAAGAATGTAATCAGGGTTTTTCTGAAGTCCCAGGAATTGAATTTGGTTTTCTGAGAATCGCTATACATCAAAGCGTATAAAGAATGAGTCTGGGGAGTGAAAAAAGAAGAAGAAGAAAGAAAGAAAGAAAAAAAAACAGTGACAGTCATTATGGATAAAAGAACAAATACATACAATTCAATTCTTATTAACTGCCACAAATTGGCCTTTTAAGCATGCTTAATATTTTAGTGTATTTGTTCCTTGTCCTATATAAACTTTTTTTTGTTTTGCCATGTACCCTTTTTTGTTTCTAGTTTTGTCTCCATCTCGGCCATTTGTTTGTTCTCTTCATGTGTGCACCTTTTCTGTGTTTAGCCCTTAATTAGCTAATTATCATGCATTTTTGCATGTGACCCTATATATACAGTAGATATGCATATGCCCGTATATTGTGTTTTACGGTCTCTGACTATAATTGTCTTCACACTGACAAAATACATACTGAGCATCCAAATTTGCATCCTGTCTTTTACTTCTGCTTATAACTACAGTATCATACATCTTCTGCCTGAATATTTGAAGAAAAGAAAGATAGAAGATGCTAAACACAAGCAATTTTGATCCAGAGACATGGCATTACATGTAGTAAATGCTGTGCGACCTGAGAATTCAGGCTATGTAATGGAATCAAAACAATTCCTGGTACTAGACACAGACATTTGGACCATGATGCATCACATTATCTCTGAGCAACAGAGAGCCATACTGACCTTAATGGCTTCCACTGTATCATATTTGTCCAGTTTGTTGATGTGGTTGGTGATGCTGGTGTTAAGAGGTGCAGCAGAAATGGGATGGATCACTGTTGCATCATGGGATTGCTGTTGATATCTTTGACAGTAGGTGTAGACGAGTAGAGTGACCAAACAGCCTAGAATGGAGCTGCTCAAGCCCACAGCGATCATGTGGAATACGTTGAAATCTGGGCAAGAAACAGAGCAGGTGAAAAAGTAAATAAACCCAGAAATATTCAATGTCCAAAAATTCATAAATAAATAATGATTAGAAAAACATTGACAACACTACAGATTCTGTAACATTTGGTGGCATCCACCAATGTGCCCATAGATATACGCCCCATCACATACCTCTATTTTAACTCCTTTTAAGGCCTATGCACATATCTATCAACCAACACCTTGATTTTTCTTTAGCTATTCGGATGTTAGTTTGCTGCTGTGCTTGACATCATTGTTCTGTTGCATGCTTCAAACGATATAAATGGATACAAATGGAGTTCATCATTGTCTTACCAAATTCTGCATGATAACCAAACTTCTCCAGCTTGTTCAGCAGTTCAAACTTCCAGATCCTTTAAAGTTTGCTCAGATGCAATCTAAACAATAAGTGTTCCACATTTTCCATGTTTTTTGAGGAAAGAGGCTTCTTCCTAGCCACCCTTTCATGAAAGCCGTACTTGTTAATTTTTTTTTTTTGCTTATGCTATCATAGCCGTAAACATGTACTGTAATATGATTAGATGTATTAGGTCTTGTTTCTTCTATATATCTTTGAGAAATGGTCTGACCTAGCAAAATTTGCTAGAACACCCACTCCTGCAAAGTAGGCATATGACTCTGAGCCTTGCAATTCCCAAACCCTTCTCACTGTAGAACTATTGTGAATGAATGAATTAAGTAAGTAAATAAATAAATAAAAATTCAGATGGCCTTGTAACCAATCCCAAACTAATGACTTCTCTGCAATTAAATAATCTAGTACAGTTCTTTAGGGACCAGGACTAGGACCGGGAATATCCCACAAGAGATTGGATTATGGAGTTGCTCTGACCCAGTAGTCTAGCCAGCACAATTAGGTTTTTGTCAAAATCACTCAAATCCTTGTGTTTGCCCATTCTTTTCTGTTTCCAGTAAATCAAATTCAGGGACAAAATTTTCACTGACTAATACTGTATGGTTCCAAGTGCCATTGTAATGAGATATTGTAAATGTAGCTACTGTGTTAGGGTCTAAAATGTGATGGCTGGGTAACTGGGTCAGAGCAGCAACAAAACCACAGCTTTTGTAGGATGTTCCCTATCTACAGTGGTCAGGACCTACCAAACGTGATCCATGGGAGAAAAAAATAGAGGACCGGTGCTATAGTCATAAGCAGCCAAAGCAAAGTGATGCACATGGAGAGCGAAGGCTGATTCAATAAAGTAGCTATGGTAGCTCAAATTGCTGAAAAAATGCTGGTTTCAATAGAAAGGTGTCTGAACACATAGTGCATTACTGTTTTAGTGGCAAAAAGGGGGGACCTACTTAATATTAGGCATGCGGTCATGTTATGGCAGACTGGGGTAGTGTGAAAACTGGTGTTGCATGATGGGTAAAATTCTTGAAACATAACTTTCTTCTTGCCAAAAACAATTCTCTTCATCTCTGATTTCAGGATTGTGTGTGCAAAAAGGAGACAGGTTATTGTATGTATTTTTATTTTAGGTCCTTGAAATGGAATATTTATCATCATGAATAATGAATTCATATAAAATATATCTGATAGTTTTCTTTGTTTATACCTTTGACCTCGTTGCTGTGCCAATAAATTTATATTCTCTTTAGTATGCATGGACATTGTCTCATTTTTATTCATGGTATTTAATGTTCCTATGCACTGCATATTTTTGAAGTGCCATAAACCTGTTGCTGAATTATATGGAATATAGTTGGAGCTTATTATGCACTTACAGGATACAATATATATATATATATATATATAATAATAATCTTGCAGTCCATAATTATTTTCTTCTGTTATATTAATAACTCTATTTATGCCATAATCTCTACTATAGTCAATGTGTTCACCTTTTCACGATTATCAGCATGTCTTACGTTGCACTGTTTTTGTCTTACACGGTACTATTTGCACAGTGTTGGCAAGTGTTGTCTTCTAGGTTGCACTTTGAGCCTCGATATTTCACATGTAGAAGACTGTGATAATATAAAATCATTCTGACTTGTCCATCTGGTATATAATAGAAGTGTGTATCACACTGCATAAATCATTACCTCCACAGCGTCTCTCCGTATGACTTGAGTGTGCTACAGAGATCTCTGAGGAGAAGAAGAAACACAACACAAGTGTTAGGCTGATAAGAGAGACAAACAGCTAATAATAAAGCTGACACCTAACTTGCTTGTGATGATGAGTGCCAGGCATAATTATAAGAAATGAAATTTTGTAATGGAGTGCTTCCACAGGCTTCGGTAATGAATTGTAATGGAAGGGTGCCAAACTCATCTCATCACAGAGTACTCGGAATGATAAGCCTCATCTGCATATTCGCACGCTCTCACATATTAACAGAGAAAAAGCTATGCTAAAAGCTACTACTTTAGCTCGGTTTGTATGGTTGTTGGATTAGGGCCTAGTCTATATGCTTGGTGTCTTAAAGTTGACATCATTTGATTCTCTTGCTTTGGGGACCGCTGTGTTTGCGCCCTCAATTCAATTTGTCAGAGAAGGTGCGGAAATGTCATTCAAACTCAAGTGTGAAGCAAATCAACAGCACCAATCCTCACAACAGACCATCTCATCCAGTGCTCTTTAATAAGAGCTTCAAATGAGTATACTAAATAAAAATGTCAGGTGCAACTGGCAATTCAAGAAGTTTGTCAATTTTTTATATTGAGTCCTTGAAGACATGATTTGTTTCTAGCTGTAGAGGGAACAACCTGAGGAAGACGAAACTACTTAAAGCCCTTTTGGGACAGAATAAGTTTCTCAAGTTTTTCCTTCAAGTTCCGTGGAGGAATGTTGAAGCTTAGTGTAAAATTTGATGCAGATCTGTTGCTCTACTCGCTCAGTCATTTTGAATGTGACAGCCACACAGTACACATGCTCACTCAACAGTGTCTAGCAACCAAATGACTAGTGCAATGAAATTGTCATTGTTCAAGCATGTATATTCTAGTTCACTCTTCTTGGCTGCTTGTTTTACATCAATGTGGTGCAAAACATCCTTCTTATAATGACAATGGCTGGAGTTTTTGTCTGGATACAAATCATATAACTTTGATTTTTTGTTTATTTGAATGTCCCTCCAGGGACTTGTACCTCTAGGGTCCGGGTTCGATTCCTGCCTCTGGTCTGTGTGCAAGGAGTTCCTCCCACAGTCCAAACACATGCGGGGTAAACTAACTGTCATTCCCAACTTCCCAACAGTGTGTGAATGAGAGTGTTCAATATGTGTGCCCTGCTAAGATCTGGCAACCCATCCAGGGTGTATCCCGCCTCATGCCCTAAGTCTCCTGGAATAGGCAATACTTCTACCCTGACACCTCTATACAGGATAAAGCGGTATAGATAATATAGAGTGAGTGAGTAAGTGAATGTCCCGCAATATGCAAGTATCTGTGGTTATATGGAAATATACAACTGAGACTGTTTTTAGAAAAACTAAAGAATACAAAGACTGTATATTTACTGTGGCTTTACTTGTTCTAGTTATCAGCTGGATAGTATATACTGTATACCAGAGTTGAAAGCTAGTTAAGCACTTTGTTACTTTTACTGCACTACACTCCTACAACACATATCTGTACTTTCTACTTCACTACATTGCATGCATGGGATTGATTTGCATGGTAACTTCTACTTTTACTTGAGTGATATTTTACCTCTACTTTTACTCAAGTACAGGATTCATGTACTTTGTTGACCACTATATATAATATATACTGTACATACTTCATACATGCACAATACCATTCGTATCTCTGGGCACAATAGATACACATATCCACGTACTAACATGCTTTCTGGACAAAATTAGAGAATGTAAGGGAAACTAAGCATCACACAGACAGTACATTTTGAATCCAAGACCATGGTGTTGTGAAGCAGCATTGCTACCTGTCATGCCGCATTGTCCCACCTTAGCATAAAGCTATTTGTTTTATTTGATCAAACAAGTATATATTTTTATTTGATCAAATAACCTATAAATCATGGAATACATAAACCTTTTTTAATAAAGTAGTGAAACCGTTAAAAATACAATTTGTCAAGTCTATACAAACAGTCATATGAGACAAATCCCAGCTTTCCTGCTTGTTTATAAATGCAAATGGATCACAAACCCCATTACTGTAATGCCTGTGTTCGATTAGGCCACTGGGACGAGTCACTAATTAGCCCTGCGCCACTAAGATTGATTATTTGGTGGGACGTACATTACTGCCTGTCGATATGAAGACGACTTGGGAGTCTGTGTGCTCTGAGTCAATACAGGAAATGTGTATTATGTGCTTCTGCTTTTTGAAGATTGTCAGTGTTACTGCATATCCGTAGTTACAGCCGTGTCTTTTAATTCTGTAATGCGAGTTCGTTGGGAATCTTCTTTAACTTAAGGATTCTTTGACAAAGATCTTTTTTTTTTTTTTTTTAATCAGACTAGCCGGGTGCTTTTCTTAAGAACTCGTGTAGTTTAACCATTTGCTTTTTCTCTGTGTGGAGAACCATAAGCGAGACTGTCAATCAGCAACATAAAAGCACTGGGGCTGCTCATGCAAATGAGAAGACATGTTTGGCTGGATCAAATGCTTTCTCTGCAGACTGGTACAAACACTGTGTGCCATCTGCTATAGTTACCTGGATAAGTCTTTGGTGTACAGACCCAGCAGGCATTAATAATAGCCTTCTTCTGTCTGAGATATTATCCTAACTAGGGCAACTAGGGGTCCTTCTGTGCTGTCACATAATCCCTGTGAATGTAGGTACCATAAACTCCAACAGTGGTTGAAGGGCAGAACAGAGTGCTTAGATACAGAACATAAAACTGATTTTTTTTTTGTGTCAAAGCAGACTATAGTTAGATATGCCTAGAGCATGATTTTCTAAAAGTGACAGGAGTTTCTAATGACATTTTGGAAAAATATAACGACAGCCAGAAGAAGAAGATGAATAAAAAGAAGGAGAAGTTTCACAGTTCTGGAATCCAAATTTTTGATTGTTTATAATTTGACTTTCTTGAATTTGTCTTTTATATAACAAGTCACTTTAAAAAATAAAGAGATGCTATAATGAAACTAAATTGACTCTGTGCATGTGTCCTAACTCTGCTGAGTCTGGTCCCAAGGTATTACTTTAATTCTGTGTGTGCATACGGGGTGTGTGTGTGTGTGTGTGTGTGTGTGTGTGTGTGTGTGTGTGTGTGTGTGTGTGCACGTGTATGCATGTGTCCACCTGGGATAAAGTTGGAGTCAGACAGGCAGGCACGGACTTCGCTGCTATTTCCAGAACACTGATTCCCAGTAGGAAACAGAACGTCACAGTGACGAAGACGAATCTGAGATCCGGATGAGTCACAATGGGACCACTCAGACCAGTCAGACCAACTCTCTGAGGAAAAATAGCATTCGTTTTAACATTACATTTAATAGTTGTTGTTTTTTTTTAACAGTAATGTGTGCAAACACCGGATGAAGGACTTTAGAAGATGGTATAATTAGTTTTAGTATTTTTTCAACAAGGCTAATAACTGGGTGTTGAACGGCTCACTTTGTCGAACTTTAGTTTAGCAACAAGCGTGTTACAGTAGAGTTTGAAACTATGACCTGATTTCACAATCACCTCCACCTACATGAACTCCCACAACAACAACCTTTAGAACAAAACCACAGAGCTGAGTATCTGTCCATATGTGCGTGTTTACATTGGCTACAAATTGAATTCATTTTATAAAGCCCTCTAAACTTTTGGAAGTAACAGCTGCAACTTACTAATAAATCAAACCTAGTGTGCCAGTTCCAGGGAATTTTCAGGGCAGAGTTTAATATTCAACCTCATTGAACACATCTAATTTAACTCATCAGCTAATGATTATGGACTGAATTAGAAAATAAACACAAATCAATCCAGGTCTGTCACCATTCAATATAAAAGGTTGCAGTTGACTAAATAGTGATTTAACCTGTCAGGGTAGTGTCAAATTATTATTATTTTTTATCTGATTATTTTCTTATTTGAAATACTCATATAGCAAATGTAAAGATAGTTTAGTTGGCACTGGTTTGGTATCCTTTGGTTGCATGGAAAATCCTATGTGTTAATTATTTTGGCAAAATATGAACGATTACATAAAAATATAACTCAAATATGAAATATAACTAAAAATAGTTATATTGTGTCACAATTACAATGAGAGAGGGGAAGAGGGTACATTCTGACAACCTGTTCCTGATTGGCTCCTTTCATTGTTCCCTGTTTCCCGTTCAGTGTGCATGTGAGAAACCATCATATTTAGGAGTGGTTCATTATTAAGGATCTGCCTGATTTTTGGTTTTCCCACAATTCCATTTTTTTTTCACGAATCGGGAGGAGGTTGCTGTATCGGCAGAAACTTTACATGTACCCCTCAATAAACAAATTATTTGGCTGGGTCTCCCGAACCTAATGGAATGAGCTTGACCTACAGTATGCACAAAACCTTCTGAGTTGTGAGGATGTACTTGGAACCTGTGCAGAACCACAATCCTCCCCTGAGTCAAATCTGATTAATTTTTGGTCAAATAGGAGAAAGAGAAAAGGCTTGTTGAAGGTCTTGGAAAAACTCAACTACTTTGGTCATGTCTATTAAAATACAGCAATTCACCCCTTTAAAAAAATCACTTCACTGACTATAATGGGGATTGTAAAGTAAAAAAAAAAAAAAACTTCTTTTGAAATGCACACATGACACAGGAGTGTCATTGGGTTTGAAGTGAAAGCTCTTTACATTCTCTGTGGAGCAGGATGGCTGCAGGAGGGGGGGGGTAAGCCACGCCCCCTTGACCCTCACATATGCAGATATATCACAGACAACATACTGTATAGACTCACGTCTTTGTAACCGTATAAGGTAGTAATATAAAATACACCATTTTCAGTTATTATTATTATTATAAAAATATTATTACTATTATTTAAATCAGCATAAGGAACATTTTATGGAGTTTGTTATGCAGTTGAAATTATAAACTATAAAATGTACGGTTATCAAAGGTTGCGGAATATTATATACTTAGCTTAATACATATGCTTCTTTGATAAATCTTTATTGTATTATTAAATGCAAATATGTGTTTAGACAGTAATTTATATTTTGTTTTTTACTGTGTGTTTAATGGTGTTTGTGTGTGTGTTTGCTTGCATCAGACAGCATAAAGTTCTGTTGAAGACACAATTAAACTTGTGCATGGCACAAAAACTAGTCTAATATTTTCGGTTACAATAATTACGGCAAACTTTTATTTATTTATTTTTTTTGTCTAAAGTTTCATGAATATGCTTTTATAATTGGGGAACTTCTGATCTCTGTGTAAAGGAAATGTTCTAGGGATGAAACTCATACATAATAATGACTGTAAAATGCATCAGCGGCATCATCACTGTAGTGCTTTATAAATCCTCACACTGTAATATACAGGTGGGAACCACTTTTGCTCAAACCGTTAGATAAAACTGTTTGCCCCCGGAGTCCTAGCGGAAACTAATCTTCTGTGAGTGAAGTGAGATAAAAACTTGAACTGATAAAACATGTACACAGGACTTGCACTGCTGTACTATTTCCAAATTGTGCACTACAATATACTGGGTAAACTCATTTCCAAGGTGCGGCAAACTGCTTCCCGTTTCTTAATTATTGAAGCATCTGCATGAACATTGAAGAAAAAGGGAGAAAGATGAACATAATCACTGTATTTAAAGCTATTATAGTTATAGTAATGTAATATATTGGAATACTTGTGGGAAACCTCATCTACACCATCACCAGTTAATGCAGGTTTGTAACAGAGATGAATCATCATAAAACTTGCATATATACTGGAAATATTACTCATTAACTAATTGTGTTAATTGCAATTTCAAACACCAGCAGCGGAATAACATGTGATGGTGTCGCACGCGCAAGTGATGAGGAAAGGAGCCAATCAGAAACAGGTCAACAGCATGTTCCCGCGTTTAGTCTTTGACTGGCTAGAATTATGGCGCAATTATAACGGTGTCACAAGTTGAGCGAGCGCAGCCTTGTTATTCATATTGATACTGAGCTTGCTTTAAAGAGAGAGAGAATTTAAGTGATAAAAATACAATTTGTGTGCATGAGAATAAGAATAAGATTTGAGCATGCAGGGAGAGGGTTCAAGTTTCTGCAAGAGGTTTTGAGGACGTGAAAATAAAATATGAGGGCACAAAAGGATTTTCGCACAAGAATAACACCGTGCTAGCCTAGTGAATTGCATCCAACCTGAATACATAACACAGCTGCAGTTATTTCCAAAAGTATTGGAACAGCCAGGCTAGTATCTCGAAGACATTTTCACAGGGGGAAAAAAGCAAGCCATTTTGAAGCAAAGAAAAGAGTGAAAAATCAAGCATCGAGCATAGTGAATATAACAATTTGGAATGTCCAAAAAAGAAGGAAACCATTAAAACCCAACATTAAGCAAGTCAGGAAATGACTACAGAAACAGAAATCAATAACATCTGCAGGGCAGTAGGTGCAGGAGTTGATACCACAACCCACTGTTAAAGAAATAGAGCTTAGCAGAAGAAGAGCGAGGCCATACAACAGGATTCAATCACTCATCGGCAGTAAGAAACACGGAGTCACAACAATTTCAGAACAAAGATTAATCTCTACCAAAGTTATGAAAAGTCCAAAGTATAAAGAAACATAAGATGTGCTCATGATCCAAAACATACACGTTCATCACTCAAATCATGGTGAGGGTATGTCATGGCTGGGGTTTGCATGGCTGCTTCTAGAACAGGCTCACTAATCTTTATTGATGGTGCAACTCAATGGACTCAAAATGGATAAAGCCAATTTACAGAGAAATGCATTCACTACAGTTGGGGAGGAACTTCATCATGTACATGTAGCAAGACACTCGGCCAACACAAATAAGGACTTAAAATTTAAAATATTTTACACTGGATAGGTCAATCAGCAGACCCTGAGCTCCATCTGAGCACTTATTTCACGTCCTGAAGAGAAAATTGAGAGGAGACTCTCATATACTGTACACACATTAACTGAACAAAGCTGTAGTACAAACATAGGAAAGCATCAATAAAGAAGAATGCAAAAGTCAGTTAGTCACTGCCAACCCCACAAACACCAAGTCGCCAATGTTGGGCCCTTGAGCAAGGCCCTTAATCCTCTACTGCTCAGATGTGTAACAAGATAAAAATGTAAGTCGCTCTGGATAAGGGCGTCTGCCAAATGCCTATGTTTTATTAACTTCTGTTTTTCTGTAGGATTATTTGTTCTAATACTTTTGCTCACCCAAATGCCATGATCAAAAGCACCATGTTTTAAATTGTTTACACATCTACGTAGAGGTATCAGGTAATTAAAGCTTTTTTTCATATTTTGAAGGGTTTTACTTTTTCGTAAGGATTTTACGTGTCATTTTGACATTTTAACTGTTAAAAAATGTATGATGCTTCATAAATATTAAAACTGGTTTATCAACCAGACACAGTATATTTGTTTGCCAGATGGCATTATGATAATAACTGTCTATTAACACCTGGGTGAAAGCAACATTGGCTACACATTTGAGATATTTTCTTCCTTGCACACACACACATGCACACACGATTAAACATCTGAAACATCAATGCTTACTGAGGTGGTGTATCCTGTTTTTGGCAAGTGACAAGCATTACATTTTGCCCCATCCTGCATTTTTAAGAGGAAATGTTGTGTCAGTTTAAAAGCACCCGTCTCATCTACTGAAATGTCAGGCACATCATTGACAGCGTTTATGTGTGATGTTATATATTCAGCTATCCTTATTTCATCTTGTTTTTGATGTGCAATGTTTAAAAAAATGCTCATGCTTCACACTAATCAAGGCAGACCAATAATAATATGACACAACAAATTACAAATCACACTGTATAATAACGATGAAAGATAAAAAGTATTATTGCAATTATACTTTAAAATCTCATGCTTTTTTTTTTAGAATGGACTGGTTTTGACCTCCATCCTTGTGATGATTTTGCTTGCCAGTGGTGTTGAAACGGCCCACATTTGTATTTTATTAATTATACTTGTATGAAACTGGCTGTTTATTAATTTTCATCTGTTTCAATTTTTTTTCTTTTTATTCATAAGCTAATCTTTTACTTCACGTGCATTCTGGATCAACTCCATTGCTACTAGATAGAATGATTAAACTCAGTGCTCATGCAATACATTTCCTGTTGCATGTTTATCACAAGGAATTAATTATCGAGCTGTATTAATTACGTTATCATTAACAGGCCTCTATTAGCGCGCATACAAAGCAAACACAAAGAATTCGAAGCGCTGCCATGAAGCATTATGAATCTAAGCTTCACAGTGATCATTTCTGAATGTACTTGTGAGTAATGAAAGCTTGCTGTCAGCTCTCCCGTTGTTCACTTGTCATTAGTATTCACTTCCCTCGCTCACTGTGTGATCATAATGAATGGTGTGACAGGTGGAGCCACGAAAAGGTCACGCCAGAGTTTCACTCAGGCCTTGGCTAATGGACAAACTGACATTTGAATACCAGATATTCACCCATCCCAGCCACTGTATTTTAGCCTAATGTGGGGGACATGTCTCACCATTTAACTGCTTTTTCCCTCCCTCATTCTCTCTCTTCCTGCGGTTGTGGGTGTATTCATGCTTGTGGTCTATCATTTGCTTTTATAATAAGTGTGACATTGATTTTCCTCCTTCTTCAGTCAGTCTTACATTCGAAATTATATGCGTGGAAAAGCGGGGACAGGCATGTGATATAGTACATCTATGGAAATGACTCTATGGCTCAGGTATATTTTTGAGTATTTATTATCAAAGATTTTCCATAAATGTAGAACTATTTCATCATTTTTGCATCTATTTCCTCTTTGCATATGACAATTAAGGATGTAAATATTTTTATTCATAAAAATATTTTTACAATGTTCATGCTTAACACTAATCAAGGCAGACCAATAATAAACCAATAACATTCATTGCTATTATACTGTACAGTGTAATTTGTAATTTGTTGTGTCATTTTATTATTGGTCTGCCTTGATTAGTTTGAAGCATGAACATTATTTTTTTTTTTAATGTTTATTATTGGTTATTCATAAAATGTGTGTTTTTTTTTCAAGGTCTTGGAGGGCAAGCGGTTTGGACTTTATTCAATAATCCACATACAGTAATGTCAATTGTGATATTGTCAATTACTGTAGATATTAATTAAATAATACCACTTTAAATTCATAGAAGAAGGAAATTTCTTTGTATGCGACAATGTTGTTATGGAGTAAAGAGAGACTGGTAGGCTTTTAAAAAAAACTTTTTTATTCTTTTCCATTGTAGGTGACAACCCTACCGATATCTCATGCTCAGATGTGCACGCTGCACAATCGTCTAAACCTAAATGCCAGTGATGCCTCAGTTCATCTCGGTTTTGAAAATGTTAACAAGCTGTCAGTGCTCAGTTTGAACCGTTTTGTGAGCTGCAACTTCAAAAGAAGAGGACCACTAGCTCAGATATTGCAGCCTTCATTACCTTACAAGGCGGTCAGTCACTCCAGCAAGAGAATATTGGTTACCAGGCAACCAATCAATACTGATGATAGCATAGTAACAGATAGACATGAACAGACAGTGCTAACTAGGCTTGTGATATGTATATCCAATCAAGACACCGCTCACGCTATCCAGTGTCCGACTGGATTTTCGAACATGTCATACACTTCATTGTGATCTCCAGCAGCTAATGGGATGCATTTATCATGCATCGTTTACCTTCTGACACTGGGTTTTATACTCTGTTTCCCATCGAATTCGAATGTGATTAAGGCAGAAACACCTTGGACAGGTGGGATGTCAAACCATCACAGTGTACACTTGTATCCTTATTTACACGTTACCAGCAGTACATACACTCTGCTGTTTTTTTGTGGCATTGCCCTTTACATTATAACTGCTGTAACATGAGTCAAATATGAATAGTTGAAATTTGCTATCCATTAATCAAAAAAGGCAATTTTTTGTGATACAAATGTAAAAAGAATAACATTTAGGATATTCAGGAGTACCCCACTTTGTGACGTGACATTAATTACATAATGACCAAAAAAATAATAATTTGCAATTACAAGTTGCATTTTCATTGGTAAAACTGATTTGCAGATAGATTTAAGGATTACACATGGATTTATGACATTAAAAACAGATTTGTCTCAGTTTTACTTAACATACTCCTGAATAGTAACACATTTTCTTTCATTTTAGATACATAACTCATTGGATTTTATTCTGTGTATACATATGTAAGCATGCATACTGTATGGGTGTTATGTGGGTGTTTAGGTGTACATATGACGTGAATGTGTCTATAGATAACGAATGTACAGTGCATGTTTAAATTAGAGTATGGGATTATGTGTGCCTGTGAATATACTGTATGCGTGTGTATGTGTGTGTGTGTGTGTGTGTGTGTGTGTACAGTATATACATATTTACCTGGACAGGGCTGTGTGTTACATAGAGCTTCTTCAGTGTGTAAGCCTAGGCAGATGTCTCCGCCGTAAGCAGGTGGAGGGTTACTGCACGAACGTGTGCGGATGTAGTGCCCCCCGCCACACGTGGCCGAACATCTGGACCAAGAAGACCAACATGACCAGCTTCCATCCACTGAACATTGGTAAAGATAGATAGATAGAGAGAGGAGAGAGAGAGAGAGAAAGAGAGAGAGAGAGAGAGAGAGGACATGAGAAAATGAAAGAACATTCTCTTACGCTAAGCTACTTTCAATATGTCTAATAAATTATTCAAAGAAATGTCTCAGGTGAAAGCTTTACACAGTGAATTATACAGTGCCATGATTATAATGGTCTTGTCAATCACGTAAACTTCACATGAGAAGAATCTGCAGAGCACAGTATGGTATGTCTTTTAGCAGAACAAGTGGGAGTGTGAGCATGTACCCGAGTGTGTTAGGTGGGTGTGCCTTAATGAGGGGAATATGCCTTTTTCCTGACCAGGTGGCTGTGACTGTGATTGGAACAAGTGGGTGTGTCCTTGAGTGACATAGGTGGCAGGGTCCTTGAGAGGGACACGAGGGCATAGTACAGTATGTCCTTGCGTGTGGTAGGTAGGATGTGTCTTTGTGTGGGACAGGTAGACATGTCTGAGCATGGTGGCTGGATACAGCTTATAGTATGACAGGCGTCCATGTCCATAGATTATTAAAGTTATTGTATACAGCAGTCTAAAAATATGATAAACCATGAATGATAAACCAGGAACCATGTCTATACACGATGCATATCTTGTACAGGTAGGTGAAGAAACATCATTATAAATATTATAAACACTGAGTATTGTCAATACAATTTATTTATGCTTATTGCATATTAACAGGATACGATGAGGGTCATGGAAGAGTTTCTGTGTTTTTTGAATTTGGGTAGCAGGATTGTTAAGATGATAGGGTGCAGAGTTGAATTCAATAATTACTCTGGTGTAAAGGTTGTTTCTCAGTCTTAAAGTACACATTTAATGGGCCTGTAGCGTCTCCCAGGAGGCAGCAGGGTGAAGAGATGATTTGTTGGGTGTGTGAGTCAGCATGATCTAAAGGTGCTTTCCAAGGAGGACGAGAGGTGACTGATTATGTCCTGGCCAGTGTTTATGACTCTGTAGTGTAGTGATGTTGTATCGGCTGCTAAATAGTTAGTGTACCCCACTTTAGTCAAGTACAGTATGTTAGTAAGTTCTTTTTTTGGAGCAGTGATAAAAAGGCAAAAACATTTCGACTGGTTGCTTTTTTATGTCCTTAGAAAGTACAGACGATTCTGTGCCTTCTTTACTAATAGGTGTCCATTGATACTCAGAGGAGAGAGGTCCTCATGGTGGTCCTCTCATAAAGTCAATCATACGTTTTTCTTTGGTGCTCAATGACATACTATTTTGTTAGTGCCATGTTGACAGTTTCTCAATTCCATCCCTGTCAGCTGTCTTGTCCTAATGTGCAATCAACCCCACCAGTCTTGTGTCAACTGCAAATTTGGTCATCATCAAAAATGACTGTGTCTGTGGTGTGTGAACATTCTCAGTCAAACGTGTATAGAAGAGACTATAGAAAGGGACTCAGCATACATCCTTGTGGGACGCCAGTACTGAGAGTCCGAGAAGATGCAATCCAAGCAAGCTAAAATAGTCATTCAATTTTTTTCTTCTCACTTTTGTTCTTTCAGGTCATTTTAAATGTGTCTTAGTCATACTGTAACATCCACCTGCACACTCCTGCAGCCAACCTTCATTCAAGTCAGCTACTGGCCAGAGTTTTATCAATAACCTCCCAGCGATCAGAGTGATAAATTAGGGTAGGATCACTGTTTGACCCCATGGAACACAGTTATGAGAGTAAAAACTACCTTCATTTTTCTCTATATAATTCTCTGCTACACTAATGCACTTTGTCCAGCATTTCACTAGTGCTTGGATACAATCACTGTAGAATGTTATCTCAGTACACTGGAGATCCATTGATTTTCAAGGATCAGGCTTTTCACTCGCTAAATGTGCACAGGAATGACTGCAGTGGGCTCCGAACCACCTCGGCTGGGATCGTCATTCACCAACATATGGCCTTGAGCGACTTGAACACGTTTGAGCTTTTCAGATTTTTTCCTACGGCTAACTGTCTCATCACTGTACTGGACCTGAAGTCTTCTGTAAATGTTTTTTTTTACTGAAAATATTTTTTATTTTACTCCTTCATTCTTTCATTTTATCACAAGTCCTTGTTTGACTTGAACACATCTCGTATTTACATGAGTATTGTAAATAGCATCAACCAAAATCGATAGTATTTTAAACTGTATGGAAGAAAAGCCTGCTACACCATAGTCATTTTTTAGTGAGGCTAGATCAATGTATCTCTGCACAGTAATACAAAATTAACTATAAAACATCCACCACAGAAGTATGCACATCATCAATATGTTGACTTACAGTAACTTGAAATGACTTCATCAATGGCAAAAACAAAAAGCACGCAAAAAATATTAGGCTGTAAACTTTAAATCCAGGTGATTTAACTATTTAAGACCTGCCATAGAAGAGTTCCGCTGAAGTGTATCTTGCTGTGCTGTAGTGTCAGTTTTTTTTCATATGTTTTATATATATATATAGTAACACGTTACAATTCCTTCATTACATTTACTTGAGTAACGTTTATGAAAAAATGTAGTTGAGTAGTTTTACTGCAGCATACTTTTTATTTTAACTTGAGTAGATTTGTGAAGAAGAAACACTACTCTTACTCCGCTACATTCGGCTACACTCGACTCGTTACGTTTCTAAACATTTATTCTAGCTGTTTCACAAATCAGACGCAACATGACCCCACTCAGACCCGGCGGCTTATTATATATATATAAAATAAAAATTGCAATAAGCAACAAGGAAAAATAGTCAATCTCAAACTTGTCAATGTAAAAAAGTTGCCCCTTTAACTAATGCTGTGAGAAAATGAGTATATCCCCCAAACTAATGGACTTAGATGGATCAAATAAAATTTGATCAATCTGTGTCCATTAGTTTGTGAGGTATACTCATTCTTATAAACAGTGCGTTAGGTCACCAATGAATAAACAAACACAACGTATGAACATTAAACCATGAAGCGGTGAATAAAAAAGTCCCTGTCAAGATATTCTTATGAAAATGTTCATTATAAGAATTAAATAAAGGGGAAAGCACAAACATGCACAAGAGGCAATTTGGAGCAGATGAGCAGCCGGACAAATCATTGTTGTGCTCAGTGACTAGTGCTACTGACAAAGCACCTCGAGCCGTGCGCTTTCTTTTGTAAGCGTCACTGTTTATGTGAGGATAGTTTAATTTTATTTATGTGTTTGTGAGTGTGTGTGTGAGAGAGAGAGAGAGAGAGAGAGAGACCAAGACTGCATTCATAAAGAGAGCGAAGAATAAAAACACTACGCATTACAATTTAAAGTAGCATTGGGGAACGTAAGAGAAGGGAATTGTTGTGCGTTCATGACATCGCCGCACATCACAAGCACGGTAGCCAGTGCACACAACCTATTATAGATCCAAAATCAAACAAAGCTCTTCAAAAGTAATACATTTTTCTTTAGCACTGGCTGTGGACCTCATTCTTAGCAGTTATCAAAACCTAATTAAAAATCAGATATCTAAACCTGTAAAGCCTCCAATTACAGGCCAAAATCAACCTCCCTCTTTATTACCAAAGATCCTAGGCCTCATCATAGCAGAGGGACAGCACTGGTTAAAGTGGTAAACGACCTGCTCCTCGTGTCAGAGCAGAGTTGCGCCTCCTTGCCTTTGTTACTTGGCCTTCATGTCAAATGTTCCTCCTTAATAGCCTAGAAAATCAATCAATCAATCAATCAATCAATCAATCAATCAATCAATCAATCAATCAATCAATCAATCAATCAATCACATTTTTATAGCCAACTAAGCAAGCAAATAAAGTGACTTAGTATTTAAAACATGCATTTATTACATTTACTAAATATGCAGGAATTAAATAATGGGTGTATGACAATATAAGCAGATAATGATATAACAATAATGGCAGAATGATGTATAGTGTCAGACATATACTCCAATAGTGTAATCTATAGGACAGGTTTAGAAGGATAACTGTATTTTTGAAAGAAGCTGCTTCTGTTTGTACTTGTGGTGGCTTTTATTGCTCTAAGTCTTTTTTTTTGTGGAAGTGGTTCATAGAGTAAATGTCCAGGGTGAGATGGGTCAGAGATGATCTTGCCTCCTCCTGCTTGATTTGGGCAGTGTGCAGCTGATCGATGGATCAGTGGATGATGCACTGCAGCCTTTGAAAGTTCTGTATGGTTGCTCTACTGTACAAGATCAGTTAAAGGAATGAAGTTAAAGCAATGGCCCACTCCTGGCTCACTACTTATTTGACTGATTATCAGTTTGTAGATGTAAATGGTAAAGTCTTATGTTCTGCAAGGTTATGGTTTATGCCCACTGTCTTTTTTCTATGTATGCTCTGCGTAATATCATTTGAAAACATGCTGTTATTCTGATGACAAACAGCTGTATATTTCAACCAGGCCACATGAGAGACACCAGCTTAATAAAGTTAAGAAATGTTATTAACTTCCTTCTTCTTCATTCTGACAAGACAGAATGATACTTGTACTAGGACTAGATGCTGCTAAAAGTAAGTTTTCTCTGAAGGCTATTTGTTGGTACATTAAATAGAGAAGACTGCATGAGGGGGTAAGGCTGGGTTAGACGCATCAGGGGTTAAACGAATTCTCAGTATTAAGTGTGACAGAGGGCTAACCTACAAGCGCCATGAGCATAACAAGGGGGCGGACCATCATAATTTACCTGGGGTGGAAGACAATCAAAGGACATCATCTTCCACCAGCTGGTAGCCCATAAAAGGTCCTGTCAGCTTTCACCCAGTGAAATTACTGGGTGAAAATTAGTAGAGATTACTTGTGTATTTATTCACACTCAACACTATGACTCACTCAGAGTCATATTCATCAAAAAAGAAGCTGCTGGCCTCCCGCTCTCGCACGCGCTCTGCTGTCTCTGCCTGCCTTGTGCCACCTGCTCAGGGCCGCTTGTCTCAATTGTTCCATGAACCCCAGTGCGACATAGAGGACATTGCGCCACCTTAGCATCGACCCATCGTGGACCTGCAACATTCACCTTATGCGCCTACAAAGCCACACTGCTTACATTGAGTGTAACGTCACTAAGACTTAATTTTTTAAGAAGCTCAAATAGTGCTTAAGTGTGCTTGGTACAGT
Source organism: Clarias batrachus (assembly GCA_003987875.1). Classification (NCBI taxonomy): domain Eukaryota; kingdom Metazoa; phylum Chordata; class Actinopteri; order Siluriformes; family Clariidae; genus Clarias; species Clarias batrachus. The sequence goes on along the minus strand of QMIH01000469.1, from coordinate 285,176 downwards.
AAAATGACTATTTTTGATTGTGACATCTGATTCCGGTATTCCTTCCTGTGTGTCAGACCTGTTACACTAAGTCATAGATAAATAGGCAAATTCAGGGCCCAATTCACAAAGCTTTTTAAGCCTAAACGTAGCTCCTAGTGATGAAATTCTAAGAAAATTTCTAGAATTATGACATTTTCTTAGAATTTCCCCTTAAATTTAGGATTAAATCTTAGTAAAGCTCTTTTTTAGCCCTAAAAACGGCTTAAAAAAAAGGTAAAAATAAGTAAGAGTAAAGAGGAGGACTTTTAAGAGGCTTAAGAGTTTTTAGAGAAGAGGACAAAATGGCGGACCAAACACTGAAAGTAAAGCTAAAAGTAAACACAGCTCTTCTGTCCAATTTGGTTTTCTTGTTCCTTTACTTCCTTCCGTCTCTCTTGAATTGTTGACTACAAACCATCCAAAAGTGCAACTTAAATAGACTGTCCTGAAATCCTGTAAATTGGTAAAAAGGTGAGCCATTTTGTAGTAATGAAATCAGTATGAAAAGAACTTGAGTACAGTAACAACTCTGTGCAAATTCGCTGCTTCTAAATTAGACACATTTTCAAGATTTGGCTGTTTTAATTAACTTTAAGATATTTAGCCCATAAAAGAAACTTTGCATAAAGTAGCATGCATTCATGATTATCCAATTTCTTTGTATACATGCATTATGATTTCACTGTCTGTTCTATTGTCATGTATTCTATTTTCAGAAAGAGCGCATTTCAAGACCTTTGTAGAGGTCAGAGGTTATCCTCTCACTAAGATAAAGGATTTTGTATTTTCCTTACTCACTAAATCACTTTAAGTCTTGGACTTACCGCTAGGACATTTTAAGCTAAGATAGGAGCTTTCTGAGAGAATGCTAAAAAGCTTTGTGAATACGGGCCCTGGACTGTACAGTATATAGTCTCAAGGGCATGTCTACATTCTGGTCCATCAACATCAAGACATGGCCAATTAGAACTGCTCCCCATATTTGCATATATGAACCTGAAAATATTTAAACTTACACTAAGAAGAGACGATGCACAGGTAGAATGATAGAGGAGAGAAGAGAGGAAATGAAGGGAATAATACTGAGGGAAAGTGATACTGAGAGACAGGGATACTGTATGCAGCACAAAGTTACTGAGAATATTAGAGATGATAGAGGGGGAGGTAAAAAGAGACAGACAGTGTAGAAGCAGGCAGAGAGAGGAGAAAAAGTTTAAGAGAGAGAGAGAGAGAGAGAGAGAAAGAATAAGAAAGAGGTACCGTGACATGTCCAAAGTACCTGAAAGTAACTTTTTTCTTTTTTTGAAAGACACTTTATATTGAAGCCCAAACAGGAAATTGTGATTCGACAGTGGAAAATTGAATTACTTTATAAACATAGCATGCAGGATTCAGACCAATCAGAGTCATGTCAAGGCAATCATGTTCTCTAAACCGCTTGAGTAAACTTGGCTAATTGGCTTTTACAGTGTGTGTGTTATTCAACCAGATCCTGAACAAGCAAAACCAATTTGGTTCTCAAACTACCCCTTCACCTCTACAATAATTAATACCGGCGAACAAATCAGCATCCCCCTCTTTATTCCTCCTAAAAGAGCAGAGAACCCAGGGAGATGAAAGCCAATGATTCCCTAAGCATCCACTCTATCTGAGGTCTAATTAAGTCTGTGCAAACACAGAATTATCATCCTGTTTCATCTCAGCATATTATAAACCCAACAGTAGGAGTGAGGCACAGAGAAAAACAAATCATATCATGATCATTTTTCAAATTCAAATTCAAATTCAAATTTTATTTGTCACATACACATTCATACACAGTACGATATGTAGTGAAATGTGTAGTGTACGATATGTAGTGAAATGTAGTGAAATTTTCACGATATATGACATTCAGGTTTGCTGAGGTTTGTTAGTACACAAAAGCTTTCCTTTTTCTCATTTTCAGCATAATAAAACCTGAGAAAAAATAAGCTAGAAATGCTAGATTGGCACTCACTGACCAGTTTAATAGAAACACTTGCACTCTTTCTTATTTATGTACTGTAATTATTCAATTAACCAGTTTTATGGGAGCACTGTAATGCGTAATATTATGCAGATACAGATCAAGAGCTTCAGTTATTGTTCACATCAAACATCAGAATTAACTTTGACTGTAGCACAGTTGTTGGTGACAGATGGGCCGGGTTGATGATGCTTTTCTGGGGTTTTTACACAGAATTTACATATCGTAAAAGCAGAAAAAGAAAGACAACAATGAGCAACAGTTCTCAGGATGAACATGCCTTGTTGGTGAGATGGAGAAGAGGACGACCAGAATGGTTTTAGCTGCTAAAACTTAAATCAGTCCTCAGAAATGTGGGCTACAACAAAAGTAAATAAAAAAAAAACACTCTCCATCAATGTCTAGCCAAATAGCATGAACATGCATGTGTGTGCCATCAAAAAGGTAATATATTCCCTGTATTTATTCATATCTCGATGCACTTTGTGAATGCCAAATTTAGTATAAAAATGCTTTCATAAAGATGGCATGATGAAGTGCTCTGTCAGTGGATGTGGGTTGTATTCCTACAGTATAGTTCCCCTTAATGAGCCTTAATGACATAATCCTCATAACTGTAGGTGAAATGAATCCAGACATCCTACAGACAATAGATTTATCATGAGACATACTGTAGCAAATGAGAGTGGATACAGATGATGTTTGGTTAAATGGACTCAGTTTTAACTGCTGCTAGTTCTTCAACAGGTCTTTGGTGTACAGGTACAATATGTAAACTCACTCACTCATTCATCATCTATACCATGTTATCCTGTATTCAGCGTCACAGGGGGCCTGGAGCCTATACCAGGAGACTTGGGGCACAAGACGAGGTACACCCTGAACGCAGGGCACACACACACTCACTCACACACTATGGTCAATTTGGGAACATCAATTAACCTAACCTACATGTCTATGGACTGTGGGAGGAAACCAGAGTACCCGGAGGAAACCCACCACGCACGGGTAGAACATGCAAACTCCAAGGTGTAAGGTGACAGTGCTAACCATTACACCACTGTGCCGCCTAAAATATACTTCTACTTCTAGGCATTTGGCAGACGCCCTTATCCAGAGCGACTTACATTTAATTTTTTTTTTTTTTAAATCTCATTACATCTGAGCAATTGAGGGTTAAGGGCCTTGCTCAAGGACCCAACAGTGGCAACTTGGTGGTTGTGAGGTTTGAACCCGGGATCTTCTGAACCGTAGTCCAAATGCCTTAACCACTGAGCTACCCCTGCCATATATGTACAATATGTACAGTAAAGCACAAAATTGTAACCTGTTTCCATCTGGACCATAAAATTGGCATTTTGTGTCAGCAGGTTACTTTTTAGATGTCCTTGTCTGCCATCGCTAGAGCTGATATTTCAATTTCCATTTAGTTAAATGACTCGTATATTTTGCTCAGATAAGATTGCTGCTTCATGCACAGAAGTGCTGTAAATCTCCAGCTCAGAACAAGGACACTTTCAGCTCAATGCACAGCAGCAAACAAAACCCCATAGTGACCTACTGGACCTCTATTGATTTTTCACTGTAGTAGTAGTAGCAGTAGTAGTATTCAAATTTTCACATTCTTTTTTAAAATACTAATACGACTAAATTAAATCCTTAATTCTTACTGGCAGAATTTTTATCAAGACACTTGAATACAGGTTTTCAGGTAAAGCTTTTTTTTTTAATGCAAAAATTACCTAAAATGTTAAGTGGGATATATATAAAAATATGGATGCAGAAATGTTGTTGCATATTTTTAAGGATTTTTTTTTAATAGCAAAAAACCCCTAAAATGTTAAGCATAATAACCTTAAAAATAAGCATAATCTTACATAAAATCATGCCAACATTTTTTATAGTGCAAAATATGACTTATTGTGTGTTCCTCTTTTGCAATATTCTTTTTTCTTCTTCTCATTTTCATGATGCAAGCGTGCGATGATTAACTGTAGGAGGTAGTTTGCACAGTGCTAAGTGGCACATCAGCTTTATAGAGAACATCTCTTGACTTACTGACTCAATTTGTGAAAACGGGAACATTGTGTACATTTCATATTTGACCTAACTGTTCTTTTAAATCAAGTCTAGAGACTTACATTGCAAATGTAGTGATGAAATTAAGACTATACACCGCTTTTTCGTTTCTTTTTTTTGCATCTCCTTAAGCGATGATGATGATGATCATCATGATGATGGATGATGTCTGTGAAGCGAATTACACATTTTACTGTTTGAAATTAATAATGATTACAGACATGGAAATTTCCTAATTGTCTACTTTCCCTGTGTTTTCCACCTGCTTATGGAATGAATTTCCATTTAGATGACATGCTTCCCCCTAATATGGGGATGAGCACTCATTTAATTAGGCTGACTCCTCCTGTATTACAGCGAGAGGCTGCAGCCAATGTAATTAGCCTGAGATGTGATTATGCACACTGAGCTGTGGGGACTTTTCTCTATTTCCAGCCTTTAACATTTTCTAGCTTTCCGGCTCTTAACAGCAGTGCTTGCGTTTGTACTTTTATACTTACGAACAAATCCAAATGCTTTCGTTTCCCTTTGTTCCCTTCCTCATTAATCACTGCTCAACAACCCAGTAACATGTACCGATTACCTTAGGGACGTTAGTATAAAATGAGACATGGTCCCATAATCACTTTAGAGAGGAGCGCTACAGTCAGCAGAGAGTTGGAATATGTGTGTGTGTGCCCGCATTATTGTGCATTTGTGCATCTGTTTTACATCTGTTCCCCATGAATTTCACATTAGCACCTCTGGCAATTACATTCTACAATGACTTCATATGAAGCCTGTGTTGATAAGGAAACGAATAGGCATTAAATGAAAATGTTTATAAAATAAATCATAAGAATGTAATGTATATGCACCTTATGCCAGATGAGATAAGTAAATGCTTTTCTCTTCCATTGATAAAACAAGAACAAAAATAATAGACATTCATGGATTCTCAATACGGCGCTGCATTTTTCTGTTAATAACCCACTCAGTGCTTGTACATGCGTTATTAATGCAGGCTTGAGATCTGTGCACCATTTTTTAAAAATGATGTAGTACATAGCTTCTCGTTTCTTAAACAATCAGGTCAGAGGATGTATCCTGTGGTCAAAATCCTCAACAAAACAATTCACAGTCCAAGAAAGTGGAAAACAGCTCGCAAAATTGTGTCCGGGATTTATAGGCGCAGAGACAACACTGTTACATTTCACATGTGTCATGTGATATTTCCTTAGGCACGGTTACAGTTTTTGGCCACACAATGTCATTATGGGGAAACGGGACAGAGATTTAGCCAAGTGGATTGGTATGCTTTATACTGTATATTTGTGTCAAATGGGGTATAAGAGTTTGTCAAACTTAAGAACAAATCCAACTTGTGACAGTGCTCCCGGAACAGAACTCGTTCATAAGTTGGGGACTACCTGTATCGTTAAAACCTTGAAGGATAGTGCTCAACCATCAATGTAATCAATAAAATTTTATCAGAAAAACATCATGAATGATTGTAATCACAGAGATTGCTTAAACATTTCAAGTTCCATTTTTTTTATTACGTAGAAATCAATGCTCTTTTTAATAGAGAAATTAAGAGAATTTCCACATGACCAATTTGCAAGAGAGCATAAAGATTGAGTTATCTTTATCTTTGATTTTTCTTCCCTAATGACACAGGGATTTTGCAAGGACACAATGCCAAGATTCGTTGGGCCCAAATTGCAGTTGGTTCTGGGAGCATGAGAAATCATTTTCACACATGACTTGACCACCTGACCTTAACCCCAACGAAACCTTTGGGATCTGCTGGAGAATACTTTATAGAGTCATCAATACAAGGTCTCATCCAAACTCTGGATGGAGATAAATGTTGAGATGTTGCATAATGGCCAGGCAATTCATATCATTAATATCTCTATATGGTGCAAACAGCTAATCTTTACAAACTAATTACAGTTTTTGCTTCAGTTAGCAATGAACCTTTGAAGGAACAGGACTGCAGCGCTGATGGTCAGAGGTTGATTTAACTAATAAAACCAGGCAGTAAATGATTCGGTAAATGAAAATCATTATCACACTTTCACAATTTACTATGTTTCTACCTGTTTCTTTTTGCTGCAAATGTCACACTAGTGCTTTTTATCTAGAAATACAACAAAATACAATTTGCATGCTGGATTGTGCGGTCTAAATAAGGCTATAAATAAATATACTACTACTGTACATGAGTAAATTATAGTCATGGGTTTACTGGTGGATTTACTAGTGGTACAGTATGCAGTACTGGAAAGAGTGGAGAGTAGCTGCCTGCCAAGGTTCATGACTCACCTCACCAATTTTTTCACGGCTAAGATAAGCTATAAAGGTAACTAGCTTCTACCACAAGGCTGCATCCCATATCTCTATCTAACCCCTGAACAAATAATAATTCATTTTGGTGTTTGGAACAAGGGATTCTACACCCTACAAAGTGCACTAGCGTTTCAATTTTAGATTCAACAACAGAACAGTCAGTTAGCTGTGGCTCTTCTAAAGCAGAATATGTGGAGACATAAAGGGAATTTTTTACAGGACCTCCATGGTTTATTCTCCTTGCCTTTTGGATAATAATTTAAAACTAGTTTTACCCCTGATTACCATCTATAAATTCATAGATCCAAATGTTTATAAACATTTATAATGTCATGTCATTTTGGATATTAAATCTTCTAGGGGAATAGAAATACAAGGGCAAAACAAAAAAAAATATGTTTCACCAGAAACTATGCACATGCAGTACAGTACTATGCATGTATACTGTACGTACTGTATCTGTCACATACTATGTGTATTACAGTCCCTTGTAATTTACCAAGCTTTGTAGCTTGAGATTTCAATATTATGGTACTGATTATATTGTCATTAAAATACATACAAATACACTACATTGTATTGAAGTTACAATTAATTCAAACAGCTTGTAAAAGCAAGAGCCTACTTTTGCAGCATTTTTTCTGTCTTTGAATTTTGGTGGATTCATTCAAAGCATAATCAGCCGACTCAAAATCAGAAAAGCACACACAGTTGATGGCATAGGTCAAGAAAGCCTTAATCTTATGAGCAAAAGTGTGTTTTACAAAAAAAAAAGAAAGAAAGAAAAAAAAGAGCACTTTCAAAACATACTATACAGCATGAAGCAACTTGACAATCCAGGCTCTACCTTGCTGATCATGGCTACATATCACAGGAGAAGTGAATCCCTGTGCCCGAGCGCTTTACATACATAATCTGCTTCACACTAGGTCTAACAGCAAAAAACAATTTCACACTTTTACAGTTTCGGTTATATAGGCAAATGTTGAGTTCCTTAATCATTTGAGAAGGGCCTAGAAATGTTAAGGTGTTGTCACACATGGCCCGTTTTCATGATTCAAGTCATTTCAGGTTGATGACTCAACATTATGCGCACACGCAGATGCAACAAATCACCTAGACTTCTGTGAATTTTCTTTTGCTTCACAAGTTTTCTGTTGCATAACAAAAAATGGTCAAAAATATGAATTGCTAAAAACGAATTGATCGAGGCATTGTGTCTCTGGCAATCCTGCTTTTGTGCTTACATACTGTATTTCAGCAACTTTATTCTATATCATTGTACATTTTTTAATGTACACTACTATCAATATATTTTATTTAGGCCATTATAATATAATATAATATAATATAATATAATATAATATAATATAATATAATATAATATAATATAATATAATATAATATAATATAATATAATATAATATAATATAATATAATATATGTCACCACTCGTCATATATTGACAGAAGAAAACATTTTTGCTACAAAACTTCCATTTCTTGCTTCTCTCTCCATCCAGAATTTCACATAAATTTTGTTTTTGCTTACTTCCTTTTTTCTCCACTTCCAAAGGATAGCATAATATAAAGCAACCATTTTTAAACACATTATCCATAACTCAGTGCTACACAGATGGACGTGAAGTTCTAAAGAAGTTGCGCTGTGAACAACAAGTGGTCTGAGAGCTCAATGGAAAAATGTCTAGAGAGAGAGTGCACTTGTATTGTGAACACCAAAAGCACTCTGGTCTTTTGAAGCTAATTCCCTCTGAGGGCCACTTTAAGAGGCCCGGTGATGGCTCATTTTAAAAGAACTATATGTGAAAACACCGTAAAGCATGTGTGAAGTACAGAATTTGACTGTGGGTCTTTTCACACATACACTCAGCAGCTATTTGATTAGGAACTGCTCATTCATGCCATTGCTTCAGGCTTGGAATAAGATTATCTTTTCCCAGTCTTTTGGCCAGTTTTCCTACTGTAGCCTCAGAATCCAGTTCTTGTCCAACATAGTGGGCGTTATATGATCTTCTGCTGGAGTTTCGTGAGAGTTTTTCTGCTCACCATGTTATAAGGAGTGGAAGAGTTGAATTCTGTAAATTACCATCCTGACAGCAGATCCTAAAACCAGTCTGTATGTTTGGGTCTAAATTCTAATTCTCATTAACCCAGCCCAATGGACATCAACTACCACGCCACTGTGTCACTAGTCCATTTCACACATCCGGTTCAGTGCAGGAATATCACGCTCTTGGTGTTCTGTATGAAAAGAACAGAGGCGGAATCGAGAGTTGCTGAAGTCGTGAAAACGGAGAGCTGCGTATTTCAAAACGGGGGTCTGACATTTCAGAGGTTTAAACAACAGTAATCAGGTAGCAGCTACCCCTCAGATATCTTATTAAGGACAGATAAGATTTACACACTGCACTTAATAAGTGCTAAAGCTGTAGTGCATTCTGTAAACCGGCAGGCAATTGCTCAGGAATGTCAGAAAATGTCAGAACAGTGAGAGAAAGGAACGATGGTTTTCTCAAGAAATATATTAAACTGAGTAGAGAGTCATGGTTCTAACTGCTGGATAAATTCAGCTAAGGAGAATAGAAGTGAACTGCATTCTGAATAACTTTTTAAAAAGATGTTTAAATTCAGTTTTATTCATTTACTTATTGCTTTATCCTGGTCCAAACACTAGCCAATATACAGTATAAGGGTTCTTTCAGAATAGACATGAGTGCTTTGTGTCATGCCTGGGTACAACTGCTCCCAGCTCCACTCTACCTCATTGCCCAACTTCATATTAGTGGCGTTGCTCCAGATCGAAGTACATTAGTGTATTTGCATTCTCCAACCCAGTGTGCACCCAGTTGGTGGGCAAGCCAAAGAGTACAAAGAAGTCAACCCTCACACTATCACTATTATCCTGGAAGTGTAAACTAACAATAACTAGTAAGATAGTTAACCCACAAGTATATTATTAAGAACGTATCAGATGTACACAGCACAATTACTAAGAGCTAAATCTGTAGTGCATCAAACACAGTGAACTAAAACCTCTGTTGAAATTGAAACTGATCAGCAGAGAATGAGATTTAAGGGCTCATCCTAATTCTGCCCTAATAATTCAGCGTCATCTACTATTGGTCAGATAGTCACCAGAGCCACCAGATCTCTGGCATAAAAGCCCAAAATAGAACGCAAGGGTGGAACTTAAAAGCCGTATATTTTTGTTGTTGTTGTTCGGTGAGAAACGGCAGTAAATTGGGGAGAGAGTGAGCTCAGAGCACTGCGCTTTATTTGGTGAGTGATGTAAATCTCAACACTCGAACTCTCACAGCACTAAATTCACCTGTGCTTGTCATTTTGAAAGCAATAGCACAGTACTGTATGTGAAGTATTTCTGACTCATGTGGATGATGTGACGCTTACTAGAAGAACTGGGTTGGCTTAGGTGGCACGGTGGTGTAGTGCTTAGCACTGTCGCTGTGCACCTCCAGGGTCTGGGTTCGATTCCCGGCCAGACTCGATTCCTGTCTCTGTGCATGGAGTTTGAAATGTTCTCCCCGTGCTCGGTGGGTTTTCTCCCACAGTCCAAAGATCTGCAGATTAGTCTAATTGGTGTTCACAAAATGCTCGCAGTGTGTATGTGTGTGCCCTGCAGTGGTTTGGCACCCTGCCCAGGGTGTGCCCTTAGCCTCCTGGGATAGGCTCCAGGCCCCCGTGACCCTTAATACAGGATAAAGTGGTATAGAAGATGAGTGAGTGGGTTGGCTTGTTACCAGATTTGTGGGTTCTGTGTCAACGACCAAATGCAAGAGGGTTTTTGTTATTGTAGTTAGAGCACAGATTTCGGTGAGGTACTGAGATCACATTTACCACACTCTGCCCTTATTAAATTGGCCGATTGTGATATCGGCATTAATGAATTGATTTATACTGCAGATGTTGCTAATAAAGTGGCCATTGAGTGTAACATATACAGCAAAATGACCAATAGTCAGGTCTCTTAACATGGATCTAAATGTGTTAATTGGTAAAAAAAATGTTTACAATTTGGTCTAGTGATGGAGATCTTTAATGTGATAATGTGTTAGTGATATGAGTTAATCTGATGCCCTTACAGTGCTGATGCATTATTTTCTAGGAGTGTGTTATAAATGTGTAATACGATGCCAACACATAATCAGTACTTACGCAAACTACCCAAACATTTGCAAAACATGCATTAAAAACAACGAGGAGATTGTCACCTGGGCATGGTGTTGTGTTACACTCCTGGTACTCCTGCGCAGGCCCAGAACACGTCGTCCCTCCGTATTTTGGTTTGGGGTTCGTGCACGTTCGCTTGCGGCTGCGCACGCCAGAGCTGCAGTCACGGCTGCATTGGGTCCATGAGCTCCAGACCGACCAGCCTCCATTCACTGTGAGCCCGGAGATACGGCCTGATCGGAGCACGTCTCCTGACACACACAAACACACACACACACACACAGTACACACACATAGAGATGGAGGCTGAGTTAGTGTGTTTCCCTGCTGAACTGAGGATGTGATGGCTCAGATTCAGTGCTGATACATGCAATATATGAATTGATGCCTTGTCATAAATATTGCACTTTGAGATTGAGCCGAGATGAGTAGCAGGAAAATTTATAGCGCATGAGATAAGAGCAGCGGATGTTTTAATGCAGTGAGGGTAATAACAAGATCTCAGCAACATGGAGGTAAAATTTGACTTTTGTATTTGTTTGTCGGGTTTTTTTATTTAAACACACGCATTCATTAACACACCACCACCACCCCCACTACACAATCCTTCTATCATGCTATTGATGTTAAGGCCATGATAATATATTTAGAGATACATTATAATGTTAGCCTTTTTGATCATTAAAGATTATTATGTAGATTAGTAAGCCAACATGTTTAATGAGTTAGTTAGCTGGTTATGTTCAGCACATTTGGAGTGAGACGGACATTCCATGCTACAGGAAAAATGCAATAAAATGTACTTTGAGCTACAATCGACACTGACACATACAGTGCGACCATGCTATCCTTGGCCGTTCTCTGGCTTTACAATGAAAATCCTTGAGTTCAGGATTGTATACTTTTTTCTTTTTCTCTTTTTGTCCTTCCTTCCTTTCTTCTTTCCTTCTGGTTGCTATTTTTAGGCCACAATTTGGTTGTGCTTCACTCTCCATTTTTCAACACTTGACCTTTAGCAAGGCCTGGCTGGGGATGAGAGGAATGTCAGTCCCTCTTTGCCTCTTTGCTCATTCTCATTATTTATAGAGCTCTCCATCAAACAGCCCTCTTGATGCCAATAGACTTTTTCATAACCTTTTCACACCTTAAAACCAAAAGCACTGAGCTGCAGGTAAACACAAAGCACCAGCCGACTACTCAATAAACAGTCAAACACTTTCCTAGCAAAAAAAAAAAAAAAATCAATTCCAGCTAAAAGGTAATAAGCTTCAATGCATAAATACTTAAAAACAGTGTCTTGAAGATGTTTATGATGATGATGATGATGATGATGAGGAAGAGGAGGAGAAGGAGAATGGCGAAACATCTTGGTGGTTTGGGCTGTGCTGCAATCCAAGCTTGTAATCCAGAAAATTAATTGCTCTAGTGCATTACAATGTGTGGTGTGTTCACACCTTCCTCCCGAGCTTCTGTAAACTGGCAAGCAATAGCTCAGGAGTGTCAGAAAATGCTTATCAGTTGTATAGGCAGCAAAACAACAGAAGAGAAATGCAGGTTGTTTTTCTCAAGAAAGTAAAGATATTCAACTGAGTAGGAAGCCATAGTTCACGCCGCTGAATACATTTGCAGAAAGCAAGTGAACTGAGTTCTGAATAACTTGAGGCCATGAGGCAGAACTACAGTATCAGGGTCCTTTTACAATAGGCATCATTGTACATACAGTAGATACATTTGCTCCCATCTCCACTCTAAATCACTGTCTAGCTTCACATTAATAATATTGCTCTGTACCCGAGTACACTAGTGTATAGATTCTACAACACAGTAGGTGGCACCTGTTGGTGTGTCAGCCAAAGAAGTCAATCTTCACACTATCCTTAATATTTTGGCAAAAATGTCAAGAACCACCCTCTCACATGCTGTATCCTGACCGACCCTGCGCCCTAACCCCAGCTTCGTACCTGGGATATGTGAAAAGAGCATTCCAAAGTACATGCGACGAATTATTAAATCTTAGTTTAGTGTAGAGGATGAGATTGATGAGTGCTGCAAGCATATGCAGATTTTGGAGAGGACACACATATTTCATTTGAAACTTGCCTGAGTACACCAAGTGTACTTTCAAGTGTACTTAAGCATGGTACGTTGATTTGGGCCAAGGACAGTATGAAGTGTTCACATCATAAACCCGTGCCAGACTTTGCAGTCAAGTGTACCTTTGTCCATTTTGAGTCTCATGTCTGAAAGTACCTTATGATGCACTATAGGTGGAACTCTGCACCCTATGAGTCACTGTACCGTAGGTGCCTAAGGCTTTTGCACTGTAGCCTTTCATTAACAAATAAATTAATGAAATATTAATGAAAGAAACTGATCATTTTTAAACTAAAAACTCAAAATCAACAAATATGATTTGATTTAGCTTATGGTTTGTTTTCACATTCTGTTTTTTGTAGGATTGGTAATATCATAATGGACAACTTCCCACTCCCAAATGTTTATATCTTTTTCTGCCCCGATGCCTGTTATGGATTTAAAGCATTTGATCTAACATTAGGTCAGTGAGACAGAATGCTGTTGATTCACTAGTTGACGTGATTGGCTACATGACTTTATTATCTCTGATTCTGTGAGTGAAGTGTGCACAAACCTGGCTGGGGCACAATCATGTAAAATTTCATATTCAGAGACGTACTTGAGTAGGCTGGCTAATCATCCGTAACATTAAAATCTTAACATTAAAACCACCTAGAGCTTGGGTTCCCCTTGTGCCATCGGGGGTGGCTCTGGCCCATTGGGCCGTGGCTCTACGGGGTGTGCTGTGGTGTCGGGCACCATTTCTAGATATATATTATGTAGAATTGTATTCATCTTATTTCTAAGAATCATTTTAACTAGGTACAAAATAATAAATAAATACTTATTTATATAGATATCTTGTTTTATAGAAAAATAACTGTGCAGATTTTATAACTATGTATTTATTAATAAAATATATTTTAAGTGTTTAGTGTTTTTATTTTGTACATACTTGTTCGTATCTGCTTATTTTTATAATTTTTTGCTATTAAGTCAGCACAAAACAACATTGCTGATTTCCAAACATTTGTATTCCAGCAAAAAAAATCTTACAGGAAAGTATCTGTAGACCAGAAAAGAATGTAGCATATGTAAAAGACAGGTTTACACACACACGCACGCACGCACGCACGCACGCATACAGTACACACACAAAGACATGCAAACAAACATACAGTAGCTTCTGGATTTTGCATGCATGAAAAAAAAGCAGATGTGACAAAGTCCTCAGAAGCACTGTGGGAGGTTCTGTAAGATGCTACGTAAAACTGAGTAGCCAATTTCCTTATAAAACTGCAGAAAATGTATCTGAAACTATATTTTAAGCAAAGTGACATCACAACGATTATCAGCTTTGTTTCATGTGGTATTTTTTAGAATGTAGAAACCTTTTAGTTTGAAGACATGCTTGCTCTACAGCAGTTATTGTATTTGCATGTGCCTAAGACTTTTGCACAGTGCTCTATTATTACCAATTCATCCATGCATGCATTCAGTCACTGAACCCCTTATCCAGTATCAGGGCCACGGGAGGCCTGTGGATTGTTCTAAGGGGACTCTAGACACAAGGCGGGGTACATCCTGGATTGGGTGCCAGTCCATTGCAGGGCACACTCACACGCTCTCTCACACACTCACTCACACACTAGGGGTCATTTGGAAATGCCAATTAGCTCACAATGCATGACTTCGGACTGTGGGAGGAAACAGAGTACCTGGAGGAACCCACTAAACACACAGAGAAGATGCAAACGCCACGTGAGATTCACTAGCCTCCCACAACTATGGAGATGCAAGATGACAGAGCTAACCCTTGAGCCACTGATTTGTTTCTAATGTTTTATGTTCTGCACCATGTTTCCTGGTTTTGACTCTAATTCCTGATTCTCTGTGTATAAACCACATATTATATATTAATTACGCTACAGTATATTGACAAAGGTCTGTGGGCACTTCACCATCACAGTCATTTACGCTTGTTGAACATATTAGATTTAGTTCCTTCTTTGCTGTAATATTAGCATTCACTTCAGGTTGGAGCATGTTTGAGGAAATTTGCCCGTTCAGCCACAAGAGCATTGTAACAGTCAGGCATACATTTGGCACCCTAATTCATCCCACACAAATGTGTTCAGTAGGGTTGAGGTTGGGTTGTAAAACCATGCTCTCATTCACATCATGTTGGAACAGGTTTGAGGCTGCAAAATTCTACCGACAATAAAGAAATTCTTGATAATGTTGTTTGTTGTCCCACATACGAGTCGGATGGTCAGGTGTCCACAATGATTAGGCTAAATAGTGTGGTTGCGGTTTGGGGATGGAAGCCCTGCTGTCTGTGATTGCCATACCCCACCACAACCCCACCCTCCATACTACCCAGCCACTGCATGCAGTGCCAGTCCTAAGCCCAGATAAAATTGGAAGGGTTGCATGAGGAACGGTGTCCGGTGTAAAACCTCTGCCAAAGTTGTGTGTGGATCGGATGGTCCGCTGTGGTGACCCGTTAACGGGAGCAGCCAAAAGAAAACTAATGTACATACTTTAACAAGCCAACAGGTTAAGGGGTTACCTAAGGGTTTGTGCCACACTGATCCTTTTCTAGTTTCGTTGATCTAGTAACATCAAAACTAGAAATACATAACTAGCAAACATGCTAGTTAGCTATTAATTTCACTACTCAATTTAGAGTTTTCATTACCTTCTTGTCAATATACTTTGAAAATGAGACACTGGTCTCAGTAGAGAGCAGCGAGTTCTCCATGTTATTATACAGTAAATCCAGTTCACACGAATGCTGCCTCCTCTAGACACTTTAGCTACCCCAAAGCACCCGCTAATAAAACATTCCTGGCGCCACTGCAGATGCTTATTAACAGTTAGACAGCAGGCAATTAAAAACTGCTCCCTGTTGTATTTGTATTGCAGATAATTATGAAAAAGTGTTGTGTTTGTACACGGCATGGTCACTGAGTAAAAAAAAGAAAAAAAAAAAAAGCCTAATTTATGAGACTCTTACCGAGACAATTTATATTCATGATTTAACATTTTTGTTATAGATGACTTCATGTCAATCATGTAATTGATGAGGTACTTTAGCAAAACTCCAGAGGTGAGCAGACTCTTTGATACTCAAGGTTGTTGAGGTTGTTGTGTAGGAAATTTACAACCCATGGGGCTTATAGGCTAAAAAAAATGATTTATTGGCTCTACGGAAAAAGAAGGTTTAGGGTAGAAACAGTTGTGATTTGTTGTTGGCCGGAACAATTTAAATGAAGCTCCTAAACAACAACAACAACAAAATAACATCTATCCTATAGTAAGAATATTGCGAGTTTAAACTTCAATTAAGATTCAAACATCAAAACTCTTCAAACTAACTGCAATACTTCGATCTGCAAACAAGGCTTTCTCTAAGACAAAAACTTTGATTATGACATTATAATGGCACCCGTCAGAGAGTGGGATATACATGTACTGTACTTTGGAGCAAGTGAAAAGTCAGTTCTTGAACTTGATTTCTTTGAATAAGAAAAACAAACTGGTTTTTAAGTGACTCTTCATCCATCCATGAACCTCTGTAGTCCAACTACAGGAGGCCGATGGTGACCATTGGCAACAGTGCTAAGCCACCATGCTCCCTAGAGTGACTCTGACCATGGACAACCAGTGAACTGGACTCTGCTTCATGGTTGTCTAAGCTTTACTGATGCACGTGGGGAGCAACGTCTTTACGTCTAGTCTGATCCCACAGAGAAGCTATGGTACAATAAATTGTCGAAAAGTTATATAAAATTTAACAAGATGTCAGACCCACAGTGCATTGCGGCTTACTGTGTATGGGACAGTGTGGCCGTAGACTAGTCCCATGTGCCCATGCTGAGCCCTGTCCAGGCACTACAGTTAACATGTCAGCATCAGAACTGGACTATGGAGCAATAGAAGAAGGTGGCCTGGTCTCATCAATATTGTCTTTTACAAACGTTTACGGCGGTATAAGTGTGCATCGCTTATCTGGAGAAGAGAGCTGGGAAGTTCTGCTGGGAAACCTTCGATCCTTTCATTTATGTGGATGTTACTTTGAAATGTACTGTACACCTGTAAAGCTAAAATGAGTGAAATGGTGGAGCTGAAGTCATTCTACCGGGAACAACTGTGACATGACATCACAGTTTGCATCATCTCACAGCCACTAATGGAGCAAAGGTACAGACTCAACATACAAGCACCATGTGTGACAAAAAGCCTTGCATGTAAGTCAAGAGACTGCAGTCAGTAACATGTGAGACAGGGATGCGCATCGGCTGCTGGTCATCTCAGAGACACTGATGGTATGATAATACCGCTCTTTACTTATGCGAAGGACGAGTTACTGATTATCACTCGAATCTGAGTTATTTGATGTAATTACTATAGTGCTCATTACAAGAGAAAAGCAGTAGCTTATGTTATGCTGTGATTTTTGTTTAAGTGTTTGCATGTTTTCACAAAAAATGTATATGATGTTGTGTATTACATGTTTCCTAAAGGGTTAATAGAATAGTATGTGTTAAGCTTAGTTGGTGTAATGGTCTAATATTTATTAGAAGTAGTGACTTAACTATTATTTATCAGTAATAGTGATGTAACCTTTTTATCATTTTTCATTTAAGGTTATCGACCTCTCACTCACTTAGCTGAATCCACCCCTCGTTTAATTGAATTCACTTTACCTGATTGTTGTGTAACCTGCAAAGCTGTCAAACAGAAAAAATTACAAGTGATTCTAGAGTTGATCCTCATGTCCCCTCTACTTGACTATGGCTTTTTTTTTTTGAGTTTGAAGCAGAAGTTGATGTGCAAATTCCCAAATAAGTCGACAACACCCCTCAAGTCCACTCCTTCAACGATATTCCCAGATGTCCTTAGACTCTTTCAGGGAGATAATGCACCCTGCCACATTGCAACATATGTTCTGGAATGGCCTGAGGACCATGACAGAGTTCAATGCTTTGACAGGGTGTCAAAATTAACCAGATATTAATTTGATCGAGCATCTGTGGGATGTCCTAGAGAAACAAGTAGAGGGCCTGCCTACCTTGCAACTTGGTGGGCTCACACAATATTAGACAGGTGCTTTAAATATATTCAACTTGTTCGTCCACTTCCAGAAGTGTTCTGGAAAACATCATGTTGAGGGAGCATGATGGGAGGACAGACGGATATGGAAAGAAAAGTACCCAAAGACATATTTCTTTTAATGTTAGTGGTCAAAAGAGTTTTTGGGCAGCGTCCTAGAGGACCAAAAAAAGGGACCATAAAGCCCCAAGCAAGATGGAATCATAGATATTCAACTGGTGTTAAAAAAGACATCAGGCAGCATCCATCAAAACTAGATACATGATTAGATAAAGGGCGGAAAGAGGAAGATCTGAAGCTTCCTGGAAAAATCTCAGCCCAATTACATAGTGGTGGAAAAACCAAAATGGAAAAAAAAAAGTG
Organism: Clarias batrachus; assembly: GCA_003987875.1. Lineage (NCBI taxonomy): Eukaryota > Metazoa > Chordata > Actinopteri > Siluriformes > Clariidae > Clarias > Clarias batrachus. The sequence continues at coordinate 266,969 of QMIH01000469.1, read as the reverse complement.
TAAAGAGCAAGAGCTTGAAAGAGGATGACATGCACTTGACACTGGAACACATCACATTGCCTTCACATGTTCACTTAGTCAGTGAGTGGTAGGTACGATCTTGAAGTGAGGAGACAATAATGAGAGACAGACAGAAGGAGAGAGAGAGAGAGAGAGAGAGAGAGAGAGAGAGCAAGAAAGTCTAAAGAAAGACTTTAGAAGCTCTATACGTGACACTGTTCCTAAAGAAATTAACAGAAAATAAACAAATTACTGCTTCCTATCATCACAACACAAACCCAACTCCATTAGGTCTATCACAAGCTTACATCTGACGATGTTTAACATTTGCTATGTAGGAAAAATTGTGTGAAAAGCACAAAAAAATGTAAAAACACATTTCTAATTATTATATTTTCTGCACATTAATCTGCTCAGTGTACTGTAGATGCATTAATTCTTGATTATTTGAAAAGGAAGCCAGCTGTCAAGAATTCCATCTCTCAGGGCGCGGCATGTTTCCCATTGTGCTGCATGCTGCTGATGCTTATTGTCTGTAAACATTTGTTCATGTTTTCCCATGTGCCCTCATTTTGGTTCTAGTCTTGTGTCTGAGTCTTGCTCCCCAGTGTCTTGTTTCATACTTCCTGAGTTTTTTGATTCTACCGTCCCCACCTGTTTTCTGTATTTATCAATACGGCTGATTCTTTGTGAATATATTGATGCTCACAAACTTTGAAAATCATTCCGGCTTAATGAACCTCATGTTACACCAGAAACACATGACAGGAAATATTTATTTATTTCAGTGAGAACTACTTTTCTGTTGAACATCCTCAAAACTAAAATACCTTATGTTAATGATTATATTATATTATAAATGTAATAGAGGTGATTAAGCCCAGCGAGAAGCTATTATTTGTATAACTATTATTATATGTGAAACTATTTACAATTATTCATACCACTCGAGATTTGATTAATTAATAGATAATCTCTTGATTAATTCATTTGTTGTTGATTTCAACCATATATAGTAGTACAGTTTACATTTTAGAATTATACATTTTATATTCACTCTCACTTGCATAATCATCATCTATACCGCTTTATTCTGTTTGCAGGGTCGCAGGTGGCCTGGAGTCTATCCCAGGAGACTTTAGGGCACGAGACAGGGTATACCCTGGATGGGGTGTCAATCTATCACAGGACACACACATACTATAGGCAATTTGGGAATGCCAACTGGGGAGAAACTGGAGGAGCCTCAGTACCAGGCGAGAACATGCACAGAGACTTGAGACGGAAATCAAACTCAGACCCTGAAGGTGCGAGGCGGCGATAGTGCTAACCACTCGGCCACGTATAGTAATTTAACCACAAAATATTAATCACAAATTGTTTATCTATACAGAACATTTTTAACCTGCAATATTATATATTTAGGGAACAATATAGTGCAAAATGCATCATTGCATCCAATAAAGAGTCTGCTGTAGGATGGAGCACAAGCTGTCCAATTAAGAGAGTCATGTTTCCTTTAGCCATAGGATGAACATGTATTGGAGCATCGTGTCTTGTGGGAAACAGTAAACATATGTATTGGAGCACCGTATCTTGTTAGAGACAGAACACTCATGTATGGGAGTATTGTGTTGGTGGGAAGAGGATGTTGAAGAAGTGTCATGTAAATGTATATACTGTAAGCGTGCATCTTAGAAGAGACGGGAGCTTTTCCTTCTGCAGAGAAACTGCTCGGCTATATTCTGAAAAGAATAAAGTCTATTGGCTTCAACACCCCTGTGTCTCTGAAGTGATCTTTGCATCTTTGGTTAATCGTCCCTGAACTAGCTACAACACTATCCATCTAACTCTTAAAATTAATCATAACAAAAAAGAAAAAGAAACCACCAAAAAAAAAAAGTCCACCATCTTTAAAACAGTTAAAAAGCATCTGCAGACTGACACTGGACTACATTCTGAACGCCTTTTTGAAGAAAACCTTCCAACATCTTGTCAACTTGTTTGGAGGACACCATCGTCTTCCTGCTGCACAGAGCTTACGCTCATCTTGAGGAGGTACAGTAGGCAGCATGGTAAGAGCCATGTTTTTTGAGTATTCAAGTTCTTTCAACATCCTAAAACAGACCCTACTCAGCAATAAGCTGCAGGTGGCTAGTACACTGGTGACCTGGATAACCAACTACCTCACAGGTTGATCCACAATAAGTGAAGCTCCTAAGCACAGTGTCGGACAACATAGTGAGTAGCGCTGCCATTGTGCCATTGTGGGCTGTATCAGGAGTGGTCAGGAGGGAGAGTACAGGAGTGTGGTGGCCAACCTTCATTGATGAACTGTATAAGAAAGTTCAGAGCTGCTTGTCTTTTCTCAGGAGACTCAATCTTTCAATGCTGCAGATGTTTTATGACTCAGTGATCATCAGTGCCATCTTCTACGCAGTAGCGTGTTGGGATAGCACAGTAAAGATTCCGATGCCAACAGACATAGCAAACCTATTAGGAAAGCTGGCTCTGTCACTGGAGTGGAGATGAAGTCTCTGGCGGAGGTGTCTGACAGGAGAATGCTAAATAAACTTCTCAGGATTCTAAACAATTCGTTCCATCCGCTGCATGCCACACTGGTGTCCTGCTGGAGCACATTCAGCCGTAGACTGAGACCTGAATCCGGTTTCTCCTCTCTATTGCTACCAGGTTCTGCACTCTACCTTGTTTGGTTGTTGCACTTTACAGTACCTTTGTCTATCCTATGTCTAGTTTGTGGATTATTTATTTATTTTATTTTATTTATTACTTCATTGCATGTACAGTATATATTTTACTCTCTTTGCTCTTGGAACAGTCTCTGGCACAAGAATTTCCACTGGGATTAATCTTATCTCATCTTATCTTATCTTATCTGCTGCTATAGAACATTTATTGGCACCTTCAGGCAAGGTTATACAGTAGACCTGAGATATAAAATATTTTATTATATTTGAGCTTATATAGATCTTATATAATCAGATAAACTGTACTGTATAAAAAATTATAAATTGTAAAAAAAAATAAATAAAAAAAAATCTTGACTATACCTCAACATTAAAATCTTTTATCAGTGAGGGGAGGGTCTCTATCTCTCAATCCTCAATTTGGAAATCTGATGCACTGCCTGGTTTTCCAGAATGACATCTAAGCTTTTAAAAAGAGTCAGACAGACTATACAGTAGAGGGGGAACTGCGAAGATGGAAGTCTCTGTAAGTTTATAATTCTCACTGAGAATCTCAAGGTGGTCAGTGAAAGAGTTTTCATGTTTTTTTTGGGGAGGGATATTTGACAAATTATCCTTTTTCTTACACAAAAGCTTGTCCTAAATGTTAGAATGTTTAATTTGACAACCACTATATAACCTTTTTTTGAAAGTTTGAACTTAAAACGTTGGAGAAAACGTAGAATGTAAATTTTCGATCAAAAGCCATTGTTCTAACAAGACATTCACATTGATTCTTTCTATCACGTGATCAGTAAAACGATTTTGAGTACAAACTGTTCTAAGCAAGTATGCATCACTAAACATTCAAGGTACTTTCTGTGAAATAAGATATTATGTATTGGATGCTGTGCTAACACAATTTTATATACTGTAAGTAACAAAACTACAATCGCTGTGATAAAGTTTTCCGCTTCATTTTCAAAAAAGATACTGTACTTCTTTTCACCCTTTTGTTCACAACTCTTCGTCTGTACATGTTATATATGTTATAACCTTATGGGACCACAAGCATATGCAGTCAGGCCACACACTAAAAGATGTTAAACAGCACATACAGTAAGGTGTTACAGTCAGCTATTGAAGGGGTAGAACTGCTACATGCTGCTGTACAGTAAACTGAATCTTTTTGTATTGCCTATGATGTTTTTTATGAGCTACAACAATTGCTGTGATTAAAAAAGGTTTTGTGCACCATCGAGATCCCATTTGCTGGCACTCTTAAATGCTTTGTTTGATAATTAAAACTCAGTGAACATATTATTGATATTAAACTGCATACGGTACTTCAATTACCAGCAACACAACTGCAGGCTGATTCATCCATTGTGACAAAACTGTGGGAGATGGAGTTATAGCTTTTTGGGAAAATCACACAAAATTCAGACTTGTATAACCAAAAATGTTTGGTTTAATATTTTCAGCATATATAATATTCTAACTTTTTAATACCATTGTGACTCAAAAATGCACAAAATATTAAATATCAGTTTGGAAAAGTTCTGGGTTCATTAAAAAAAAAAAAAAAGCTTTTCTCAAAACTGAAAAAAATGGAGTTATCTCATTTTGCTCTCCATCTCTTCATATACTGCTGTTGGATTTATAGTGATCACTCGGGCCCTTCTCAGATACCTTCTTTCATGACAATCCCATTGTAGGTCAGATCGTATCCCAACTCTTGACAGGATCACAAGATGTCCTCTGTTATGCAGACAGATAAAGTGGCATAAGAGGAGGAGGTTTTTATCATAAATATCTCTGTCATGGCACTACATTTAATGAGATTTAGTGCCATTTTACTGAGGAGGACTCGGGTACTGTATCTGCTGTAGGTTATCCAGACCATGGCATACATGGATGAGATTTAGATAATCTGTACTGATTCTGGAAATTTTAGAATCAGTTGCAACACCATTTTTATTCCTTCATTCATTTATTAATTCATCCCTTTGAGATCTATCCCTTTGAGATATCAATGAACTTAATTATCAACATAGGTCCTGTATGAAGCATTAACAGAGCCCTTTTGCAGCATTACACTGTCCAAAATCTACTGTTAGAAGTTGCTGCTGGTCTCCGGGGATCCAAAGCCAAAGTAACAAGAAACAATTTAAGGAGGTGGGATGGAACAAGAGAACCCAAATCCAAAGAGAGCTTTGATGAATGAACTGGGGACCCTGGAGGAGTGCTGCATGCTGGGCCACAGTTATAGGCATTGTCTGACTATAGTAAGGTCAAGTTTGTAAAAGTCTTTTGAAAAATGAATGGTGCTGTTTGTATCAATAGTGGATGGCACTTCAGGGGATTTGTACTCACTAGTGCATCAGCAGATCTTCCAGGTCTGCAATCAAATAAGTTGAGTAAAAACCGAGAGATATATCTTCTATCCCCCAGTCTGCTAAAACTCCTTTGCTATCTTACTAAGCTGGGGGGTTAGTGATATCGATCATTATTGATCAGTTGAGGTGGGTTGACATTTGGAAATAGGGCTGACATTTGCCTTTTTCTGCTTTAGAGAATTAATCTCTTCTTGAAAAGATGTTTAAGATGTCTCAAAGAATTTCACTCAGTTCTCAGTCCTTTAAAACTGTCCGAGGTAGCCCATCAGGGCCAGGGGCTTGCATTTGCTTTAAATCTTTCTCAGTTTAAACATATTTCTCGTGGTTAGATCAGCTATAGAATGTAGAATGGAGGAAGAGAAAAAAGCAGATATGGCGAATAATATACAGTATAAAGAACTGGTAATGACTGCTATTATTTTGGATGATATTTTATTAATAAGGTCAGCCATTCTTGTTTTAAGATGATATATTAATTAATTATTTAAGGTTCTTTTTCTAATATGTTCCCAAAAAAACATGCTTAAAAAAGGATGCTAAATCCAGTATATGGGTATGGCATTTGTGTGATTATCAGAATTATGCAAAAGAGGTTTAGATTGTAGATTGTGTAAATCAGAAAAAAGAATTCACATAACGAAAAAGGAAATTAGTTATATAATAATAATAATAATAATAATAATAATAATAATAATAATAATACTAATAATAAATTGTTAAGATGTATTATTTTACATACAGAAATCTGAAAGTCTTTCTACACAAGCCTTCTGACAAATTAATCAAAGCGGGAGTCTTTGATAAGCAGTTTTTGACCTTCCCTAGATGTCACCTTGTCATTTTTTTTTTTTACACATCACACACGAGCCGCTGTTCTATTAGAACTTTAAAGCTTTGATGCCCTTTTCTTTGACATTTTACCTTCTTGACTAATTTGAAGTCCAGCCTTTTATTTATTGCAGGTGAGTTTTTGCAGATAAGCATTGTTAGTTGTTTTTCTGTTTTTTCTGTCTCATTGCTATGGGGCAAAAAAGCCATGAGGCTATGACTCCTTATTGGTAACTAGGAAGCACGGAACCTTATGGGCATAGAGACCATGCTGTCTTTCTCAGAACTACAGGTGCTAAGCCAAACCTCCTTTATTTGAACTCTTCTATACTGTGAACACTGCTCTTTTATGGGAGCTGATAAGCACAGAGGCCATGCTTCCTTCACAGGGACTTAGAAGCACAAAGGCCAAGCCTTTAAAATGGGTCTGGCAGGCAAAGTGGCCATGCTTCTTTGACTCGGACTGACAGGCACAGTAGCCATGATTCCTTTTATAGGAGCGAAAAAGCACAGAGTCGATGTCTCTTCTACAGAGACTGATAGACAAAGTGGCTTTGCCTCCTTTTCTTGAACGCTCATATACATAGGCATTTCACAGACCCGCCATGGGTTGCCGTGCCACTTTCTGTGTGGAGGTAATTATAAGATGTTGCACAATACAAGTTAATTACTTGCCATGAGAGATCACAGATCTATCATGCCTGGATGAATGAGTGTAAAAAGACTTCATCAGACACAGCTGGACGGTTAACAATGGATATGAAGAGATATAATTGCTCAGATAAAAGAACGATTCCTGTGCTCAATATGTAGAAGTGTATTCAGTGAGATTAGGTCTCCACATGAGATGGCGGTAACTCTATTCTTTCCAGGTGAAATCAGTGGTTTTATTTCTATATGCACAGCAGTGTTCGTGTTTTTCCATCTCCCTTCACCCTGAGAATATATACTTTTAATTGCACGCAGTTCTTCAGTAATTGCAATCATGCACCCTGGGATCCATTCAATGCTAAACAAATAGACACCATTAGTGCAGATTTACTGTATTTTATGAACATAATTAAACTGGTCAAATATTATGTTCATTATTTAAGTCTGTGCAATAATACAAGTGCTGTGCTCAAAGTAATGCAAACTAATAATAATGCTAAACTATTATGCATAGTGCAAAGCAAACAAGCATAAAGCAATGCATAACTTTATTAATAACTGGCAAAGGTCATTCAAATTTCACATGTTGATCGAGTATTTTGTATTGCAAAACGCATTTTCCCGTGGGAAATAATGTAAATGCAAATAATCTGTTCCAGACACCCCAAATTATTTCCATCATATTTTTTGCATATAAAAAAAAAATGTATTTTTGAAAAGACATGTAAATTAAGTAAAATATGAACTAAATAGGGTGATATGGTGGTGGACGGGTTAGCACTGTCGCCTTGCACCTCCAGGGTCCAGGCTCGACTCCCGTTTCTGAGTGCATGGAGTTTGTAAGTTCTCCCCGTGCTTGGTGGGCTTCATCTGAGTACTCCGGTTTCCTCCCACAGTCCAAAGACCTGCAGATTAGGCTAATTGGCGTTCCCAGATTGCCATAGTGTGTGTATGTGTGTGCCCTGTGATGGATTTGCACCCTGTCCAGGGTATACCCCGCCTCGTGCTCTTAGGCTTCAGGCCCCCCGCAACCCTTCAGTACTGACTGTATTAATTAGGGTAAAAAGAATTGCTGCCAGCTGAAGCATATTAATCACCGCAGTAATCATAAAAATTAAAAGCTTTAAACTTCATTTAAAATCCGAATGGCAACTCTTGTTTTTGGCCAGGCAGTGATATAAATTAAATAAAATGTTTAATATATTCCTTACATCACTACTTAGTGAAGCAATTTAGCTGCTTCTTACTGACATTTTCACTACCAGAACACATTTTTATTGAAATTGTTAATATATATTTATTGGCATTTATTCATTCATTCATTCATTCATTCATTCATGCTGGCATGCTATGTACTGTATACTGTAGTTATTTTTTACATTGCTTAAATTTGTATGACTATTAAACATCAGAACTCTAATATAAATATTAATATAAGCAAGAAGGAAATAAATAAACAATTTAATAAATAAAATCAAAAACCACTAACAGAACTAAACACCTACTGAGCGCTTTATTCTCCCCAGACCCCACTCTGAGACCCGTAGGACATACCGCAGTGTGACTTACTGAGATCTATAAACATGAAGAAAACTTCTCTAGAGCTGAACTGAGATGGTTACCCATTAGAACTACATGAGAAACGTGAAAGTGATTAAGACATGAAATGAAGATGAAGATAAAAATGTAGTTTGACTTTAAATATGGAATTCAGCAACTATTTTCAAAGAATGTAATAAAAAACCTCCAGCACTAAGAGAAAAAAAGGAATAAGACACAAAACATGTGTTGGATGATCAACTTTGGGTAATGTTTGATCTTTTATTGAACTGTTCGTTTAATTAGCGTCTGCCTGGATGCAAGGGTTTAATCACAGAGGAGACAATCAAACATTTTAATACAGACACTATGTCGTCCCAGTAGGGCTTATGACACCAGAGTCTCTGCTCTTTGGTCTATAAAATGTCTGAAAATGGACAAGAGGGAAGAACAAAGGATTAATTCAATATGTGTGTGCGTGTGTGTGTTGGGGTAGGGGCGGTTGCAGGGTACACGCACACACGCATGTGCTTCACATCATTTCTGTAATTGTGCTCTTGGTGGGTGGTTGATGAAGATTGGCTGCCGTTGTGAAGCTCTAACAATCCCAAGAATAACATCTGACGCCAAACATGCTTTACTGAAGGCAGGCTGCCTGTAATTGGCCTGTGTTGTGTTGAACAACACATTAATTAACATCTTGTTTATGAAGTGTTAATAACAGCCATTTTACAGACGTTGAAGGTAAAGTCCCACTCTCTATATGTGATGTACTTTGTGCGGGAAGTGTGTTTTTGTGTGCGTGCGTGAGAGAGTGAGAAGAGAGAGACAGCGAGAGATTCATTTTTTTTTCTATTTATATATATGAAAAATTTAACATAGAGACTATTTGTATATGTTTTCATCGGTTCACAAGTTGGACTAAACAACACAAAGGCTAAAATATTATGTCAAGATGGTTTTGGATAGATGAAAGTGAATTTAGTGTGATTTTACAAATGGGTATAACTCCATTTGCCATAGTTTTGGAACACAATCAGTTGTGTTTGAGGTCATATAAATATGCAATTTAGTATCAATATGTTGGTTAAGTTTCATATCAGAAGAATGCTGATGCCAAATGATCAACTAGAAGTCAAGTTATTATTTGTTGTTCCTACAACTTGGATAGATGACAAGACTTTTCGCAGGATGTGTATACAGGGGTTGGACAATGAAACTGAAACACCTGGTTTTAGATCACAATAATTCATTAGTATGGTGTAGGGCCTTCTTTTGCAGTCAATACAGCATCAATTCGTCTTGGTCATGACAACTACAAGTCCTGCACAGTAGACAGAAGGATTTTGAGACATTCGTCTTGCAGAATAGTGTTCAGGTCACTATGTCATGCTGGTGGAGGATCCTAAAATACCCCAAATTGGCTCAATAATATTTAGATCTGGTGTCTGTACAGGTGATGGGAGATGTTTAACTTCACTTTCATCAAACCACTCTTTCACCAGTCTTGCTGTGTGTAATGGTGCATTATGATCCTGATGCACGGCACCGCCTTCAGGATACAATGTTTGAACCATTGGGTGCACATGGTCCTCCAGAATGGTTTGGTAGTCCTTGGCCCAGTGACGCGCCCATCTAGCACAAGTATTGGACCTAGGGAATGCCATGATATTGCAGCTCAAACCATCACTGATCCACCCCCATGATCCTCTCTGCAACAGTTTGGGTGGTACGCTTCTATGGGTAGGGATGGGTCGCTCGACACCCAGTTTCGACACACGTCTCGAGTTTTCGACACGCTAGTGCTTTGAAACAGTGTTTTACCGGAGCATTGCTTGAAATGAGGCCGTCACGTGACCTGTGGAAACGAAGCTTCGTTACCTCACTGACACGTCACGCAGGGTCAAACACAGAGTGCGTCTATTACAGAGCGCCCATACCCGCTGTCCATTAATTCCAATGTTATAATTATATCCATAATTGACATGCCTATATGTTTTTGACGTGGTGTATTACTGTTAAAAAAATTATAATAAAAACAATGACGTTTGAATGTCTGTTAAAACACCTTGCGGACTCAACCACTGTTCCCAAAAAGAATAAAAGTCCGTCCTCGACTACAAACTTGTTTGCTACTTGTAAACGCCGTCCTTTTGAACGCCGTCTTATTAAATATACAAACAAAACCTTACAATGAAGAAAACATGTGAATGGCACAGCTGGTGTAGGGATTTTTTTTACCACCAGATGGCGAAGTAGAGCACTGTGTCAAAAAGCTTCGAGGCATCAACGCAGTTTGTTGTAAAAGCTTCACTGCTTCGGAAACTTCGTTCGGCACATCTCTATCTTTGGGGCTTCTCCACACCGTAACTCTCCCGGATGTGGGAAAAACAGTGAAGGTGAACTTATCAGAGAACAATACATGTTTCACATTGTCCACTGCCCAAGATTTTCGCTGCTGGCACCATTGAAACCGACGTTTAACATTGGCATGAGTGACCAAAGGTTTGGCTATAGCAGCCCGGCCATGTGCATTGACCATGTGGAACTCCTGATGAACAGTTTTGGTGGAAACAGGAGAGTTGAGGTGCACATTTAATTCTGCGGTGAGTTGGGCAGCTGTGGTTTTATGATTTTTTGATTTATGTCCCTCACAAAACTTTTTAATTACTAAGATCATTAATGATCATGAGAAAAATTTTAGACAATACAAAACATTTACTTTACATCATCATTAGCTTCCTTTTCAACCAGTTTAATTTTTACCTGTGTAACTGACGGTATCATAGTACAGTATGCCCTGTTAAACGTCCATTTGTGCACCATCAGACTGCATATACTATACAGCCATGGTCCCATAGGGTAGGAATATAAATAAAAAAAATCCCAGTGGAGAATGGAGCAGAGAGAACAGAACCAACAGCTTCTGCAACATAGAGTAAGTATCTGCTTCATTTTCTTTTAAAACTATATCAGTATTGGGAAACACAGCACAAACAATACTAGTGATGGCAAGGAAAAGTGCTGATTTGGAATTGGAAACGAAAGTTACACTACACTATCTCACATAGCTATACGTTAAGTACATATTTTGGATGCCTTTAGCATTGCTCATAGGGCAGGGTTGGCTCAGTAATTAAGGTGTTGGCCTATGAACCAGAAGGTCACTGGTTCGAGCCCCAACGCTGCCAGGTTGCCACTACTGGACCCTTGAGCAAGGACCTTCACACCCAAGTGCATTAGGCCAGCGAGGTAGCAACCCGACCCTGTAAACGGCGGATGTAAATCCGTCTCCCGCTGAGCATGTAGATGGATCCATCCACCCATAAGCATTGCTTCACAATGTAGAAAGAAATAACAACCAGGACAGACCATGGAACTAGTAGGTGTGTCCAAACTTTTGACTGGAGACAATTGGGGCTTGTGATAAAATTCCTTGTAAATGAAACCCTAACTAATTGATATTAACACACAACTTTTAACACAAGCACAGTACAGTGATGGGACTCCGAAGTAAAACATTTGAATATAGCGCAAACGAGTTAAAGAAGGCAATGATGGTATCGCCCAAGGTGGCTCGGACCGCCCTAGAGTCCTTCCTGTGAACGTTCAGTGAGTCGAATGCCAGATACGTCGACTACTTGTGGAAGAGACACATCTGTGCACTTGCATATTACAGGAAGTGGGCTGGGAGTTATTGCCACATCCCCCGCACAGTCCTGACTGCGCTCCAAGCCATTTCCACTAAAGGCGTTCCTGGAAGGTCAGCATTTCAGACATGAGGCAGGAAGTCCAATAATGACTCCAGTGTACTAAGAAAAAACCCTTTCCCTTGATGGTATCCAAGCACGAGTGAAACTCTTGGATAAGTGTAGCAGGGGATTACAAAAACAGAAAAACAATAAAGGTGTTTATTTATTTATTTTTTACTTTCATAACTGTGTTCTGGTATTCTGCACAATTAAATGTCCCAGTTTTACTTGAATACTCTTCATATATACTGAATGTAATTGTATAGTAAAGAAGATGGAGGAAAAGAGATATGAGAATATGACAGAGTGAAATAGACTGAATATAAAAAGAGAGAGAGAGAGACAGGAAAGCGTAGATAATGATCAGATGAAAGGTCAACCAGATACATAAGTAGAAATTGAGTGTTTTTTTTACAACTTGAAAATAGCATTTTGTGTAATAGCATACAGGTGAGTAGCATTTTAAAGCTATTCAACAATCAGTCTCAGAAAATACACAAAAAAAGTTCAGGCTTTCAATAAGAATTTTTTTTAAATATATATTATATTTTAAGAGTCTTTTAAACATACAGTAGACTGTTAGACTTTATTTGATTTTTTTATGACATTGCTGATAAATTCTTGAATCTGATTGGTGTTGATTAATTTTCTATAACGGCAGAACCCCGAGAGTAGTTGCAGCTGCAAGTCTATTCAGTTATGCATTAATGCGGTCATTTTAATGCATAAAAATTTTTCGAGATGAGATGTTAATGTAATGTTTATGGAGTGAGTGTTTAAGTGTCTGTGCTGCAAAGCTCTAACTTTACATTCAAGTTCTAACCTTACATTTCCCACACAAAAGAGTCTTCAGGACTTTATGTGTTTCTCACATACCATGGTGCAAGTCTTGTTATGTTCATGGATTAGATTTCTAACACATCTATTTTCCGAACATGATTTCTTCAGGGATAGTTTTCCAAAAAAATGTATACTGTTGCGCCTGAGACAGACGATGCCTGTGCCATCAGACAAGGACTAGTCCTGCTCTGTTTAACTATAAAAATAAATTCACTGTGGTTGTTATTTTTTTTATCTGTTTAGAGAACTTACACATTACTTTACATGGGTTGTTTCTTTTAGCGGTGTGTTAGTTCCCTGAAAGCAGTAACGGGAACGGTACCAGCTGCGGTACTATAAATCAGTGGAAAATCAATCCCAAGGGAGAGAGAGCAAGAGAGTAAAAGAGAATGACATTATTCACTTCAACACATCATGCTGCCTTCACGATAGTGGACAAAAAAAAAACGATGAAGCATCTCACCCTACAGCCTCTACACACATACACTCCATCACAGAGAAAGAGGCAGACAGCAGGGAGATAAGATCGCTATAACAGAGAAGAATAGATATATCGTGGTCTAACAGAAGGATGAATGAGAGCTTACCATCGGTGGAGCAGCCAGTGGAGCCATCACTGGAGCAATAGCGCATCTCAATCCTCTGCCTCCCAACCTCGAGCATGTTCGGCTCGGCCACTCGCGCCCTACATGTGTAGCGGAATCGCTGCTCGTAATGGCCTCCATTATCTGAGATGTTCACAGGGGTCCAAGGGGTCCAGGGTGTTGTTTTCTTCAGATCAGGACAGGGGAGAGTATTGCAGGACTGGTATTCCTGCAATAAATAAATAAATGCATAAATACAGTTTAATAATTGTCAAACATTATATCAACATTTTAGTGTGCTTGATTTGGTTTAATGATATTTGCAACCACAGGTTTAGTGGAAATATCCAATTTGATTTATATTCAAAATCCTGTATTTATGTACAAAATACAGTTTATAAGCAAAACCCAAAAACATGCAATTCAGCTCAGTAAATGCATAATAATTAGCAGCATTCGAAGCAAAGTTTTTGTTCAGTGTAGTCTTTGAATGAGCATCTGCATTATATTTACATGATTAATAAACTCAATTTACCTTATTTCCATTCCCTTTATATCCTGAGCAACTCACTCCTCACCATACTCATTACTTACTACTACACAATTTAGTGGAGAAACAATCTGCCTGGAAAGGTTTTGTATAGATATAAAGTACTCTGTGAAAGTCTTGAGCAACGCCTCTTTTCTTTATATTAATTTTATATTAACAAATGTTTAACTGTAACAGGCTACAAAGTGCCTATAGATGAATTTAAAAAACTGGTTGTTTACTCTACTGTATGTAACAACCCCTGCAGCAACCTCATTTCCCCTCTCATCCGTCCCAACCACTCAGCATCCACCTTCGCCACTATACTACAGTAGGTGCTTAATTTTGTTTCATGTATTTCTTGTATTCCTCAAGATACATTAAAAAGTACAAGAAAGTCTAGCACTGTGGAAGCAAAATATGAAGAAATGAGGGGTGGCTCAAGACCTTTGTCCTGTACTGTATACTATTTGACTTATATATTTAGTCCTATTAGTAAATTACTTTAAAACCCATTGGCTTGAAAACTTTGTTGATCTCAGTTGAGCTTAATAATATTGGCACAGGAGCATGTATTAAAAACTAGACCAAACTGACAATTATAAGCACCAATTTAATTTTTTTTAGCAAAACAAAACTAGCCAAATCTTCCCATCGTACTAATTGTACCAATGTAATTACAGCTGCTACAAATATCGTCCAGTCTTAAAATACTGACCAACAGACCAGACATATGTAAATTTTATTTGGAGTCTTATTTTCGTCTATAAAGAAATAAAAAGGTTCCACATATGAACTCAGTGGCATGATAAATCAAACACACAGTGCCATAAAGTATTAAGTAGATCAAAGGAGGAACATACCTCCGCCTGAGCTATCCATTTATTAGAAATATACAAATCCATTATCTAAAAAGATTTGCTGACTACGATGTCTTTTGTGTCATGTTCTAATAAAATGCTTTCAAAAAGTGGAGGAGTGGTGAGCTGTGGTCATTTTCTGTCCATTTATTTATTTCTGCTGCGTAGGCCCTGACTGATTGCCAGCCCTTGCCACGCACACACACACACACAAAAAAAGATAAAAGACATCGGTGTTCATCCATCAACCTGTCAAAATGAGTATGTATAGTAGGTATGTTGTACTCTTCTCAAAAAAAAGAAAAGAAAAAGAAAAGCTCAAGGTTAAAGGCCCTGTGCAAATTTATGTTGAATTACATTTGAGGAGAAATTATGTGTTTTTTTTCCTTCACAGTTTTCAAGCCTTTAATCTCTGTGAACATCATATTCTCCATCATGTACTGTAACTGTGCCGCTGAAATAGGATTCGGTGGAAAGAAAACTGCATGAGAACAGTCCGGTGGCGTAGCGGTACTGGGTCAGTGGGTGACTCACAGTCAGTCTACTGCATGTTGATGCAAAAGGACTTTTGGAAGAAAAAACTGAAAATGCAATTTTTGCTAAAGCTGACAAGAGACACAAAAAAACTGACAAATGAGACATGTTTCTGGGGAAGTGGGAGGACACCTGAGAATCCAGAAGGAACCATACCCTGCTTTTTGTCCTTTTTTCCATTTCTTTTATTGGCTAGGGATTAAAAATGCAATTAGATTTTCCCCTATTGTGACCTCATATAAGATCTCACTGCCCTGTCTTATTGCACAGCTCTGCTTTTCTGTCGCAATGCATCGCTCAGCAGTAGCTCATTTACATAGACACTGAAACAGGGCATTTGGACGAGGAGTAAAATTAAAGAGAGTTTGGGGAATTACAAACTGCATTATTTCAGCTGGAGCATTAGCTCACATACACTGGAGGAGCTCTGAAACTTTTGTTACCCTGTTAAAGAAATTTAAATATGAGACCTTCGTTATATTTTGATAACTTTGCTTCTCTGGTAAATTTAACTGTCATTTCCAATCCAAACATAAAAATCAATCAATCAATCAATCAATAAATACACCAATAAAGAGGTAAAGAAAGAAGACCCATTTGTTCGGAGGAAGATGATGTGTCTTACTGACAGCAGTGTTATTGTGCGTGTGAAGATGGTGGGTAATGAGAAGTGTTTATTCACAGCGTGGAAGCCAAACGTGTTTACACATGAACTTGGCCAATAATTAGAACGTTTTAATCAAAACCACATGGTGTGTCTGTGAAGTGAACAAACCCTAACTAGCTAACTAGGCCACAAACTGTTCATCTCCTTTAATAATAAAGAACACACAGGGAGTAATTACACTGCTACCATTTTCATTAAGATATACTGTGCAAACGTCTTCAGCCAATCCTCATTTTTTCATATGTTGCTAGAATTTGCTATATTTTTAATAGAGTCTTGAGGAATAGTTCTCCAGGCTTGAAGGATTTTATTCTCTCTGATCTTTGGCAGGTTTTTAGTTTTTGGCTCTCATTTTCAGTACCTGAGCAGTTTCAGGGAAACATTTTTTTTGTTTGTTAAACTACACTCACTCACCCTCTATACAGCTGTATCCTGTATACAGGGAGGCCTGGAGCCCATCCCAGGAGACTTAGGGCACAAGGAGGAGTACATCATGGATGGGGTGCCAATCCATCACAGATCATACACACACATATTGTACACACCCTCACAAAATCATGCACACACAAAAGGTCCCAGGTTCAAACCCCACCCCCACCAATTTGCCACTGATGGACTCTTGAGCAAAGCCCTTATCCCTCAACTGCTCAGATGAATAATATTTATATGTAATAGTAAATAATTATAGTTTTACATTTTTGCAACGTCATTTCCATATTCCGGTAGTGGTAAAATTTACACGTTTCAAAAGTAACAGTGACTTTGGTTCTACCTGACATACAGCACAGGCCAAAAGTTTGGACACATCTCATTCAAAGAGGTTGAATTTGTATTATGGCAAGAAAAAAGCAGCTAAGTAAAGAAAAACGAGCGGCCATCATTACTTTAAGAAATGAAGGTCAGTCAGTCCGAAAAAAAAAAAAAAGTGTCCCCAAGTGCAGTCACAAAAACCATCAAGCGCTACAAAGAAACTGGCTGACATGCGGACCGCCCCAGGAAAGGAAGACCAAGAGTCACCTCTGCTGCGGAGGAGAAGTTCATCCGAGTCACCAGCCTCAGAAATCGGCGGTTAACGGCAGCTCAGATCAGAGAGCAGGTCAATGCCACACAGAGTTCTAGCAGCAGACACATCTCTAGAACAACTGTTAAGAGGAGACTGTGTGAATCAGGCCTTCATGCTAGAAGATCTGATAGGAAACCACTGCTAAGGACAGACAACAAGCAGAAGAGACGCGTTTGGGCTAAAGAACACAATAAAGAACACAATAAAGAACACAATAAAGAACACAATAAAGAAAACTCGCTGAATGAGAAGGTGTGTCCAAACTTTTGGTCTGTACTGTACATTGCCTGAAAACCCAAATGCACTTTTTGATGTCTGAAGCGTCCCCCGTTGACGCACAATGCCTGGACTTCCGTATAAACATTGCCTCTGCTGTGTTGCCACTATTTTGATTAGGTAATAATTACTGTCATGATAAATTATCTAAACTGGCAACGATTGTTTTAACCCTAACTGATGCAGTAACTAGCTTCTGATTTCTAATACAATCATGTAAGAAGATGTATCCTATAGTTGCAAAAGAAAAAGGTACTGTATTACTGTAGTATAAAATGTTGGTCTGCATCAAGCAAAGAAAACTACATACAGTAGATTACTGAAATCACTTGAATTGCGTCCAACACCTGGAAGGATAAAAAAAAACATGCATGACCATGATCAGAGCTCATGTAAAAGCCTGGTAATGTTGAATCAGACTAAAATCTAAAGTAGAAATTGCAACTATGTTTAGAGCATTTTCACAATGTGATGATTGGGACTAAGACCGTATGATTTGGATTCATTCCCTACTTATACTGCCTCTTAATAAGACATGTGCGTACACATGTAACAAAGAGTAACTAGTTGTCATTGTTCATGCATTGCTTCAACATCTCTGTTTGAGGATATGCATGGTACTGTATATTACACTACTGCAGAACACTAAAAATTGGATTTAATTAGGAAATTGCCCCCTCTAATAATCCCCTACTGGGCCAATCATGCACACTACACAGCGTGATTTGAGCTGCTGATCCTCACTGAACTGATTTTACACCATCTGCGCTGTATGTGAGGATCATAATGAGAGAGATCAGGCGAATCCGATGCATAACAAGGGAATCGAATTCAGTGCCTTGACCATAAGGCTTTATTCTCCAATCCTTTACAATATCTTTGTTAGTACGGGTCAAAGAAAAAAAAAATCTATTGCTCTCATTATAACTATAATCCTTTACTATATCCTTTATGCTTTCGCTAATCCTTTTAAAAATTATTTATCACCATATCACTAATCCTTGTTAATCCTTTTCCTTTTGTAGTTCATTTCATGATTATTTAGAATATGACAATAGACGTGACCTTATTTACACCCGACTTGGTGTAAAGTCGTTCAATTTATTTCAATTTATTTCTATAGCACTTTTAACAATGGTCATTGTCTCAAAGCAGTTGGTGTCTCTAGTTAGCCAGCTTTTTGCACGTCATATACACATTTACTCATTTATTCTTTATTACATACCTTTAATTAAAAATAATGACTTTTTAATTTGTGGCCAAAGTCTCTCGAAGTGGTTTAACCAATTTGTTTCGAAAGTTTCTTCTTCTTCTTTTTCTTCTTCTTATTTAACCTACAATTCCTTCCAAAAGAGTGTCATTAATGGTCTGCCATGGACAGTGAGTAAGGGTCAGTAAGATTTCTGTCATGAGAAAGGTTTCTGCCAGAGGAAACTTAAAGTCAGTAAGTTTTGTGCCATAAAAGAGTCAGTGCCTTTTCTGATACAGGAGAGTCAGTAAGTTTTCTACTACTGTATGGAAGAGCCAGTAGGCTGTAGGTTTTCCCCTATAGGAGAGTAAGGACATTTCTGCTATAAGAGAGAGACAGTACTTTTTCTGATACAGGAGAGTCAGTACATTTTCTATCATGTAAAAGTCAGTACCTTTTCTGATACAGGAAAGTCAGTACGTTTTCTACCATGGGAGAGTCAGTACGTTTTCTACCATGGGAGAGTCAGTAAGTTTTCTACCATGGGAGAGTCAGTAAGTTTTCTACCATGGGAGAGTCAGTAGGTTTTCTACCATGGGAGAGTCAGTACGTTTTCTACCATGGGAGAGTCAGTACGTTTTCTATGGAAGAGCCAGAAGGCTGTAGGTTTTTCCCTATAGGAGAGTAAGGACATTTTCTGATATACTGTAAGAGAGATTCAGTGAGGTCAGTCAGTAAGATAAAGGTCTGTCAGTACCTTTTCTAATAAGGAAGAGTCAGTACGTTTTCTACCATGGAAGAGTCAGTACCTTTTCTAATAAGGGAGAACCAGTAGGCTGTAAGTTTTTCCCTATGGGAGAGTAAGGACATTTTCTGCCATGGTAGAGTTACTAAGCTTTCTGTCATGAGAGTCACAGTAAGATTATATATATATTTTTGGACACAGTTGAGACAGTAAACAGCTATAGGAGAAAAATGAAGTCCCTGTCTTGACAGAGCAACCATTTATTTTATTTTTTTTTTGTGCAAGAGGGTCACTGAGTTTTCTGCTATGGGAGAATCGGTAGGTTTTCCATCACTGGAGAGTTGTTCTAATGTAGTACTATTGATCTTTGAATATTGCCCTATAAAAGCACACCTCATTGTGTTTAAACGTTTGCTTAGTATCTTGTCTTTTTAATTTATTATCATATCTTAAATCATTCTCTCTCTCTCTTTTAATTTTCTATTAAACCCTCCTTCTTGTTCAGTTCAGTCCTTTTTCTCTCCATTTTCTCCTTCTGTTCCATCTTAAATCCCTCTTTATACCCCTATTGTAGAAATGTTAAACCAGTAGAGCAATGTAGCTCAACTGGCTAAAATTGCATTGTAGTGTTGTATTGTGCTCTATGACAAATAATGCAAATCCCAATAGGTGGTGGGAACACCTTCCTTTGCTCCTCGCACACTATTATTTATTTCACTGAGATCCCCCACTTATGCTTTTCCTATCTCACAGAAACGCTCATATGCTTCTACAAGCACACACAAATCACAACGTGCCACACTGCACCAATAAAATGTAAAGTAGCATAGCCTCATCCATTACCTCAGAGTCCTCTGTGTGTATCTGTTATCGCTGCCTCACCCGAGAGACCAGCCAACTCACTGTGAACCCGCGAGACAAATAAGCTCAATTACCAACTCTGGCAAGTGCATACTGTGGCCCACGCAATGCGATACACTCCTTCCATGATTGCCATGAAAGCTTACATTACAATGGAACGTGTCTGAATTCCCTGATGTGAAAAGCTTTCATTCTTTTCTTGCTTTCAATTAAACCAAAAATCCACCCTAAAACAAAACAACATTCAAAACAGCATATAATTCATAATTGCAATAAGTGTTTGCAATTTCATTTTCTGCTTTGGCAAAAATGAACTTAAGTTTTCAGTCCTCTTACACTGGACAGGGAAATGCAGTATACAATTTCTTTTTTTATTTTTCAGTTTTTTTTTTTTTCTGTAGACATTTACTGTAATCAACTAATATCAGCCAACAAACATTCACAGTATTTAATGTAATGCAATTTAATCTAAATCTGGTTTAATCTGCTTTAATGTCATCTATCTGAAAACAAAATCTAATCCATTATAATCTAATCCATTGTACTCTTATCTCATATTGTTTAATCAAATGTAACGTAATGTCATTAAAACTAATCTAAACTATAATAATCAAATCTAAATGAATCTGATTTAATCAAATTTAAACCATGACAATGTAATATGATATTCTAGCCCAATCTAATCTAATCTAGTCTAGTCTAATCAAATGCAGCCTAGTCTATGGTAATAAAGATTACAGATTTAAATTAGATTAGATTTAATCTAACCTAGTCTAATCCAACCTAGTCTAACCAAATGCAATTGAATGCAATCTAAATATCTAATCTGTGCTAATAAAATTTACCTTAATCTGACCTTACCTGACAATAACCTAATAATTTATAGTAACCAAATCTAATTTAATCTGCGCTGATACCATCTAATCAAATCTAATCCAATCTAAATTAAAAAAAAAGTACAGTACCTATCATCATTGTGAAAGTAAGAGCATTTCCACACGCACAAAGTGATGAGAACTCGAGGGATTGGGACTAGACAGCGGTGTAAAAAAGGCTTTTTGCTAGGAACCATAAAGAATAGAATAGAGTGTTGGAAATAGGAAATAGAGTTCAGATTTACCCTGATCCAAAGTGATGGAGGCACCAGGCTAGGATGATGAACTGGAGGCATTGTTATGAACTGGAGCTGGTCAGGGTATGTGTCCAAAAAATGAGGTCAGCTGACGACCTGAATATACTGAATGACCAGGTTTTACCATCAATATATTCTTTTTTCTTTCCTGATAGCACGAGCATATTCCAAGATGACGATGCCAGGATCAAATTGTTAAAAAGTGGTTCAGAGAGCATGAGAGCATCATTTTCACACATGGATTGGCCACCACAAAGCCCACACCTTAACCCAAATTAGAATCTTTGAAATGTGCTGGAAAAGGCTTTACTCAGCAGTCTGACTCTCTCGTCATCATTACAAGATCTTGGGGTGAAATTACTGTGACTCTGGACGGAAATAAATATTGTGATGTTGTTTACAGTACATAAATATTGTGACGTTGTCTAAGTTTATCTACAGTATAATAAAAAAGTTAAGGATAATATGGTTGTAATCTAAGTAAAAGTCATGTGTGACAATTAGAATGTTTGACCCGTCAAAAGGTTGGGAACACTTTCTAACTTCATGGTCCTTTCAGATTTTTATTTTGTTATACAATGTAAAGCGATACTGAAGGCATTCAAAATATGTAATAATCTCCTTTGAACGGTTAATGTTGAGATGTATGTGGTACTCATGATCTGTAAAGCCTTCATAACGGCTCTAATCCAAGGTGCTGTACATCTACATCTAGGCATTTGGCAGGCGCCCATATCCAGAGCAACTTACATTTTTATCTCATTATATTGTACATCTGAGCAATTGAGGGTTAATGGCATTGCTCAAGGGCCCAACAGTGGCAACTTGTTGGTTGTGGGGTCTGAACCTGGGATCTTCTGAACCGTGTTCCAATGCCTTAACCACTGAGCTACCTCGCTGTAAATTGGTGATTTTTGATGCTCGTAACTCTAAATGAACTTCTCTGCAGCAGAGGTATCTTTTGGTCTTGCTTTCCTGGGATGGTCTTCATGAAAGTTAGTTTCATCAAGGTGCTTGATGGGTTTTTGCAAATGCATTTAACAATACTGTTCTTGCAAGAACTATTTCAGAAGGGCTGACTTCCGTTTCTTAAAATAGCAACTGACTGTTGTTACATAATTACCTGATTCCATACGTGTTATTTCCAGTTATGAATACATAAATCACTAAACAAAAAAGTTTTCTGGATAATTTTTTTGGAAATGTTTTGACACTGGAAAGAAAAATCCAGAAGAATGAAGATGAAAAAACAAGCCAGTCTTCTTCTTCCTCCTCTTTTTTTTCCCCTGATGTATAGCTGATTGTGTCTCTTGTAGGAGTGACAATAAACAACTTCAGTGATGCATGAGAAGTGATGAATGACAAAAACAGATCTTTCGGGGCCTGTGATTTTACTAGCCGTCCAAGTAAATCTTGATGTTGAACAACAGAACAGAATACGTGAACAAAAACGTGTTAAATAAATGACATTTCTTACTTACAGCTACAGTTGAATTTCAAGTTAAATGTAACTTCACTGGTACATTTCACTGTGTGCATCACTTAACGAATTTATGCTTTCCACATAAAATTCCACTTCCAAGTTCAAAACAATTACCACAGTAGTGTTAGCAGCACCATGAGCGTGGAGGATACTACGACTTCAGGAATGATAATTTTAGTCTTCGTTTTTTCTGATGAAAGAATAAGAAGCGATGCTAACTTTACTGGGGGTACTTTGGATGGGAATGTACAAATCAGTTTACCCGGAATCAATCTATGATTTATAGAGCGGTTGTAAGAAAGCAATATAGCATTCACAATCTTGCGGATATACTGAAAGTCGGCAAAGCTGTGATTAGCTAGCGTCGGCTCGAACCCATGATGAACACACTCCTGCTTGCGGAAAATAGCAGAATGCCCGGTCATGTTTTATTTACTTCTTATGTTTCAAGTCAGGCATACTCTGGAATATTTGAAAGATTTACACAGAGCAGCCATAAGATTACAGGTAGGCTTCCTTTGTGTCACCTGGTCACCTCTCAGGAAATATCAGTTAATGTTATCTGAGCATCATTTTATGACATAAAGCACTGCATATTTCTTAGATTCATCTGATTTGCAACAGAACCTCTGAATGAACTCTAGCAAATGCCAGCAAATCTGGGAAGAATAAAATTTTTTGTACCTTTATGATGACAAATCAAACATCTGCAATAATACCCTTATAATAATATAATAATAAACCTGTTTCTTTATCAAATAGGTTATGAAATCCACCACAAAATAATCAGCAGATCAAAAGCTACCAATTGCTAGTAGGTTAAATATTGAACCTGTGTGACAAAGCTTCAGGTAATCTTTGTCACTTTTTGGTTCCGAAAAACAAACATACTCAAACGTACTGTATCACAGTACGGAATTATCACAGTAGCTTCATATCACCTAATTGTGCTTCTGTAATCCCCTGTTGGGCCTGATATCATGGGAGTTATGTGTTGGCAAAAGATCAAGAGATTGTCTTAATTGTAAAGGACAAATGTGGGTTCTGAGGTAGGACCAATTCAGAACCACTAATGTAACCGAAATTTAATATCTGCTCTCCTTAGTTCAGTAATTTGACATTGTGCCCGTTCATGAACAAATCAAAATGATCTAGTATACGTCAAAACCGATTCAATGGTCCAAAATGAATTAATCGGAAATAATAAACATCATACATATTGACCAATTAAATTGTTTTCCATTGATTTCTTATTTTTATTGATTGTAAAACATTAAACGTTAAGACACTACCTTGTAATACCTCTGATTTATTTTCACAGCGTGCGTCTGTGCAATGAAGGATAAGACCTTTCTACCTCCATGCATATGCAATTAGCAATGTTTAATTAACGCTACACACATTAATTCAGAGCAAAACAGCAGGGTGGCATTTTCTTTATTAAATAAATCTTCCATCAAATCCAGTCAGCGTTGCTACTCTTCCTAAAACAATCCATTTTAAAACTTCATTCATTCTCAGAAGGAACATCTGGACTACTTTTAAAGACTCCCAGTGGTCATGGTTGAGGGGCGGAAAAAAAAAGCATCTTAGAAAGATGTAAGAAGTTACAAACAGATGTTACGCCCTCCCACTGACAATTAATGTCTGACACATCTAATATCTGGAGAGGGCAGCAGGTGGTTATGACAGCATTAATTTCAACCAGCACATGGCTCTGGAGATTACACAGATCACACATATATTTGGCCACACACACACACACACACACACACACACACACGCACACGCACACGCACAAGCACACGGCTTCCAGAAGAGATCAGATGTGCTAAAACACTAATCAAATTTAAATCTAGACTTAAACCTCATCTGTTTAGCTGTGCATTTATTGAATGAGCACTGTACTATGTCCGAACTGATTGCACTCTATTTATCGTACTTTTTTAACTGTTTTATTTTGATTATAAATCAACATTTAAAAAGTTTTAAAAGTCTCAATGCAAGCTGTCTTTATTTTTATTTAAAATAATTTATAATGTTTTACTGCTATTATTTTCTATTTAATTTTATGATTCTCTTCTTCTCTTTTACGTAAAGCACTTTGAATTATGTTAGAAATGTGCTATACAAATCAACTTGCCTTGCCTTCTTACACTAATGCACTTATCTAGGGCTTGGATACCCAAACTATGATCAGTCACAGGCTGCTTCACATCTGTACTTCATCAATACATCTATGTATTGTACTTAAAGTCTTCTGTAAACATTAATTAGTTTTACACCTTTACTCGTGAAATGTGATCCCAAATCTAGATTTTACCTGAACGCACTTCATAGTTATCTGTGGTTTCCATGCCGCTTTATTTTAGATCTAATTGCTGTTTCCAGTGAAAGAACTTTGAATTTTCCTGGCAAACAGTGATTTTAAATAAATCGTCACCCTTATACAGTATATAACATTTGTTAGTTGTAGGGTAGAAGAGCCACTTACCGTAATCTCTTCAGAGCCACTGGTAGATACCAGCTGTAACTTATTTATTTATGTATTCATTCATTCATTCATTCATTCATTCATTCAATCTTTTTTTTCTCTTGATTTATTCAGGTTGACAACCACCTGGTTTGTTTTTATCCTTGAAACTTTGATTTTCCTTTAGCAATAAATAAGACAGAAACCTGGTTACAATTCAACCACTCACTCTTAAGATAACAGCTATCAAGAATCCAGGATGGAAGGATGGATGAAGGACAACCTGAAACCTTAATACCGCCACAACCTAGTGTACAATGTGAAATATAATGCAATGCTTCTTCTATTGCAAAAAGCCTGTTCTTTTGCACTGTGCCAAAAATGATGAAGACTATATTTCCAGCTTGCCTGCCCTTAACATTAGAACTAGCCTCCTTTTTAAGAACTTTCTAATAAACCTTTGTCAGGAAAAAGTTTACATAGATGCAATTGCAGTTAAGAGTTGTTTCGTTTATTTTATGCAATCAAAGTAGAAAATCAATGAACGGCTTCAAAGGATCGGGATGCTTCAAGATGGGAATAAAGATAAAGGCTTCCTTTAGGCTAGAAACTACGTCATGAACGACCTGATTAAGTCTCTTCTTTTTTACTATAGGCAGGTTAGTAAGTGGGGCTCTGAAGTTTCATATGAAGCACTGGAAAAAAAATTTGCTAAGTGAAGGAAATGCTGCAGTTCTTTCACATCTTGGTATTGTCAGTCCCTGACAATCACTGTCACCTTTGTCTGGCCCATTTCTACCCCCTCCAGACCGTTGATATATCCGAGGAAACCAAAATTACATATAGTTATTATCTCGAAAAACAAGTTAGAACACTTCTGACATGATTAATGTGAGTCTGTAAATCTGGGGAGTAGACTAGGATGTCATTGATGTAAGCAATTAGGAATTCTCCCAGTTTCTCTTTGAGAGTAGCATTAATGAAGCTTTGAAAGATGGCCGGGGCTGAAGACAGGCCATATGGCGACACGAAAGTACTCGTAGTGTCCAGCAGTAGTGCTAAAAACTGACTTTCATTTACCACCTTCTCATATAACCAGATTATATGCACTGCACAGGTCAAAGTGTTGTTTCTCTCAGCCTCTTAAATGCTGCTGGTACCAGTGGTAGTGGGTAACGATACTTTACTGATATCTTCTTCGATTCTCTATAATCGACACAGAACCATAATATGCCTCTTTCTTCTTTATATAAAAGAAACTGGTAGAAGACCGGGATGCGGAGGGACAAATATATCTTTGCTAAATTTCCTCTGAAATGTATTCCTCCATTGCTTTCCTTTCTCTCGGAGAATATAAAGGATATGTCTGTGTTTGAGGACGGATAGTGAGCTCTAACAATTCAATGGTGCAGTCATGTGGCCAATGATGGGGCAGCCCACTCGCTTTCACCATACTGAAGATATGCCAGAAATCCCCCTAGTCAGAAGGAATCATTGCTAATATCGCAGACTGTCTCCGGGCTTTCAATCAATGTAGAGGCCACAATAAGGGAAGGCTCTGAGATACAGCCTGGCACCAATTATGTGATCTATATTTTCCTTTAGAAGGCGAACAGGTCATGCTTTTGCATCCATGGCCATTCAAATATCAACTGAACTTTGGCGGCTCTAGTGACCAGGAAGGAGATGTTCTCACAATGGAATGCACCCCCAAGAAGTGAAACTGATTTTGGGCGATGAGTTACAGTCCCTTCCGGATTCGTCCTCTGTCTAGTGCCTCTATGTTGTGGTAAAGAGATTGGAGTAATTTTGTGTCTGTATGCATTTGCTTGGTTTATGAAGTTTCCAGCAGCCCCAGAGTCAATTAGCACTGAAACAAATACGTTTCACCCCATCTTTTAAAGATTTGGTAAAAAGCATTCGATTTTTTTCTCACTCACATTACCTAGCTGCATGGAGCAGCCAAAGAGCTCATTGTCACTTTCGTACCCTCTTATAGGACAGTTCGTGACAGCATGTAGAGCCCTGCCACAATAAAAGAATAATCGTTCAACACACTAAAGTTCAACACATACTCTGCATCACTTTGTTTACCTTGGCGGGATGAAGGCAGTTGTTCTCCAACTTCTTTACATTCTGGAGCATGGTCAAACACTTTTAAAGAGCTTGAGGAAATGCTGGAAAGAAGCAGTCTTCTCTCCCATTGATTCCCAATGGCAGTCAGCCATTTTGACGCAATTTTTTCCAGGTAACTGAAATATTCCTGTCCGAACATTTCCTGTCCAAAGTAGACTGAACATTACAGAATCAATCCTTGGCATTCTGCCGGGTCTCCAGTGTATTTGTCTGGAGAAGTGACTCGAATAGTAGTGGCCATGAGAGGTGTAGTAGTTACAGGTATTGGAAGCGGAACAGGTGGACTTGCTGGAGATTGTTGGTGGAGTTATTTCATGTGATGCTGTTCCTGTTGAACATCACATCCATTACGATTTGAGTTTATCTTGACAAAGTTTATTCAGCTCAGGAGTCCTTCTCGCATGTTAATTTCTCCCGCTGGAGATAAAGTATTCTGTCAGGAACAACTTTATGTGCAGGTGAGAGATTGCAGGTAAGAGATTTTGTGTTTATTTAATGCAGTCAGGGGGGTAAATTTGAAACAGGCAAAGGGTGATTGATTGGCAAATCACATAGAACAGGACAAGCAGAAATCAGAATCCAGAAAAACAACACTAAGTCAAAACACTTTAAGGCAATCACAGTAAATAAGGCTTTAGGTAATGTCGGATAAACTCATGAGAGCGTATACTTCTCAAAGTCTCTCAATCATCAGGTCCTATTTATTCACCTGGGTAATTGATTAGAGGTGTGTTTAGAAAATCAGGCGATTTGGTACATGACTGCTGGGAATTGTAGTTCATCTCTGCCATGTATGGAGGCAGCTCTGCTTGTTCAGCCTGACAACTTTACAGGAAATGTTACAGAAAATGCCTATTTTCCAATCAGGCCACTGATTGGTTAAAGGTAAGGCACTGTGTGGAGCTTCAGCGCAGCTTCCAAACAACTTCCAGTACAAATCAATAAATGGCTTCCACTTGATGGAATAACTGCAAATTTAAAATGAGAAATGACCAGCACCAGAATAAGTGCGAGCACTGTTAAGACTTGTGCAGCTTTTTATATCTGAATCCATCAGCAGTTGACCATACCACTTCTTCATTCCTGATTCGGCAATGTAATTACATATAGATGAGCTGGATAACCCCAATAGAACCCCAACACTTTTCTGTAGAGGTGCAATGAATGTCTCTGGCATATAATGAAATGGGATTGAGCAGCAGAAGACAAACTGTGCAATATATTGACCTCTCTGTCATGCATTTGACCACATCTGTAATTTGTTGCTTGCTTCCTCTGAGAAGCTCTTTAAAGTGGATGTAAATTGAAGCAGGTGGCAGTCCAGAGGTGGGAGGTAACAAAGTCCAATTACTTTCCATTTGATTGTACAAAATTCAGTTTTTTTCAGCATCTGGACTTAGCTTGATTTTTTTTCGCCTTCTCCTTTTTTTAAACTTAAATCAAGTTCACACTTTCACAACTCTTATTTATTTATTTATTTTTGCTATGGATCACCCTACGAATAATAATAATAATAATAATAATAATAAAAAAACACTATGAGCCATAGTTGTGTGATAAGAGTGTGACTTGCTGGGATGTGTTAGGGATGTTCAAGTTATTGAATCGTTGGATCAATTGCTTAAAGTCAGAGTATTGTATGCAATATATAAACAATGCCACGAGTAGCACTTATTGCAGATATCTCTGGTGTCTTCATAGGGATCAGTAAAATCAAAGCGGAAGGTCACTACAATAAGAAGATTCTTTGTTACTGTACTTACAGTGAGTAGTTTTATTAGAGGATACTCTTAACTTTTACTCTGCTATATCCTACAACAACAATAAAAAATTATTATTATTATGACACTTAGGCTACTGTGAGCAAATAAAAAAGCTCAGTTAACCTAAGAAAATTATTTTTGGAGGACTTCTACTTTAGTAATATTTTACCTAGGGTATCTCTATTTGTACTCAAGTAAAGGATTTGTGTACTCTGCCCACCTCTGGCTCAATTGCATGGACTCAGTTGCAGATATACTGAACTTTTTCCGTACCATGAAGACAGTCCTGGCCTCGGCTGATGTAGACAGAATTCTCTGAGGACTGTGACTGCAGTCGCTCAATAGTTCAGGTCTGAAATTTCCTACAAGTCTACCTGAGCCTTCAACAACAAACTGGACCCCTTTTTAACTTAAAGACATCATCTGTTATGTTATATTGAACTTCTAGCCTCCTAACACACAGTATGACAGTGGATCAATCCCTGCTATCCGTTATTACCCAAATGAGGATGGGTTCCCTGTCGAGTCTGGTTCCTCTCAAGCTTTCTTCCTATTGTCATCTCAGGGAGTTTTTGCTTGCCACCGTCGCCCTCGGCTTGCTCATCAGGGACAATCTGATCATTTTGATTCACACACATTCACATTTCATACAAAATTCCAATTTCTTTTGCTAAAATGACGATTGTTAAAAGTGCTACACAAATAAAATTGAACTGAATTGAATTAAACAATCCAATGAAGTGGATCATTGGTCTATCATCATTTTCTTTTATTAAAATATGTCTGGATGAAAAGCTAAAATGTAATAGACTGTGGACACATCATGGAAGTACAGATTACACAGAAGGACAGATCACAGAACTATAGTATCAGTTTTAAACGAGTTGTGGTAAGGTAAAAAGGTTGCTGTGTATCTACAGAGATACACAATACACAATCTATATATCACTCAATACCATGCACACTTTTGGAGTTAGGAAGGCATCTTCAAAAAGTATTTGGAAAGGGTTGATAGTCTATAAATATTCCACACTCAGCCATGAAGAACATTTTATGTGCTTGTTTTATGTCCCAACTAAGACAAATAAGCCTGCTAGCTAATACTGAGATTACTTTGCTCGTCACATTATCGACTATCAATAAGTTGGCTTTAAAACAGCAAACATGCATTCATAGCAGAATGCCCAGATTTTTGATTAATCACAGAATTATTCAGATGTGTACCTCTCTTTTCATTATGATAATACTGATAAATTGAATGATTTTTAAAGGATTCCTCATATTACTAGACATTTGACTTATTTCCAATGATGTGATTTGCAGATAACTTGGCTTTTTATCATCTAGCTTTCACTTTTTATATGAATTACTAGATAAATGCTGGCAATCAATATGTTTTCATTTGAACATACAGTAAATGAGGCATTTATTTATTTATTATTTTTTTCTTTTTGTAGTTTTGTAGTCATCATGACCTACTGTATCGTAAAATTTTTTTAAACAATCCTCCAATCCTCTAGCAAGTCAAGGCCATACACAACATATTTGGCAGCACCCCTCGTCTGTCTGCCTTACTTCCCAAAATAACTTGCTAATCATAACCATGAACATCTGAATGAAGCTTGGTTGAAACCACATGAAGCAACTGCCTTTGAAAACACAGTAAAAGGAAGAAAAAAAAAAAGGAGAAAAAAAAAATCACAGTCCACATCTGGGAGACACAGCCTGAGTGAGATGCACCCTTCCCATCATCCCTTAGGGCAGTTCACAACCTACTAGCAGAGTATTCATCAGAGGCCAAAAACAACACGCAACTGTACATGCCTGAGGGCAAAAACAGGGTGACTGGCATGTGTAGTGGTCTTCCTAAAATCACTGTCAAAATGCATTGCATTATACTAGTGCAATATGCACCTTCTAATTATAGAAACACAATCCTTCAGTTGCTCTACCAGAGCAGTGTAGCAGTGACCTACAGAAAAATGAGACATGTGATATTTTGGGGTGTTTTTTTTGTAACCAAAAGTGGAACAGTACCGAAAATGTGTGGGCTTATTTTTTTTTCCAACCCTATGCGCATGACTAAGATTCACATTCAAGTCTTTTTTTTCAGCCTGGTGAAATAAAAGCATTATAAAATGACTGGGAAGGAATACCATGGATATACAAACACTCGCTGGACAATTTAATAGGAACACCTTCACCTCTGCCCTGTACTGAAATGATTCAATGAGGCAATTATATGGGAGCACTGCAGTGCATAAAATAAAGCAGATACAGGTCAAACACTTTACAGTACATTAGTGTACTGAAATGGGGGTTTGGAAAAATGCTCAGTTGAATCAATGTATGATCTGTATGCATGTATGCATTTCGGGTGTTTGCCAGACAGTCCATAGATGCAGCGCCAATATTCAGAATTTAGGTATCAAAGGTTTAAGATATAAGTATTTAAAGTGCATCTCAGCTGGTCAGCTGTTATAGAATAGTTCTTTCATGAACAGTATTGTCAAATTCATTTTCAACACCCATCAGGCACCATGACGAAACTGCTCTCACGAAGGTCACGCCAGGAAATCAAGGCCAAAACTTACCTCTGCTGCAGAGGAAAAGTTCATTTAGAGTTACCAGCCCATGGACATCACCAATTAACAAACAGCACCTCAAATTAGAGCCATTATGAAGGCTTTACAGAGCACAAGTAGCAGATACATCTCATCATCAACTGTTCAAAGAAGATTATTGCATATCGTGGATGCCTTCAGCATTGTTTTACAAGGTAGAAAGGAATAAGAAAACATCAAGAAATCAGGAAAGACCATGGAATTAGAAGGTGTGTGCAAACTTCTTACTGGTAGTGCTGACAACGTTTTCAGACCTGTTTAAGTTTTCCATATTTTGTCATGTTTCACACTAATTTATAAAATAATAAATACTGCAATATTCCATTTACATAAGTATACAGACCCTTTGTTATGACACTTGCAATTAAGCTTTGGTGCATCCTACTCCTACCAGTGGTCCTTGAGATGTTCCACCTGTGCCTAATTGACTTCATTAGACATAATTAGGAAAGACACGCACCTGTCTATATAACAGTAGATTGTTCATGTCAAGAGTGAAAAGAAATCCACAAGGTCAAGAAAATTGTCTGTCAATGAGACAGGATTAGGTCAAGCCACACATCTGCGGAAGGGTACAAGGAACTTTCTGGAGCATTGAAAGTGGCCAAGAGCATGAGAGACGTCATTATTCTCAAACAGAAGAGATTAGGATCAACTAACAGTCTTTCCAGATTGGGCCAACCAACCAAACCCTGGGATGAAGGGGCTTGGTCAGAGGGAACCTATGTGTCAGTATAAATGAGATCCTGAGTTCCCTTGTGGAGATGGGAGAGCACTACAGAAGGACAAACATACTGTAGCTGCAGCATTCCACCAATCAAGCCTATATGGTAAAGTGGCCAGAAAGAAGTCATTCCTCACTAAAAGGCAGATGATAGCTTGCTGGGAGTTTGCTGAAATGTGCCTGAAGGAAAACAAAATCCTCTGGTCTGATGAAATAAAGATTAAACTATTTGGGAAATTATCAGGAAATTGGGCACTGCATATCACCTTATTAAAACCATCCCCACAGTGAAACAAGGTGGTGCCAGCATCATGCTGTGGGTATGTGTTTCTTTGCCAGCATAGAGGGGAAAAACTGATGCAGAATAAATAAAGAGCTATCCTGAGTGGAAAATTTCTCCAAGATGCTCGGGATCTCAAGCTGGGATGAAGGCTTATAGTTCAACAAGACCATGACCCAAATCATAATCGCAAGAAAAAACAGGAAAAGCTTTAGAACAACTCTGTGAAAGTCCTGGAGCGGCCTAGCCAGTGTCCGGACCAGAACCCAATAGAGCATCTCTGGAGAAACCTGAAAATGGCTGTGCACTGATCCTGCCTGCACAATTCTGCCAAGTAGAACCAAACAACTTTCCAAAAAGAAGTCGACGCCAAGCTTGTAGCATCATTCACAAGCAGACTTGAGGCTGTTATTGCTGATAAAGGTGCTTTGACCAAGTACCAAGTGAGGGGTCTTAATACTTATATAAATTGGATATTTGTCTTTATGTTTAAATTAACAAAACACTCAAAACACCTGTTTTTCCTGATTGGTAAATCCTAACTCTCACCATAGCAAAAGGAAATTGTAATGAATATGTCCTTGTTTTATGTGTTATCTTAACCATATGCTTTGCTTTAGTGTGTAGGTATCTGACTTATGTTAAAAATAAACATGGCATTTTCATCTTGGTATTTTCAATCTGTTATTATATTTACATTCAATAAATCACTGGTTATTTTACAGCAAAGAGATCAAACATTAGCATTGTGGGCAAAAGGCTTCACACATTACTAAAGACAGAATAAAGCATCAGTTATCTGTAGGTCTGTAATAGATATTTATAAGGAGGATTAGAAAACTTTACATAGAGTTAAAAAAAAACATGCTATAGAAGACTAGTGATAACTAGTATACAGTTTCAAGAAGGTCCCAGATTAACCATCATTAGCTGAGAATGTGTGCAACAGGTGACTGACGTACCATACTGCATCCGGGACATTCGTTTCCATTTTCACAGACCCTGCGACGGGATTGGATGCCACCACCACATGGCACTGTGCAGCGTTCCCATGGTGACCAGGCTGACCAATAGATATGTGGGGGGCATGGCAGATGCTCATTACAGTACCTGAAAGAATAACATATGATTATGAGGGAGATTGTAGTGTTGAGGCCTTACAGTATATAGTTAGCAGTCTACTAGGAGAAGATATAAATTAAACACTAGTAAATCATTTAAAAGGCCTGAGCTAAGTAAAATATAGGAAATATAGTGTAATTTTTGACAGTTTGATGGCAAAATTAGTTTTGAAATGAGTGAATGAGTTGTTTTCAAATAAAATTATAAGTATTGAGAATATTTTGTGCATATTTTCTTCGGGTCATAAAAGTGATGAAAACCACAAATGGCAAAATATTATGTCCAGATAGTTTTGGTTATATCGGTCGCAAACAGCCTGTAGTTGTGTTTGTGGTTATTTAAATATAAACTATAGTATCAGTTATACGTTAATTGAGTTTTTATAAAATTCTAGCAATCTCAGGATTTGGTTGTCACTGGCTGCAAACTGGACCAAGAAAAACTGTGTTGAATTTTGGTGCACACAAAACCTTTTTAATTGTAAATATTGTTGAGGATCTTGAGAAACAGTATATGCAATAACTAAAACTTCAGTTTACAGCATCATCAGTCTTCCCTTCTAACAGCTGCACTTTGGTAGCACGTTATTCTTGTACAGGCACACACAGTGTAACATCCGTTCATACGTCATCCATACATAGAACATGTTTGGGGTCTTGAGGGTTTTAATAGAGTTAAAAAATCCCAGTTGATACAGCAACCACAACACCTTCCCACACACAATGTGTGTATCTTATGTCTTTTCTACACAAAGTGATTGTGGATCTTCAATACACTATCGAGCCACTGGGGCGGTGGTAGCTCATTAGGCTAAGGAGGTTGGTGGTTCAAGCTTTAGCTCCACCAATCTTCTATAGGGGAAGTGCATCATGGCTGAATGGAGGTTCCTAACATGCAGGTATATGCTAAAGCTAAGGATAAGAGGAATTAAGGATGTAATAAAAACAAGTGAATTAAAACCCTAAATAAACAAAATACTAGAAAAGGCTAAGAAAAGAATATGAAAAGCGATATGCTTAGCAAATGACAAGCTTTTGTTTTAGCTAAGGATAAGCTTAATTTAACACTGCTCTTGCTCCAAAAGAAATGAAGAAGATCCCAAAATGATAAAAGTATATTCATATGAATTGTTCAATTAAAGATGAAGATACATGAAGAGAATTTAAAAATATGTTTTACAGGCACTAAGGCTAAGCTAATCAAAATCTTAGCAATTAGCAGAAACTGGATGGTGTCTGCACTGACTATCTACACAGTGTCAGGGATAACCTCTAGAGGGCGCCAAAGCGCCCTGTGTTTTGTGTAGTTCTTTTTTAGTTTGTTGTACTTCATTTCCCGGTTTCTCAACTCGGTCAGGTCACGTGGGCGCGCACCTGATCCGAGTTGATATTTAGTTGTGATTATAAATAGCTTGCTTTGAGTTCTTACCCTTGTCTTGCATTTGTTACATTTGAGTTTGAAAGTAAATGTCTCTTGTTTGTTCTATACGTGTTTTAGTTTCGTTTTTCATATCAAGTGTTTTGTTTCATTTATTTCCCTGTGTTTTGTGTTTATGTTTAAAAATAAAATAATCGTTTCCCTGAACCATCTGGATCCTCCTGCACTTATGCCTCGCACAACCCCGGAACGTGACAGAATGCAAGACCTAAAAAGAGGCATAGCGGAGGAGCCCTTCCCCCGGGAGATTATTTTGGGGGGGGCAACGATTCAGGCGTTGTGGGGAGCCGGCGCGAAAGGCGGGCGGATTCCCAAGCGACGCATCAGCAAAGGAACGGAGAGTGAGGAGAACGTACAGCTGGGAGCAACCTCCCGGAGGGAGGATTGGAGCAGCATTCGGCGGGGCGTTAAGATAACCGATGAGCGCATTCGTGACCTGCGGGAGCAGGTGACCAAGCTCCAGGGGCTGCTGGCGCAGCTGCACCGCGCCGTCGATCACGGCGATCTGCTGCCGCTGCACTGCGGCGAAGAGGAGGGCGAGCTTCCGACGCAGCACTGTGCCTTCGAGGACGGCGAGCTTCCGTCATTGCACTGTGCCTTCGTGGACGGCGAGCTTCCGTCGCTGCACAGTGCCTTCGTGGACGGCGAGCTTCCGTC
>QMIH01000469.1:138677-210739 GCA_003987875.1 Clarias batrachus | reverse complement strand
AAGGACATCTTTACTGACTCTAGTGAACAGGAAGGACATCTTTACTGACTCTAGTCAGCAGGAAGGACATCTTTACTGACTCTAGTGAACAGGAAGGGCATCTTTACTGACTCTAGTCAGCAGGAAGGACATCTTTACTGACTCTAGTGAACAGGAAGGGCATCTTTAGTAACTCTAGTGTATAGCAAGGACATCTGTACTGACTCTAGTAAACAACAAGGACACCTTGGAAGACTCTAGTAAACAAAAAGTACATCTTTAATTACTCTAGTGAACAGGAAGGAGATCTTTACTGACTCTAGTGAACAGCAAGAGCATTTTGATGACATTAGTGGTCAAAAAGGACATCCTAAATGACTCCACCTCTCCACCTCTTACTGTACAGTATGTCCCTAGTGAACAGGAATAGTGTCTTTAATGAACAAAATAAGCATATCTAATGAGATCAACTTTGAAAAAACTATGAGACTTATATATAAAGTCGAGTAAAAAAAAATCTACTTTTTCTCTCATTCAAACGCAGAGTCGAGTTAAAATGTGCACAATGTTCAGCAGGGAAGCATTATGCACAAAACACTCATTAGCTTCTTGCAAACGGCCTTTTGTGGAGTCTAAAAAAGACTGAATTAGCAGCAGAATCACCTTTCAGGCTTAAGCTCACACAATGATTCATCTTTTACCGTTTTATATGTGTGGAAGTACTTGGAGCTCATTCAATGGCCTCACATTATCATGAAGAATGGATGGATTATTGAGTTCAATACCTCAGATATTATCCAAGGGAGTATTTACTCTTGATCTTATTTTCAGCTTCGTAGAGCTTTAAAGGTATTTTTTATGGAACATATATCGTAAGTGTAGAGACCATTGATTTTTAGATCCTGTGAGACGCATCGATTTGCTTGATAGCCCTGTCGAACATAGCTTTAGCATGGGGCGATACCGAAATTTGCCCACAAAATTACCCAGCCTCAGTGCCTCGCCAAGGCATCCTTAATGCAGAACAAAAGTGTTGGGCAATGAGATTTATTTGACGATACAATTCTTCCTTACACAAATCTGTAATTAGACACAGGGCAAGTGCATGGGACAAAAACTCCACATGTTAAGCTCTAGGTTATTGTTCTAATGGAAAAAAAAAACTTATATTATATTATATTATATTATATTATATTATATTATATTATATTATATTTTGGGATAAATCTGCTTTTTGACAGGAAGCTACTGTAATGAGTAGTTGTTCCATGAATTGGGTCGCATGCACAGTAATGTATTTACAATGGGTCCACTGATGCATGTCCGAGAGAAATAACTCGACTCAGCTATAACCGTTATTTAGCCTTGTGGTCAGAATCCATTAAACAAATTTGCAAACTATTAAGATTATTGCCTCACTTTATTGAATTACCTGCATCCGAATAGACTCCATAGACTTGTCATCCTAATGAGGTTTATGATTAACAAGATGATATTAAACACAAAGTTTACTTTGAAAATCAGGGAATCTCAGAGTGAACATGATATTTCTAATATACAGTACACTAAAAGCATCTCCACCATTTCTAGTGAACAGAACGTGCGATAGAGGACGTGCATCTCCAAACATTCCACTGGACCAGAAGAATTCTCCAGCATCTTTCAGGAACAAGATCACCCCGGACGTCTCTAACCATCTATAAGGTTTCTAGTGAACCAGAAGAGCTCCAGGGCTCTCAGGTCAAATAAACAGGTACAGAGTCTCTATTGTCTCGCGGGGACCGGAAGTCTCTAGTGAACTGGAATAGCATCTAGGGAACTAGATAAGCACCTCTAATGTACCTACGAATTAGGAAGAACATCCAAT
The DNA here is from genome assembly GCA_003987875.1 of Clarias batrachus. Lineage (NCBI taxonomy): Eukaryota > Metazoa > Chordata > Actinopteri > Siluriformes > Clariidae > Clarias > Clarias batrachus. The sequence goes on along the minus strand of QMIH01000469.1, from coordinate 208,893 downwards.
GATTTTCAGAAACAGAATCACCATCTTATACAGTCGCTAGTAGCCAGCAAGTGCATCATAAAATGTTCTAGTGAACTGGAAGAGCACCTTTAATGTTTATTGTTAACAGAAGGAGCATCGCGCGTTTATCTAGAGGAATAACAGGAATACGAGCTGTATTCCCTCCAGTGAACAAGAGAACAGGAAAAAGCCTCATAAACCTCAAAGAACAAGGACAAAATAATACCATTATTTTTAGATTTAATTAACAGAAAGGGCTCCCGTAACATACGGTATCTTGTAAACAAGCAGAGAAACTTGAACGTCTCTAGTGAACAGGGAAGAGCATCACTCATCTCTCTAATGAATGAAAAGAGCATCTATGTCATCTTTTGTGAGCAGGAAGGGGATCTTTAATGTCATTAACAAACAGGAAGAGCATCTCTAATGACTAGTAAGGGGAAAGAATAACTTTAATGATCAAGATCATTCCTTACATCGCTCATGAACAGGAAAACATTTCTAATGACTTTAATTAATATGCACATGTCAATTAGAGAAGGATATGTCCTCGGCGAAATAAGTCAGCAGTGATGTTAGCACATTAGCTTCGCAACTTTAACTAGACCAACTACAATTATCTACAAAATAGGTGTTGAAGGTCAAATGAAGCAGAATGAAACCTAGGATACAAATCAGCGTTGTGCGGTCCAATTAAGGATCTTACCTGTTGCCAGATAGATGATGTGGTAGAGCGCATCTTTTCCCTGCACGACATCTACGGCAACGTGAGAAAAACGGACGTTATCCTCCATGAAGTAGGGCACAGGGGTGATGGGTTGAACTACTTCGTGCATCAGGATGAACTTCTGAGCATCTTGCAGGTTCCTTTCGGTTAGGTTAACGTAGGAGCCATAATCTATTGTTCCACACTGAAGAAAGGAAAACGAGAGAGAGAGAGAGAGAGTTACATCATTGTACAAGATTCCTACCTCATGTCTGTGTGTGTGCCTGTGTGTGTGTGGAGATTGCAGGTTCTCCCTGTCCATAATGTGGTTCTTTCAGCTTCCACCAACAGTCCAGTGACATGCAGTCAGAGTAGGCTAATCGGCATTCCCAAATTAGCCATATTGTGTGAACGAGTGTGTGCGCGTGTATGCCATCTGATTGGCACCCTGTCCAGGGTGTTCCCCGAGATATGCTCCAGGCTTGTACGGAATACTCACTCACTCACTCATCATCTATACCGCTTTATTCTGTACTCAGGGTCGCAGGGGGCCTGGAGCCTATCCCAGGAGGTGTAGGGCACGAGGCGAGGGACACCCTGAACAGGGTGCCAGGCCATCGCAGGGCACACACACATACACACACACCCACACACTATGGGTAATTTGGAAACTCCAGTTAGCCTAAGCTACATGTCTTTGGACTGTGGGAGGAAACCGGAGTACCCGGAGGAAACCCACCAAGCACGGGGAGAACATGCAAACTTCATGCATACACAGACAGGAATCAAGCCTGGCCGGGAATCGAACACGGACCCTGGAAGTACAAGGCAACAGTGCTAATGAAAAGTGCCTTAGTCAGCTTTTCTGAATGTCAGCTCAATATTTCTGCCTGTAGCACTAGAGTAACAGGAATGGTTAACATTCATTCCCATTTAGTGAACGTTCCGACTGCATCAAGGTTTAGGAATAAAAATCTCCTGGAATGAATGCATCTTTAGAGCGAGCTAATTGTGTAATAGAAGTGGAATGATTTGCGAAAGTCCTGCAAGTCCAGTGCTTAGTGTTCATATGATACACTGCAGAAAATATAAAAAAAATGTGATTTCAGTAACACATTTGTTGGTACCAGGTGGGCTGGTTTAAGGATTGAAAAACCGCTGATCTCCTGGGATTTTCATGTATCTCTGGTCTCTAGAGTGTTCATGGAATTGAAGAAACAACACTCAATGTGCAGCAGTTCTGCAGGAGGAATTGCCATGTCTTCAAGAGAGGTCAGACGACAGTTAGAGGACCTCAGTTAACCACTGTCTACGTGCATCCGTTGTGAGCATAAAAAAGCATCTCGGAACACACAATGAATCAATTCATGATTCAAATGGGCAACAAAAGACAACATCGAGTCCTACTTTTGTCACCCGGGATAACGGTACTAACCCAAGTCATCTTATTCTAGTACTAGTATGTTGCACTTTTGGAAATTAAGTGGGTTTATATCTAATCATATGATTTAATATCATATCTGCTTCAGTGAGCATTACAGTAATGATTTTTTTTCTCGTAATCTCAAGGCTTACCTACAGTATAAATTCCACGCTACAACAGAGCTGCTTTCTGCATTAATCTACTGCCAGTCAAGGCTTCGCATTTCATATTTCCTCACTGACTATAAATAAACCTAGGGCATAACAAACAACTGAATAATGATTTCAGTACTCGGATACTGACACCTCAATCGGTTAACCAGATAATCCAATAACCGTACGCGTCGCTAGCTGATAGTGGAATTAGACCTGATTGATAAGGTCAAACTATTCAACAGCCTGAGGCTGATAATGAAGAACGTGCAATCACTTTTGAACTTTAACCAGAACCGTGGAACGGACATGAGTAATTGGTTGGAGGATGGAAGAAGCCTTACAAATAAATCAATCAGGAGAAACTGAATTATCTTGGGAGTGGGGCAATGAACGTGGCTGCAGTCTGACTATAGAGTCGCTATGACTATAGAGTGAATTTGTTCGATGGCATTCTCCAAACGGTTTATTATAAGGAACTCCTCAGGGCCTTCCTGACCTTTACAAAAGACCTCTAGATCTTGTTTAGATCCGTTTGTAACCTTGGTTCATTTTTTGTGTTATAGAATCAGCATGCAGGTTTGTAGTAGTGATTTGAAATATATTCCAGTTTGGTTTTGCTTGGAAATAAAAGGGCTAATATACAGTACTCAAAGGGAAACCTGTGCAATCAGGATTGATTTCGCTGTGCTGTGGGAGTAGATGGAGACAAGCGCTCAATAACTTATTAGGACAAAAAGTTCTACACTTTATGATTAAACATTGACATAATTAGGAACGCACAATAGAGACCACCAATCATATTTATGATTTCCAGTGGGTGGGATGGTTTCATGAGAAAGAAGCATCCATCGTTCCTGGCTTCTACTCTAGAAAGCCAGCATGTCTCAATGACCAGCCATGAAATGCCCTTGATTTATATGCATTCACACATTTTACAGATTTAACAGCCAATTGCCACATCTGTGAAAAGAGCATAAGTCTGAGGGTCAATGAACTAGCCAGACATGTGTCCATTAGTGCCGACCTTAAATATTCCTTTTTGATTACATTTTTTATTATTATAATTCTCTCCTAATGTTTGGTGATTAAATTCATCACAGTGCTACAGTATAATGGCAAAGGGAAGACAGGCGGAAATGTTTGTGGAGTCACTGTGAGTGAAGCTAAAATGAAGATAATTAGTAATATCCTGTCAGTGCCAATGCTAGCACTGACTCATCGGTGCATTATTTAACCAATTAACCAAATGCCTAGTGCCAGGAGAGTTTCCTCTGTTGGAGATACAGTACAGAGCTGTCATTTATACACTGAAATAATGTTGAACAATTTCCCTTAGTCGCTTTTATTTTAACATGGCTGGTAAAAGCAGAACAAATTCCACACTCGAATGAGGACAGGCTTCAGTGATCTCGTCTATGTGTGTACTTCAGTCATGGTGTATAAACAAGCAGAGTTACAAACAGCACCAGCACCGGCTCTAGGCTGGTTCACAGCAATCGCAATTTGTGAAATCCTAATTGCTTTTTTTCCTACCCAATCCCAATGTAGTCAATAGTATAGGGATTCTCCAGAGTCAATATCTCAATCATCTAAATCACAGTTTAGATACATCAGGTAACAAATTAAAGGAGAAAAAATAACCAATTTTACAAAGGGTAGTATTACTGTAGACGTTCCAAAGTCAACAAAACAGCTTTAATGCTTGTCATAGATTCTACAAGCCTTTTGAAGTGTACTAGATGGAGATGCGCCTTCATTCAACATTCATCCATCTTCTATACTTTTGTACTCCCTGGAAACTTTGGGCACAAGACAGGGTATACCCTGAACAGGGCGCCAATCCATTGCAGGGCACACGTGCACACATCACACACTCACACATTACAGGCAATTTAGGAACACGACCCTGGAGGTGTGAGCTAACCACTAAGCCACCTCACTTAGTCCAATTACTGCTGTTTTGATGATGTTGGTTTAACGCATCCATCCAAAATTTCTCATAGGTGTCCAATCATGGGTAGAAGGGTCATAGTGAACGATATACATACCTTTCATCAATCAAGCATCCAGTGAGCCCTAATTCAGTGAGGATTTGGAAAGCCATCCTAGAAGAGTCCACTCGCATTCAGGATAGAAATGTTTCATCATAGAATTTATTTGCAGGGATGATAATGATACAAGGGCACCCAAATTACTGGAGGCCAGGAAAATGCCAGAATGCAGAATCTCCCTAAGGATTTCCTTTAATATGTAAACAATCTCAAGGTGAAGTGAAGTCCCAGTGGCAGAAAAAAAAATGTTAGAACACTCACGCTAATAATCAAAATAATGGCCTAAGCAGATTAAAAATGCATCGTGTAATAACAGAATTTGGACATTCCGACCTGATCCAGCCTGATCGAAATGAGATAATATACTGTATAATCTATTCAAAGGGTATATATATATTTATATATACACATGGTGGGCCATTTATATGGATACACCTTAATAAAATGGGAATGGTTGGTGATATTAACGTCCTGTTTGTGGCACATTATAAGTGGTCAGAAACTTGGAAATAACTCATGAAAGAATAAAGTTACGTTAAAACCAAGCACACCATTGTTTTTCTTGTGAAATTCCCAATAAGTTTGATGTGTGATGTTTCCATATAAATGGCCCACCCTATATATATATTATTTATAACAAAGTGTCCATCCAATCATAGTTGAGACATGGATGGATGGATGGATGGATGGATGGATGGATGGATGGATGGATGGATGGATGGATGGATGGATGGATGGATGGATGGATGGATGGATCCTTCTTTTTTCTGTTAGGGGACAGTACAGTACACTCCACTCTGGACTGACTCCCCTAACATTCTTATCCATATAATATCTCTTTTACACATTTATTATCATGGAGATAATTACCTTTGTTATAAATTGTCTCTTTGGTCATTACATAAAAAAGGACACAAGGAACAAAAAAAAGAGAAAAGAACAACCAGGGAATGTGGATTGAAAAATTGTATTGACTGCTAAGAATCTCAAACATCTTTTGTGCTCTATTCAGATCTCAAGTACAGATCAATCTCCAGATTGCCAGACGTTCAGCTAAGCCACGTCCTGACTCTTTGGGAGGCTATTTTTGAGTGTCTGATGCGCCAGCGTTGAGGCACCAAGGTGAGGAGAGTATTACTGAGCACCGCAGGGGCCTCCATCATGCTGATCTTGTAGTGTGCATTAGGGCTCGGGAACAAAAAGTTTGCAGAAGCTACTTTTATTTTCATGCAGGTAGGAGCAGACGGTTGAATACGAGGCTTGGAGTTTAAAACTTAAATTTAAAGGGTTTCCATAATACATATGGAATTAGTTAATTAAGTAACAACAGCAACAACGACAATCAATTGTTATTTTAGGACATGAAGGTCAGCTGCTCCGGAATAGTTCTTGCAAGAACAGAATTGTCAGGTGCATTTGCAAAACCCATCAAGCACCATGATGAAACTGGCTCTCGTGAAGACCTTCCCAACAGTGCAAGACCAAAACGTAGTTTATTACCAATTAACAGCATCTCACATAAGAGCTGTTATGAAGGCTTTACAGAGCATAAATAGCAGACACATCTCAATATCAACTGTTCAATGGAGATTATTCCATATTTTGGATGCCGTCATTACTGTTTTATAATGTAGAACGAAATAACAATCAGGAAAGAGCATGGGATTAGAAGATATTTCCAAACTTTTGACTATTAGTTTATACCACAAATATATTTTTTGTTTATATTATGTGAAACATAAACTAAATTCATTAGAAAATATTTAATATTGCTTATGTTTGAAAAAAAAAAAAAAAGCTGTGCGGGCAGCCGGAATTGATCAAACTATCCTCGAGGAAATATGAAATTGTTCAGAATCCCCCCTGGGTGCAGGCGAAAGTCAGCACACACTTCTACTCTGATTTATTCTTCTCTCTCTCTCAGGCTGAACAGCCTCAGGTCCTGAAGGTGACCACCACAAGGATTAATGAGCTGTAAAGGTTTAAAAGCCAGGGTTTCCTAATAAAAACAGTTTTTTTTTCCCATTTATTAAGCAGCAGCAACAATAAAACCAAAACAAGCTTTGTTAATAATGAGTAATTCAGTTAATCAATAAGAGGAAAAAATGAGCAGTGTGTAAAACACCAATCGGCCATAACATTAACTAGCTCACATAACTTTAAGGCATTAACATTGATTATCAATAATATACCAGTAAACTGGTGACAGGATCATGGGCACCCAAGGCTCATCCATGCCTGTGGGAAGTAAAGGCCATTCGATCCCAAAGCAAAGCCAATGCAGCACAGCTCACCATAAAAAAAAGTTAATCCATCCATCCATCCATCCAGCAACTGTAGGAACCTCATAGGCCAATAGTGACCACTGTATTAATTCCCATTTTTATCACTGTTTATCACATTGACACACTCCAGGCAATTTGAAAACACCAGTTAGCCTTACTGCATCTAACTGGACCGGAGTACCTGGAGGAAACCCACAATGACAGCAACAACATGCAAACTCCATGCACACTGAACCTGAGGCGAGAATCGAACCCCGACCCTGGAGGTGCAAGGTGACGGTGCTAACTAAGCCACCGTGCCACCAAAAAGTCAATGATCCAATTAAATATAGCACTTTTAACAATGGTCATTGGCAAACTGTAAAGGACAATGGCCAGAATAGAAAGGTACCAAAACATCCAAACAAATAAGTCCAGTCCAAAGGATCTGCTGCTAATGTCCCGATGCCAGACACTACACCACACCACAATCCCAGAGATCTGAAGTTAGGTCTTGTTTTGTGTTGTAATGTTATGACTGCTCAGTATACAGTATATCTGATACAGTATCAGTTTAATGATGTACTCTAGATAGACCTGGTCAATACTGTGAAAGTGGAAAGTTCCTGAAAGAGTCATTTTTAATGTTTTGTTGTCACAGTTGCTCAGTCATAATTTATAATTATTAAATGTCAGGTTTCATATAAAAGGTAAACTATAAAACGTAAGCTCCAGCTAAGTCCATCAATTGCAATCACTATATTTTTATTTCTACTGTATGTAAAATTAGCCTAAAGACACAGAGATCATTCAGTTGCTTAACAGGTAATATACTGTACCTAGTTTTTAAGTTAGACGTCTCAAACTCTCCACAATCTGTCTGTTAATTTTAATAAAGCTCACTTCATATAACATCTGGAAACATCTACAGTACAGGCCAAAAGTTTGGACACAACTTCTCATTCAAAGAGGTTGAATTTGTATTATGGCAAGAAAAAAGCAGTTAAGTAAAGAATACTTCAAGAAATGAAGGTCAGTCAGTCCGAAAAATTGGGAAAACTTTGAAAGTGTCCCCAAGTGCAGTCACAAAAACCATCAAGCGCAACAAAGAAACTGGCTGACATGCGGACAAGAAAGGAAGACCAAGAGTCACCTCTGCTGCGGAGGAGAAGTTCATCCGAGTCACCAGCCTCAGAAATCGGCGGTTAACAGCAGCTCAGATCAGAGAGCAGGTCAATGCCACACAGAGTTCTAGCAGCAGACACATCTCTAGAACAACTGTTAAGAGGAGACTGTGTGAATCAGGCCTTCATGCTAGAATATCTGCTGGGAAACCACTGCTAAGGACAGACAACAAGCAGAAGAGACGCGTTTGGGCTAAAGAACACAATAAAGAAAACTCTTTGAATGAGAAGGTGCTGTATGTTTGGGAACTCCAGCCATTTCCCACTAAAGGCTAACTTAGTCCTGCTAAAGACTGTTAGATTAGCCTTTGGTAGTTTTGCTGTTACAGTACCTGCTGAGCGGAGCAGGGAAGAACTGAGCATGGAGCTGGAGGAGTGTCTCATATTATATGAGATCACAATAGGGGTAAATTGTGACTTGCCTGTTTAAGCCATGGCTATTACAAAAATGGAAAAAGCACAAACAAATTAGAATGTTTTACATACAGTACCTAAAACACGGATGTCTAAAAATGACCAAAAAGTAAATTTTTAACTATCAAACTTGAGACCCTACATGTTTTCCCATTGAGGATCACTGTGCTGGCTTTATTACTGCTGAATGGAGACAAACTGTAAAAAACACAAAAACTAATTAAAAGAAATCACAATGAGTGGTAGAGCCAATCATGAGAGAAAATGTGTTCGCAAAAACAGAAGGTGTTAATCAAGTGATGTCTTGACAGTTTAAACACCAAAACAAATGATATGTCAACAGATTTTTTTGGCACACAGGTTTTTCACACCATGTTAATATATACACCCCCGTTTTAAATAATATATCGTAAACACATGAAAAAGTGAGAATTTGTGAAAGAAAGTTCAAACTCGTTTACTAACAGAGCGTACAGATTACTGCACCTTTCACATTCATCTTCTATACCGCTTATGCTGTACAGGGTCTGGGACTATCCCAGGACACAAGGACAAGGGCCAATCCATCACAGCACACTCACAAACTATGGGAAATGTTTATGCCTTTGGACTGTGGGAGGAAAACGGAGTACCTGGAGGAAACCCACCAAGCATGGGGAGAACATGCGCACTCTACGCACAAAGACCTAAAGTGGGACTCGAACCCCAGACCATGGAGGTGCAAAGCCACAGAGCTAATAACTACTCTTCTCGTGATGGCACTACTCATACTGTGCCATCATGCATAAAAATGAAGTCAGTTAAATATTATTAGTAAACTAATATACAGTTAGTACTATTTGCTGAGTGATATTAATATTGAAAAGGATTATTTAGAAATAAAGCATTCCCTTGGGGCTGGAATACTCCACAGATTGAACACCGGTCCATCTCAGGGCCCTACTTAGAGACAGTCGCACATTCACTCACACCGGGGATAGTTTGGGATAACCACTTTATCTAGCAGAATGGTTTTGGAAGGTGAGATGAAACCCACAGGGACATTCCCAAAAACTTCACCTCCGAGATGAGGAACCTTACCTCTTCCGTCACCATGCCACCCCACTAAAGTATTCTGAAGCAGAGACAGGAATCATGCGGTTATTACCACACAAATTTCTACTCCTGATTAAGTGCAGGACATTTCGGTAAAGCTTCCTGCTTTCATTTCTGCTCTCTGCGTAATCAACCTCAATCAGTAAAGAAATAATTTCACTAGTGCATGCTCCATGTTGCCCTTTCATGCTTGGAATAGACAGCAACTAGTTTTACATCAGTGCAGGAAGCCATAAATCCGAGGCTCGTAAATCTTGGCTCTCCGATGCTGACAAATTCTTGATGAAGATGTCACAGAGGCTGAGATAAAGTGAGGCCCAAGTGCTCGCCAAACAGCAAACCCCCTCCCAGAAGAGAAGCTTTTTTTCTTTCTTTTTTTTTTTCCTCGTCATGTCAGCTGCTGCAACTCTATTATCTCTTCAGACAGGATTCTCAAATTCAGCTGATCCAGTCCAAAAAAATTAATAGATGCTGAGGAGACAGTTTTATTTAAAATGGAGTCAAAAGCATATGAGGAAGCTCAGAGTCTCCAGATGGCCACGGGTCTCAGAGCGAATTAAAGTGCATTAAAAGGCTCAGTGTCAGCCGAGTTAGCCGTCTTGCTATCATTTAAACTCCTGCCATTGATCCCTAGCGCTTTACACACCCACACACACTTTTCTCCAAATCATCATTCTAAATCCCAGAGTCCCTCCAGTCTGACTCTGAGAGAACAGTGATTTTAAGAAGAAAATTAAGGGTACTTCTCAAGCAGTCGTTGCAATTAATTGATCAGCAACAGCAGTTCATGGACGTAGCCTTTTTATTAGCCCCTTTGTCATTGTAAATTTTCTGCTACCGGGTTTTGTAAGGTGATAACCTTATTAAAACATTTCTCAACGATCTGAGAGAGATGTTCCTGGAATAGGGCTTGGATCGACTGTGAACCTCACCAACATACGGTAGCTACTGAAGACTAATGACTGAATTATAATGAGAAATCCTCCCTAGCAAGGTGCTGGCATTCTAATCATCCAGAGGTCAAAATACTGTACAACCAATGGTTTTCTTTACACGCATTATACCAGTTAGTCCTGACCGAGTAATTGGGCAAGAGGCATCCCATGAGTGGTGATAATAAACGGTAACAACACTGGGACGTTTAACTACATGTATCACTTTGTGTCCCAGGTGCTCTAACTATCATTAATTGCAGTGAATGTCAGTTTCCAGCTTAGACTAAAGTAAGCCAGGACAGTCCGCAGTACTGCAAGAAGAAGAGAGTAGCTGCCTGCCAAAACCCAAATTAAAAACAAGTCAAAGAAGTACTTTCACCAAGACGACAAATCTGATAATGTTATGTCATATTAAAAAAACAGTGATTTCTTCTGAATTGCCTTCGAACAGTCCAAGTGGCTCTGACCACAGAGCTAACTAGCTTCTAGCACAAGGCTAAATCCCAACCTTTTTTAAAATCCTGATCAAGGATACTTGGTGTGTGAAATGAGGGATTGTACACCCTACATAGTGCACTAGCTTTCCATTTACCGCTATTCGGTATTCAATTCCGGACTTTGGAAGTTAGCTGATATCCTACAGCAGAATAAGTGGAAATATAAAGTAAATCTCAGATGTTTCTCAGGACTGTCCACTACCTCCATGGTTTATTCTCCTCACGTTTTGGCTAAATAGTACCAGTAATAGTTTAAAACTCCATTAACCCTTGTTAATTACAATAATGTTGGTCTCTAACTGTCAGTCACCAGCTCAACGCTGCTTCTGCCAGTCATGGAGGGATGTGTGGGAGGAGAAATTATAATCTGTTGATATTAAATAGTGTCTGTGGCACTGTTATATAAAAGCAATATCACACGCATGGTCATGCTGTTGTACTGTAGTTATGGAAATCACCTCGACATAACTACACAATGTAGTTATGGAAATCACGTCTACAATTTCTAGCAAAATCTAGCAAATTTTGGACTTTTTTGGGGCGTTTCTGTTTCACAACTCTGAAGCTAGTGCACTTGGCACAGAATCACTTATATCCGCAGCTGATTGGTCAACCGACCAATTAACCAGTCATTATTCTAGCCTATTCTAGTCACTGATCGGCCTGTGCATCTCTGTACTAAATAAATGATTCCTTCCCCTATCTATTTTTTTGCTGAATATCAGCACAGCTGTGATGCCTTCAGCTCTCGGTGCCTACAATACACCCTCGTGCATACAATATTCTGCACAACAGCACACCCTCCCATACTGTATGATATTGCTTATTTACTGTATGTTTGTTTTGTGGATAGAAAAAAAGGAAATTGTTAAAAATACTGAAAGTGTATTCATTCTGATATTCATGGTTGGTTAATTTTAACAGATGCAGTAACTAATGTTAGATAAGGGACCCTTAATGTGCTAATCGAAGATACCTCATAAAGAGCCACATTCGTGAAAAAACAATTAGGCCAGATGCAAAGCTGTAAAAAGGATGTCTTGACTATAATTGACTCAATTAAGAAGCTAAGACACACAACCAAAGGCAGAAGGAGTGGTGTGTACTGAAAGGTTAAAATGGTCCGCTTTGACATTTTCCGTTCCTTTTTGCATAAATTAATTTAATGTTCTTTAGCATTTGGCTGCCAGTACTTTCCAAAATTAAGGATGGGGACCTGTTTTTTTTTTTTTCTTTTTCTAATTACGAAACTAATGCAAACCTTTAGAAATTTTAAACATGTCATTAGAGATTTAAACAGAATAATTAACGGGATGAGTGGGTAGGGTAAAATGATGTGAGAAGCACAAATGTGCCATAGCTGTGAAGATAAAATCCATATAAAAGTCCAAACATCCTTCACTAACAACACTGATGAGCATTGTCTAGGTTTTAAAACTACACTTTAAACATAAAATATAAAAAGGTCATTCACGGAAAGTGGTTTGTTGAATTTTGCACATTTAAATGAAGGACCCTATTTGGTGATCATAGCACACATACAGTGTGTGCGAGGTATAAAATTGGGGTTTCGGGTATTTTGGTATCTTCGTGACCAGTAATTTAGGTTTTATTGTAACGCGGAATGACAAAAAATATAAAACAGGGCTGAAACTGAATATATTTTTACTTATAATTTTAAATACCAAATAGGATGGAGTGTGACACAATTCCATTATCTGTATCTATTTTGTGCTCCAAATATCCATATCTGTATCTGTATTCTGACTGTAATCCCTAATATGGGCATAGCCTGTACTAATCTTAATCCGAGCAAACTAATATTATAATTTAAACCAATGCCACTCTGACCAAGTGATTACAGTATGATGGATGCTGTCAAGGTTCTTTCAAGTCTTTCAAAAGAACCCACTAAATGTTCCACAGAGACCCCAGTTTGCAACCCACACAAACCTAAAGACCCGCTGCTAACATCCCGGTTATCCAAGTAGACACCCCCAGAAGGACTAGAGGCGATCCAGTACTTAAAATCTAGGTGATTTTGATGTTGGGCATAGCTGATCTGTGTACAGTTTAAATTTAATGTGCAATAAATAATGGTAGATGACATTGGTAGTCACGTTGGTGTACATAATGGCTCCAGTTACTGCAAATATAGACTTTAGCACTTAATTTTATTGTGTTACTCCTTTTGTTTTGGCTCCTTTTACTGCAACTCATTAGTATGCAATCCTCTGTTAAAAGTTACAGGTTTCGAATGCAGCTGCTGTTTTTAAGAGCCCTTAAAATTGGACTTTAGGATTTTACTGCATTGTGACAGAGTTTGCTCAGTTCTCACCTGGAAGTCCGGGTTGGGGTTTGGATAGGGCAGCCATGCTGAACGCGAGTTCTCTTGATATTTAAAAGGCCCACTGAACACTTGGGTAATGGCGCTCAGGTTGAAGGCGCACACTGCCGAGGCAGCGATGCTGTTCCTGAGGGAGAAGAGAGACAGAGAGGAGCCTCAGACACCCACTCATGCACACCCACTCACACACTGTCCATTATCAGTACATCAGAGGCTCTAATGTGAAAAAATGGGTCTGTCTACTTCTTCTTCTCACACAAAGCCACATTTAAGGACCATTAAACACACAGCGAAACCTTAGTGTCTTTACATTGAAGATTGTCTTTCACTAATATTCAAATCATTCTGTATTCTTTCTTTAATAGAATAATCATACATCTCTTTTATCTGTGCTCTGAAAAAAGTGCAGTTCAGAGGTTCGAAAAAGAACTTTGAATCTCAACAAAAAACAAAAATCTGAACAATCTATCACTCTCTGAGGAACTCTTAAAAATTTTATATATTCAGATCTTCCCTGACAAAGTTAGAACTATTAATCATTCACATAACCCCTGAGGTATAAATTTTTCTTTTTATTTAATATTGATATAAATAATGGCTTGAATAACACTAGGATTGTTGCAGGTTTACATATGCTTTATAGTCCTAGATAACTGTGGTCGTTTTAACCACAGATCCATGAAGCAACTTTTGTTTCCGCTATAAACCTGAAGAAGTGACTACCCACCATATTATCACAAGATAATGCAAACCGAACAAAAATGCTAAGCTGTGCTGGGATATTTTCTATCAAATCTTTAATTTTTATCTGTATGCATCTCTTGTTAATTAAACTGTTTTCAAAACATTAGCTTGTATATATCTATATACATTTTTTTTTTTTTAAATTATCGCAAGTTAGCTAGCAAATCTTTTCTGCGAACATCAGCTATCACAGCATGCTAGATTATACAACCAGATTCTATGCTCATTTGGTGAGCTCAGTTACTTTAAAATCCTCTCAGAATGCCTGTAAACATACTGTTAGTAGGTCAACTAGTTTCACGAGATAAGATCAATATTCATAAATATGCCTCAAATTGCTCTTAGAAAGCCTGTGCCTTTAGCATATGATAGCATGCGGACTAGTTTTAACAATAAAAAATATTAACATTTATGAGTAGAACTTAGAAGTCCTTCAGTCAGGTAAGCTCATGTCAGCAACTAGGCTAGTTACCCATCATGATTATTATAATTATTTATAAATATAATTTAGAAATCCATCCAAAACTCCTAGAAGGTTAATTAATTTTATCAAGCTAGCTTTGTCAATAAATACATTTATGAATATAACATATTCCTATGAGACATGTTGTCAGGTTTTCTAATTTTAACAAGGTCGGTACTTTTAACTAATGAATACAACTTTAACAAGAACAAAAATTATGGATATGGCATTAAACTGATCTCAGAAATGCTGTCAAGTTAATTAAAAAGTACTAAAAGAACCTAAAGTCCTATTAGTTTTTTTTTCTTTTTCTTTTTAAAAACAAGCAAGGATTTTTATATCTACAGTATGCATCACCAAGTTTATAACTTATAAATTCTCTCAGAATTGCTATAAGGATAGCTCATATTACCAACTTAAGTTTAATAAGATTATCCACATTTATTATTTGTTAATATGTATGAAGAAATATGTATCCTCTCAGGTTAGCTTGTGTTAGCAAGTTGACTAGCTTTAAAAGGGAAAATTATTAACATTAGTGAATGGAAAAAAGACAAAAAAAATCCTTTTAAAAATCCAGGGTTAAGTTAGCTTATCAAGTAACAGTAAAAGTTATAAACATAAAAGTCCTATGAGAAAGTGTGTCTGGTTAGCTCATGCTAGGTCATTGCGTAAGATACATGAATGCTACAATAAACGTTAAAATAAAAATATATATATTAAAATACCATATGTGTACGTATGAATTAATAGATTCATGTTCTTTCTTTCAAGTGAGATCTAATGGAAAATATGTTTATTTCTGCTATATATATAACATCCTGCTATATATATATAGCAAGCAGACTTTTATAAATCAGTGAAAATCAATGTGAATTTACTTTTTAAGGTACATGCTCCACTGGAGCAGTCATTTTAATATTGTGCAGTAAATGTATGTATGGCTCAATAGTTCATATTCAATATTTAATCATTTATGTAATGAAATTGAGTTAAACCTAAGACAAGGCAACTTTTTCAGCTTGAGACATCCTTGCTCGAAATAAAGGGAACATTTTGTGCCTCGAATGCAATCACTGTAACATTTTCACATTATTACTCCTATTGCTTTAAATCAACTCCAGCAGACACAGTTAATGAAATAATACACTAGTTTTTGGTAGTGTACTTAGATCTTTTTTAAGAATATGTATAAAAGGAGCTTGAACTCACACATTAGTGGTGAAGATGCCATATAGCAGCTCAAGCTCTGGTAGGAAGAAGGTTCCTTGCAGCTCATTATAGGTGAAAGGGATTTCCCCGGGCCTTGAGCAATTCAGTCTGGCCTTCATGAATGTGGTCCAGGTGTCCTCCAATAAGAACCGTCCACCGATGTCATTCTTACACACACGTGCCGCACGGGAAAACACAGTCCTCCCACAATCATGCTCCACCGCATTCTCCCGGAAAAAGAAGTACGTGAAGTTTCCAATGTCATATGAGGACACAAAGTTGGGTTCTGAATTTTACATAAAGAAAAAACAAAACAAAAGATATCATTAATGGAACAATTTGGGCAAAATTAAAGATAGTACACAAACCTAAGTGTACTCAATTGACCGATACTATTTTTTGGCCAAAGGTTACACAGTCTTTGAAGTATTTTTATGAACTTTTGATTTTATAAGTATTTGGTACTGTATGTTCCCTTTTTGGTGTAATGATGTGCATGCAAGCTCGTATGGCCTTAATTGCAGTTTTGTGCAAGTTAAGTTTGTGTAGAGGTCTTTGATCTACTTTAGATCAGATTCATTGAAGTGTCACAGGGTGGACTGTCCCAAAAACAAATAGCTGCAAATCTTGAAAAACTCCCTTTCACCTTTTCCAGACTTATAGTTCAATTTAAAGTACTGTAAAGGGTAAACACCTCAATGGACCCAAAACTTCACCTTTTGAAATATGTCCTAGTGCAGTTCAGATATGCTGAGAACAACCTTCTCAACATATGTTGCTGTTAAAGGGATAATACAATCACGTGGGCGTCTTTTTCAATTGTACTTTGACAATGCGATTCTAAAACTTTCATTCT
Source organism: Clarias batrachus (assembly GCA_003987875.1). Lineage (NCBI taxonomy): Eukaryota > Metazoa > Chordata > Actinopteri > Siluriformes > Clariidae > Clarias > Clarias batrachus. The sequence continues at coordinate 192,547 of QMIH01000469.1, read as the reverse complement.
TTTATTTTGCAGCCATTCTGATGAACATTTACTGGTGTGCTTCGGATCATTGTCCTGTTGCAGAAATTCGGCCAAAAAGTCAATGAAGGCCATGATAAAAAGGCACCAGAACATGCGATGCACCACAGCCCACTCCAAACTCCCCAGATCCCAACGTGAGGCACCAATGGGTTTCATGAGACAAACGTGTCCGATCCACATGGGCCCCACTCTGCAACCCACAGCACCCACTGGATCGGCCGCTAACATACAGTGGTGTTGTGGAGCCATGTGTAGGGAACCTACTTAATACTGAACATAATGTTTAGTGTTGTAATGTTATGGCTGATCGGTGTGTGTAAAAGACAAATTAAATGGAGCAAATAGCTAATACAGATCATGAAGGGAACACATTTCTTATGAGGCCACGTTTTGATCTGAACAGAAGAGTTAACCTTCGTAGTGCTATGTGCTGTGTCATTTATTTTAGCAGTAAGACATTTTTATTAATCTCTCACCAAGGTAATAGACATCCTCATTAATCAAAATGAGCATAAAGGTTAAGAAGAGAAATGGCTAAAAGAAGTGCACTCATCTAATTATCTTATAGGAGGCACTTTTCAATATTAATCATCATGTGTGATCACACTTGATTCAAACAGCCTGTTTGTGTCAGTGCTGCTTTAATTTCCTTTTAAATGCAAGAGCTCGCTTTGGTTCAGCCAATACAATCATGAAGAGAAGTGCGGAACCAAATCAATTTGCCGTAAAATATAAATTTATTAAATCCTTTTCTAAGGGCTAAGGCATCTGCCGTGCATTTGGACTCTAATTTATTTTTCCAATTATCTTTTAATAGGAATCAGATAAAATACAGCACTGACAGAACTGTACTGTAGCTGAAGCAGTTGACCTCTCCGTTCTGCTTCCATCTGAACGTGACGGTTTGACGTAGAACGATCAAACTATTTGAACAGAGGAGGCTAATTTGGTTGGTCTGCCAAAGCAAATGTCACCGCCCTGACCTTCACAGGAAACGAGGAAATAATTAAAGGGATAAGCTGTTGGTAGAACATGGTTACCCTAGGGTTACACCTTACTCCTTACACTGTACTTTGATAATATCAATAGTTCTGCCTCATTTCTAATAACCTCTGATTATTAGAGGTTATAAGCACAGTCAAAAAAGTCTGCATACTTCAACTACAATGGTCCATTATCAAGAAATAATACAACTATTCAAAATGCAACATATTTTAGCAATGTGGAAGCTTGGATGGAGGTGCAGGACACATGATGCGAAGCATAGATAATCCAATACTGGCATATCAGGCAAAGAGTAAAACACAGGCAGACAGGCTTATCAAGAGTAGCTCCAAATCAGGAGGCTAGACTGGCAGGCCAATTGCAAAACCAAAAATAATTGTTGCATAGAACTACTGTATGCACTTTGAGAAGTATAACTCTGAAACGCTTCACATGCTGTTTTCAGTTTAGTAACAAGTGCAAGAATTTAATGCCAATATTGTTCACTAGGCCTTAAACATACATCGTGACATCAGCACTAATCGGGAATTATGCATGAGTGGTAGCATGTCGCGGTTACTGTACAGTACATGCGATGGTAAAGTTTTTTCTCGCATGATATTGGTTCAAGAACACCACTTATTGAGAATATCAGCACTTCTCAGCGTTTTAGCTGATTTAAAATGTTTTTTCATGCATAAAACTATGAGCCAAACAAAGTGAGCTGGAAGTGTAGCAGATGGGTGCTAAGTCAGCTTATGCTTCAGTACATTTAAAGGACACCACATTGAATTAATAAACGCCTTCAATTTCTTTACAGCAGCGAGGAATGCAGGACTTTTGTTTAGTAAATCCATGTGAAAATAAAAAAAGTTTTCACATGAATTGGGTGAAATAGTTTACTTTGCCATCATTCACATGTTTCATTTCTGAAAAACGTTTTGCAATCTATTTTGTCTTTTTTTCCACCTCCACTTCTGTTTTATGAAATACTTTGGTTCATAATTTACCGTTTCATTAAAGGTTGTATCCCTACAAAATGCAGAAAACCTTATAAACTGCGTATATACATATTCAAGCAGCTGTGAATCATATTATATACTCTTTAGATTGTAAGGCTTAGACTGAAAACAGTATTTTAAACAGAAAAAATACTCTGGTGCCTTACCGTTAAGCCATTTGGAGTTGTACTGAGCTGTTCGGAGTGGAGGAAGACCTCCTAGGCTACGATAAATTGCAGGATCTCGGCCAGAAAAGTCCATAGCAGTCGCCGCATAGAGCTCTCCACTAGAGGTAATAAGTGCTGTGGAGTTATGCAGGGGGTTGTAGGGACATCGAGCCATGCCACTGATCTGGTCATGGATCTCTGTTAGGTTGGTCAACTGGGTAGAGAGAGAGAGAGAGAGAGAGAGAGAGAGAGAGAGAGAGAGCACATTTTAATATTTCAATACAATCTGATTACATGAACCATAGAATTTCAAGTTTTTTCTAACTTTTCTGTGCGGAGTGATATCTTTGTTAAACTTATCTTTGTATTTTCCTACATTTACATTTAGTCACCTAGTTTGTGCTTCTATCCAGAGCATCTAAAATGCAAAAAGAAAACTTAGAAGACCAGATCATAATGCCAGTTTGTTCAAGAGCTAGTTATGTCTATTTAAAAGATGAAAAGTTCTATTGAATGGAGGAATGGACGGGTCTGGAATTTGATTCATGCAGCAACAGGCAGCTGCTCGAGTGATCTCAGTAGGGGGCATCACATAAAACAAGCAGGTAGCAATCCGGAGGGTGTGTAGAGGACGTGCAGGATTTAAAGCAGACCTTGCAGCAAGTGTAGAAATGCCTTGAAAGTATACGAGAAGGTACTGTAAACACTCTGTTTAGTCAAGAAAGGTGTCATTATACGAACACCTGGGCTCATAATCTACAATTACATGTCTAGAATAACATACCTTGACAGACAAAGACTTTCAACACTCAAAATAAATTCATTCTGCAGATTCGAACTGAATCGTGTGAACCTGCTTGAAACTGAGCGGTGGGGTTTGGTGTCAAGGTTAACAAAAGAACAGTGAGCATGCAAGTCCAGTCAGTTCATGTAGCATATATATATATACAGTATATACTATATATTGCATCCATCACAACGAAACCTGATCCAAGTGTACTTACAACAAGAATTGTGAAAAACTGCGACAGTGGAAAATTTATGGCATTTGGCCGATGCAGTTAGCAACAAGTTATCTCATTTATACAAGTGAGCAGTTGAGGATTAAGGCACTTGCTCAAGGGCCCAAGAGTGGCATCCTGGCAGAGATGCAATTTGAAATCACAACTTTCTATTCAGCAGACCAATTCTGGTACTATCAGCACCACTAGCAGCTACTGCTACAGTACCACTACTACCGAAATGTGCTTTTTTTTTTCCCTTCTCGCACACGATTCAATGTTTAATGACTTTCTGGTTGTTAAAGATTGCATAAATTATTGCATTACATGCACAAATTATTCATTGGGGTAGAGGCTACACTCATTTTTAAACATTACAAGCCACTGTTTAGTGTTTAGTAACAAGAAATAAAGGGTTACTTTTTTTTTTTACTTTACTTTACTTTACTGTGTGTACATACAATTTCTTTTTGCACAAGAAACTCATCATAACTCAAACATACACACAGTATGCATGTATACGTATGAATCAAAGTCAGACACAAAGGTTTACATTACTTTTTTATCTATGTAGCAGATTATTGAACAAATTCCTACATCAATTAAAATTAGTGTAGATTAACCTCAATCGGTTTATTGTTTATAAATTGGTTCAGTATAGAGAAGTTTTTTAGCATGGATGAGATGTTATCTGTTATGTCAAGTATCCATCTGGGACACAAGCATAAAAAACAGTCTGGGATTTTCTTGCTTAGGAGGCTGGTTGTGGAAATAAAAACCGACGCTTTGTGTCATCAGTGTAGCAGTAGTACTGGAAGAGAATCCATGTAATCTGATTCCTGAGCTCAGTGATTAAGTGTATAAGATGAACAAGCATGGACCTAGAGCCGGTGCAGCTGTGAGGTGAGAAAAAGAACCTGAATTTAGCTGGAATACACACAAAGATCAATCCTGTAAATATAATGAAATCTACAGTAGGTCCAAAGAGAGCTCCCGTTATCAGCAGGAATTGAGATAAGGATCTGGTAATTCACTATGCCAAAGGTACAGTAGCTGACAGGTTGAGAAAAATTAGGAGTAAGGGAGTAGACTTTTTTTTTGTTGGAAAAGGAAGATACCTTTAGAAATAAGAAACCTAAATTGGATGGTCATAAGGGAGGGACATTTAATTAATTAATAAAGTTAATGTCTGCTTAATATCATTTTATACTTGTTGGAATGGGGGAAATTTCATAATGATAATATGTTCTTAATCATAAGACAAAACAAGATTGTAGTCTTAACAGTTGAAACATGTATTTACAGTATGTTATGAGAGAAATGATTATTTTGGCGGAATCATTTGTGCACAGCACTTATACTGTACTCATGCTGAATTTGTTGAGATAATATCCTAATAATATGGAAGTATATACATATACTGAGCTAGGGAGCAGAACGAATAAGGAAATGCTTATATGGGAGTACTGACTTCTGCTCACAACTGATAGACATCATCCATCTGAAGAATAGCCAGTGTCAACAATTTTATATTGTTATAAAATACACAACACACACCATGCGAAAAAAAAAAAAAAGAAACCAGAATGTATGAAAAATTATGTATATTTGTTGAGATACGACATACAAACATAGAAAACATGGACAAAAACTATTTAAATTTTTCATACTAGATTTCCTTCTGTGTCCATTAACATTAATATACTTCTGACAGTCAGGCACCAGATAAATATTGTATTGCATCTAATCTGCTGGAAAAGTCATCATTAATCGTATTTTGCTTATAGAGGCATGAATAAACTTTCACAATAGGACATACTGGAGACACAAATATGTTGCCTATATATGGAAATAGAAAGAAAGAAAAAAAAAAAACCTAACCAGTGTTGGCAGACCCGATAATGTGATCGGTCTGTATTAAATAGAAACTGAGAAACTTGTCAGGGTAATTTAAGACTTGCTCTGTCTAAGGGAAAAGAAATTCAATTACAACTCAAAATAAAACTGAATCAATCAGAGCATAAATGCGGGAGTCTACTGATTTTATAGGCAACTCTTTGCTATTATGAGCAAAATTGCATGGTAATGGCTTTTTCGGTTCTACAATAAAAATCTGTGGTGTTTTCTTAAAGTACATAATGCATTCTAAATATACTGCTGTATCTTAATGCAAACGTTTCTTAACACGTGCTTGTCGTTAGACTCGAAAAAAACATACACTTTTTATAACACGGTCTATGAGTGACATGCTTACCAGCCCAAAGTTGATTATTTTCGTGTATATAACATCATGTAACAAGGCTTGTAATTCCATTATTATGACAACAATTTGTGTTTTATATTAGCAAGAAACAAGAAAAAAAAACTCATCTTGAAAATATTGTTATTTTAATTACAGCTGGCAGTACTGCTAATCTGTAATTAATCGACACTGCACTGTGATATAAAATATTTTAAGTTATAAGTGTCAATCTTGTGGTCTTCGATTATTACTCCAGGCCAAAAATATTGATATTTGTTTATTTATGGCATGAATCATGTTTCTGGATCATGTTCATTTTATTTTTTATTTAATTAAGTACTGGATTATTCATTTTTTGATGAATATACTTGTACTTCAAAGAGCTTTTAGGTATTACTCCACTTTAGACTGTGTAGGCAGGGATCAGGGTATTATATCAAATGCAGCAGCTACAGGGAGCCAGTGAAGTCATAGGTGACCTTAGGAAGACTGTTGACAAGTAAAAAACATTCTGTGTGAGTTTTAAGAATGTAATAGAAAATGCAGGAAGACCAACCAAGAGCCAGTGGGAGACGAGAATTCTTGTGATGATGAGTAACTGAAATATGAATGTGAGTTGATTATTTTATGTTTCATAGCTACTGTAAGTCTATAGAGTATAGCCATTCGCATCAGTAGAGTTTTTCTTCCCTGCTGAAGCAGACATATTCCAGGACTCGCAGTATTCCTTCCACTCGAGCACATTTTCAGAAGGCATGCTGATGGATTTGATCTAACATTGTCAGGTTTTACACAAAATCAGGAAGTCTGTCAGCTCGATGGGACGCCGTTATTAAAGCAAAAAGGAGACGTCTGACATGCGCAGAAATCCTGAAATTTCTAAGTTTACTTTTCCCTCAACACTGTTAACCCAAAAGTTGTTTCTGTTTTAACTAACCGTTTGAGTAATTATCACTTTGAGTAAGACACATACTTATCAAAATTACCAAGATTTGCCTAGGGCCACACCCCTGCAGCACATTTGCAGATTCTGATTGGCCATTCACTCAAGTTGAAGTTCGGGCTTGTTTGCTGGACGTTACTGAGACATTACTTTCTTCTTCTTTTTTTTTTTTTCTACCTAGGACTCATCTGCAATAACATGCAGTTTGAAGCAAAAATCTATATCAAATCTAAATCTATAGCCGACTGCAGTACAGTGGACACTATTGTCTCTCTAGGTATGTTTTAATTGTGAGACAAAATGTAACTGTGGCAAAAAGTAAGAATATACTTTAATAAGTGATGTAAAAAAGAAGTTTTATTTTTAACATTTGGTTTTACATCTGCAACTGAGGTTCACAAGAATTCATGCATTGCAAGCAGTGCTGCATTATGTGGGACATTCAAACAAAAAAAGAAAAAAATTTACTTTGCATGAATTTATGCTACATATAGCAATTATTTTATTACAATTATATAGTTTCAAGTCCAAATTATATAGTTCAAATTATATAGTTTATACAAAATATATAGTTTCAAGTGTATTTGACTTAAAGTCCTGACCATTTGTAATTGAAGTTGAGTCTACTTAAAACATTTTTCCCCTACTGTAAATTACTTAATTTTATTTTCCTTCTGTTGATTACCAATCACTGCAGTTTTGAAGTTGCTCTGATCCAACTTGTCATCACAATTTGACCCTTGTCAAAGTCACTCAAACACATTCACTTCCAACATCCAATTTCAGGGACAAAATACTAATTTGCTGCCAAATACGTATATCCCTCTCACTTCAGGGTGCCATAATAAATGAACATTCTAATGGTAGATACTCTGACAAGGGACACATTTTGATGGGTGATGTGCTGGGTCAGAGCAACTCCAGAACTGTAGCTCTTGTGGGAGGTTCCCGGACTTCTATGGTCATGACCTACTAAGTGGTCCAAAGAAGGAAAACCAGTGAAACAGCAACAGGGTCATGGGCAGCCGAAGCTCATTGAGGCGTGTAAGGACTGAAGGCTGGACAGTGTAGTCCGATCCAATAGAAGAACTACTGCAGCTAAAATTGTTAAAAAGTTTAATGCTGGTTCCAACTGAAAGGCGTCAGAATACACAGCACATTGCTGTTTTGGTGGACTTACTTAATATTAGGTGAGTGATCATACTGTAATGTTACGGCTAATACGTGTATATAGACATACAAAAATATATACTACATACAATACCAGGCAAAAGTTGGACACATTTTGTGTTTTGTTTTCCTGAAATGGTTTTCATGAGAGCCAGCTTTATCATCATGATTAATGGGTTTGCAAATGCACTTGATAATACTGTTCTTGCAAGAACTACTGTATTCCAGAACAGCTCAGCTGACCTGTTGTGTCTTAAAATAACAACTGATTACCTAATGCCATGTGTGTTCGCTTTGAAATCTACAGTATTATTTTAGAATTTAGCATGTGAGTATTATCCTTTTGTTTCTCATGCTATGTCTCCTCTATTTTACTATTCCTATATATCTTCCTATTTATCTTGACCAGCTATTCCTTTTTGCTCATTAAAATATCTGTCTGGGTGCGAGTGAGGCAAATTTCTTGTAAATGAATCCGACCACTAAATTCCATTGGGTTTAGCTAGTGCAACTGCTGTCCTTTAGATAAACACTACATAAATCTGTCCTACAGGAAGCTCAGATTCTGTCGCCTCACTCGGATGTGTTTATCTCCCAAGCAGCTGATGGCCACAACACTCGCCCTGTGTGATCGGTGTAAAGGAGGGATTATCTCAAATCCTGGCTCGCGGAAGGTCTGGACGTATTTCAGCTCCTTTCAACTTCCTTAGAGCTAATTTATTTGCCAGGAAATCCTGCGGTGAATTTCTATGTTTGGCTAAAGGAAGTGCCGTTTGCATGTCTTCGCAAGGATGGGAACGAGAAAAAAAAAAAAAATGAAAAGAGGGCTTTCATTTTTGATCGAACACCTTCACGAAACTAGCATCTGGCAACCCTTGCGGATACAACACAACGGCTGTAATGCATTTTAAGACGAGGAGCTGAAAGATACGTTTCACAGTCGGGCAGCTGTGGTTAGCTTACATTGAGCAGCTTTGCTTTAAAAAATTTGGATTCAACAATCACATCATTAGTGATTTTGAATAGCTAGTGTGTTGAGTGTCCACAGTTTAGATACTTTTAGATACTGTTTCCAAAGCTATTCATTTGATATGATGATGGTACACAAGCCAGTGTATTGTGCCTACTCAGCATCTGTTCTGGAGATAAAAAAGCATGCCTGTTGACCAGCAGACTTACTAAAAGAGTTCAAGCATATGATTCCACGGCATGAGCCACGGCATAAATACTCACAAAAATATGTAAAACGTCTCATAATTCACAAGGACAGTTTCAAAGGATAGAAACGAAAATAGCGAACGCCATTATTAAACAGTAGGCAAGTAATTATTGACTTAATTCATATATTTAATATGCTGAAGTTTAAACCGAGCACAAGAATGTGGAAGAAATGAGATTAAATGACTTAGAATATGGCATGGTTTTTGTCTGACGGTCTGGTCTGTGTATTTCCAAAATTGCTGATGTACTTTTCACACACAGCCATCTCTAGCATTTAAAGAGAATGGTCTGAAGAGGAGAAAAAACCCTTTGAGCGTTCCAATTCTCTGGGCAAAAATGCTTTGTTGATGCCAGAGGTCAGAGGAGAATGGACAAACTGGTTCGAGCTGATTAAAAGGCAGCAGTAACTAAAATAGCATATGGTTACAACTGAGGTATGCCAAAGAGCATCTTTATGGGCTACAGCAACAGAAGACCTCACCAGGTGCCAAATCTGTCAGCTAAGAACAGGAAACTGAAGCAACAATTCACATTGGTAATAGAACATTGGAAAAATGTTCCAGACAATCAGATGGTAGGGTGAGAATTTGCACAAAATATATTTATTGTCACCCTGAGTACCAGTTGAGAATTATTTAAACAGCTCATTAAAACAACCTACCTGACTATTGTTACTGACCATGTCAAGCCCTTTATTTTCAGCATGCATAACGCACCATGTCACAAAGCTAAAAGCATCCCAAAGTGGTTTCTTGAACATGACAATGAGTTCACTGTGATCAAATGGCCTGCACAGTCAGCAAACCTCAATCTAGTGGAACCTCTTTGGAACAAGGGATACGCATCATGAACATGCTGCTGACAAATCTATCATGTCAATATGGATCAAAATCCCCAAGGAATGTTTCCAGCACTTTGGTGAATACAGCATATGCCATGAAGAATTAAGGCAGTGCTGAAGGCAAATGTGCCGGTCCATCCCAACACTTGGGCAAGTGAAATGAAGACTATGTGCATTTATGAAGGTTTATTCCAGTAAACATCAGGTCTCAGAAAGTGCATTTTTCCAATTATGAGGTTAATTGGAGGTAAAACCTAACTCAGTAACATATGTTTATAGACAGGTCTATAAACAGGTCATGATGGTCAACTGTGTAGCTCAGTCTACTTCTGGTATGTCAGATTTATCGTTGATCATCCCATTCCACATTTGATCCTGCCTCTGCTGCATTAATAGCCTTCAATACTTTGGAAGGCTTTCCACTAGATTTCAGAGCGTGGCAGTGGAGACTTGTTTTCAGCCACAAGAGTGTTAGTGAGGTCAGGTACTGATATCGAGCGTGGAGTCTTTACACATTGTCTGTGTTCTGATTTATTCCAAGGGTAGGCTTAAGGGCTTTGAAGGACAGACATGTTTTCTTTATAACTATAGCTCTGTGTACATGGCTATAGTAAATGGTTATAGTAACCATGGCGATAGTACAGAAGTTCCAGTCAAAGCTTTTGTAACAGCTTAATACAGACCACATATTGATGTGATGGATGGGTATCTGCATACTTTTTCTATATAGTTTATGTACTGTAACTGTGCCATTACACTGTTATGGGAAAATTACATTAATTTCACTTGTCATGTTCTCATAAATGTATCAAGCCAAAATAAATGCAGTTACATGTACATAACTTTGTATTAGAGCTGTGTTAAAACCTTGACTGTAGTTTATTATAGACTACACTGTTATACAACACACATGGTGTTCTGGTGATGTAACCATTAAATTCAGATGACACACAAGAAAGTGCCTTAAATTTGTTCTTTTTTTTTTCTGATTAAACTCAGTGGTCAAGCTACAGTACATACATCACATCACCATTATGATGTGATAGCACATTATATGACACAGAGGAAAGTGCACTGAGCTACAAAGTCAGCTATAATGAAAGACACTCCAGGAAGTGTCATAACAGTCATACTGGAGCACAAATAAAGAATTCTATAGCTTGACGGTCACACTTGCCCAGTTCCATGTTCTGGATGTATGCAGACCTGACTGACTAGACTAAAAAAAGTGGTCAGTAAGCTTCTGCATTATAATAACATAGTAAGACATTTTGCTTGCAAAGAGCATTAATACAGAAAATGGAAACAAGTTTTGTATAATTATGTTCTTGCAATATAACATTCTTCTAATGTCACACCTGGGTGCTGCCAGAATGTTTAAGGCTCTGGAAAACTGATCAGAAGGTGAGAGGTTCAATCCTTAGGACTGCCAAGTGCTACTCCTGGGTAACTGATCTAGGCCCTCCAGGAGCACCATATATCATTACTAACCCCAGTGCTCTGACCCTAGCTTTTTTTCTTTTGCAAAAACATAACTAATTGCCATCATGACATACATCTAGGGACAGTGGAAGCCAATGGTGATTACTATTGTACTGTATTTATTCCTACTTTCCTACCATGATAGGACCTCTGTCCAACATTCATAGTAAGCCTAATTTGCATGTCTTTGGAAGAATTATACTGATAATATTTAAATCCAAAACATTCTGCGCAAAATTGTCTTGTTTCCCCTGTTTTACTCTCACCCATTTGGGACATGACACAACAAGACCTCTGGGGGTGGGCTGGGGGGTCTAGCACTGTGATGTTGAGAGCCGATCCTTTGCGTGATGTGGGTTGTGATGTAAGGGGCTCAGTCGATTGGACTCATTTATCCGGCAGATCACATGGGTGCTCAGTAGGACTGGGACCTAGGCAGGTTGGAGGCCAAGTGGGTGGCCTTGGGCTCTTTGCCTGCTGGGTCCCATGCATAGGAGTTAATGAGTGCTTTAAGTGTCTCTCGTGGCCAGCATAGATTTTTCCATGGGTTTGTGCTGGGTTGGCCTTTCTGTAGCATTAGATCAGACAGGCTGGCCTTTGATCTTTGCGGACATTGGTTGAGTTTTGGATGCCCATGATCCTGCACCAGTTTTCTAGTATATAATTGCTAATCAGTGTGTAATGTGTTCATAATAATGTATTAATAATAACAATAATACATTCAGCTCATGTTCAGATGTGTCCATAAAAGGCAGACAACCAGAACGCCCAAGTGGCCCATGCCACATGCCCAAGGTATTAGCACCTAGCCAAAGCAAGAGAGTCACTTCAATCAAGTGGAGCATGGGAATTTTATCCTCCTAACTAGTTGGAGAAAAGGGCCCCATATTTTTTCCCCCAAATGTATAGGATGAACACCTTAATGAAAGTCTAATCTTTTCCAATTTAACAAAAGAAAGCACATCTCTCATTTACTAAGAATGGGAGGGAGGTTCATAATTTCCAATCAGTCAGTATTAGTCTTCTAGCAAGTAGTGCAGCAAAGTCATCCTTTTAAAGCATGAAAATGAAAGGTGATGAGGGAAAGATCCCAAACAATGCAGTAAGAGCATCTGGTTCCTTTTTTCCCCACCGTTATTTCTAAAATGGTGTCAACAATTCCTGCTCAGTAGTTGGATGGATGACCCCATCATTTTAAAACATTTCACAAAGGATTTCACTGTACATATGTGACAAATAAATATTTAAACTTGCTTGCAACCAGTCACAGACGGGTTTCACACTATGCGGCTCATCGGCACAAAAAAATCAAACATGCTTGAATATATTGGAGGCAGTCACTCGCAGCTTGAGAAAATCAAGTTGCTAACACATTCACACTACATGAGCATTTGAGGCGCATACATGATTTGAGTAGCTGCTGAGCTGGAAGGGAAGGTGTAATCACTGAGCACCAAGATGAATCAGTAACTGGGAAATCAGGACTTGCAGTGTTATTAAACTTCTACACAACCGTAAGCTAACCGTACTGTATGTGTTAATCCGATGCAGTATGCACATTTAATTAGCAATTTTCACCCAGCTTTAGTGCATATTATAGGCGGAAATCCATAATTCAGATGGCTGTGTTTTATGCCACATGGTGCTTTCGTTTGTTGGTTTGTTCGCTTTTTTTCGTTTTGTTTTTTTCCATTCTATTGGCACAAAGCACACTAGGTATTCCCAATGTTTGAAGTAAACAAAAAATGCCACTTCTAAAAAAAAAAATAAAAAAAAACAATAAGAGGAAGATCATCATTGCAAATAAGCCAACTGTCAACCACTAGCAGAATGGATTTATGGGTAATCTTGTTACTAAAAGCCTAGGATTTCCCTCTTGACTGAATGATATGCATGAAAGAGGAAGGATGGAAACAATGCCTGACATCTGTACTGTACACACAATTTTTTGTTTTTCATTTCTCTGCAATTCAGCCATACAAATTCCCAGAACACTTAAAGGAGCTCCGGTACATTTGGGTAGCTGTGAAACATCACAGAGCCCATTTGTGGCACAGAGAAAACAAAACACAAACAAATTATTTGTTGTGCCAAAAAAGGTCTTGATTTTATATTGTGAAATGTGCTACCATATGCTATATACTATGCTCTCTCTCTCTATTTTTATTTGATTTTCTTTATTGTAGAACAACGCTGAAGGCATCCAAAATATGAAATAATCTCCTCTGAAAAGATAATGTTAGGTTGGGGCTAATACTCGAGCTCTGAAAATGATGCATATGGCAACTAGGTGTGGTTAACTGGTGGGTTCTGTGGCTGTAATGACCTTTTCCTTTGCAGCAGAGGTAAGTCTTAGTCTTTCTTTCCTGGGACGGTCTTCATGAGAGCTAGTTTCATCATAGCATTTGATGTTTTTTGCGAATGAACTTGCAGATAACGTACAATCCAACTTGTTGCAATTTTTTAAGACTTTAATGTCTTGAAGTAATGTTGCATTGTTATTTCTCTTGACTTAATTACAAACATACATAAGTATAATTTATAAAAGTTTTGATGTCTTCAGTATATAGAAAATAATAAAAATAACGAAAAAAAAAAAACAGAGTATGAACAGTTTAAAAGCAAAAAGAGATATCTCCATTTTGGAAGTTTTGAGGAAAATTTGCTGTACTGTACTGTACATGTGCAATTTAATATTAAATAATAGTGTCTGACGTTTTGTCCCCATGGGCATGGGTGAGCCTTGGGTGCCTGGGATCCTTTCATCAGTTTACTGGTGTTTAGTTGGTGATCAGTGTTGTTCAATTCACTTGTCAGTGAAAGGATTTCACTGTACATACAGAATGTGACAAATGAATATTTAAACCTGCTTGCAACCAGTAACAGATTGGTTTCACACTATGCGGTTCATCGGCACAAAAAATCAAACATGTTTGAATATGTCAGTGGTCACATGTTATGGCGATCAGTCTGTTCTTCATTTTTCTTGTTTTCAACATTTCATATTAATACTGAAGACAAGGAATTGTGTACTCAACAAACCCAGTAACCCAGAACATGTTTTACATTTTCTCGATTCTTCACAGTATCCACCTTTTGCTTGGATGACAGCTTTGCCCACTCTTGGCATTCTCTCAGTCAGCCCCATGAGGTAGTCACTTGGAATGGCTTTCTAACAATCTCGAAGGTGTTCCCAGAGATGTTGAGTACTTGTTTGCTGCTTTTCCACCGCTCCCCGGTCAACTTCATTCTGATTAGGTGATTGTGGAGGCCAGGTCATATGATATAAGGGCATTAAATTCACCATTATTCTTGAACAAATAGCTCTTACACAAGCTAGAGGTGTGTTTGGGTTCAACTGTCCTATTGGAAATCAAATGATGGACCCACTGAGTGCAAACCAGATGGATGGCCTGTCACTGCACCATGTTGAGGTAGCGATGCTAGTTAAACATGCTCTCAATTTTGACGCTTTCAGTCAGTTGTCAGTTGACCGTCTGTACCTCTAACAAAGACATGATTGCTAGAACCAAACATCTAAAATTTGGACTCCTCAGACCTAAGGACAACTTCCCACTGATCTATTGTTTATGCCTTGGGTTTCTTGTCCAAAGCAAGTCTCTTCTGCTCGTTCTTCATCCAAAGTATTGGTTTCTTTGCTACAATTCGACCTTGAAGGTCAAACAACTTTGATGTCATTAGTCACTTGTCCATAGAACATTGTTTCAGACGTCTTCTGGTTTGTTCATGTGCAGTTTTGCAAACCTTAGACATACTGCCATGTACGTTTTTAGACATAAGAGACTTTCTTCTGGCAACCGTTCCAAACAAACCATACTTGTTCAGTCATTTTCTAATTTTGCATGTCATTGTCTAGGGCTGTAGCTATCAAATATTTTAGTAATCAAGTATTCTATCAAAAATGTAATCGAGTAATCGGATAAAATGTAATTTTGCTTAATTAAACAGCAATATAAAATATACTGCTCAAAAAACCAAAGAACACTTTATTCAACCGGTTTGACTTGAACTTGCATACACATATGAGAGGCGTTCAAGTCAAACTGGGACTAAGTGGTCCCTTTTAATTTTTTTTAAATGGATACAACATTTTATCAAAGAATAAACATTGGCATTATTTACAATACAAGGAATAGCCTAAAGTTGACTAAGAGTAATTAAGTGCATTACAGTGCCATACATTCTTATTTTAAAGCCTTTTCTCAGATGCAAAAACTAAAAAAAAAAAAGTATTTCAAATGAATAATTAAACAAAAACAATAAAAAAGTTGTGCAACTTAACTTTTAGAACTAAAAGTTTCTAAATCTACAGCTCAGGCATAACATAAGCCTTTACTGACCTCTTACTGGAACGCTTTGTGATGACATTTAGGATGCAAAAATCCATGGACGGAAACAAGAGTCCATACATTGTGTTTTAAGTCAATATATTCATCAAAATATAAATGTCTCTATCTTGGACGTGTGTGTACACTAGTCTTTAAAGGAGCGTGTGATTGCAATAAAGAGAGGTAAGCATGTCAACATGCTCCGAACTGAGGCTTGCCCTGCGCTTTAAAGCAGTCTTTCCTGCTGCTGAAAATATTTCTCATTGATAATTTTTTTTTTTTAATCGCTCCCTTCCATTTTGCAGCCCGCAATAGAACGCTCCCTTAAATCAATACACTAATGATTTGAACAGTTTGTCTCCTTCCGCTTTGTGGGTGACGTGAGCACTTCTTATTCGTCGGTGTTTACTGGCGGCTTGCATCCGGAAGTGCAGATATTAATGGTACAGTGAAAAAGCCTAAGACCATAATTTTTTAAAGATTTTTTAAATTATGTTTTTACACACCAATAAAAATAAAAATAATAAAAAAATAAACAGAATTAAAAGAGGGGACACAACTTTTTGAACACGACCATACTGTATATAGGTATCATCTGATGTGGTTATAATACAGTTCAGAAATCCCAATTGTATAATGGGGCATAGCAGACATTTCAAAATGTACAAAATTCTTGTTCTCGTCTCACACACACAAAGAGATCATAAACATAAGTACTGAAGCCTTATCATTTTACTAGGTAAATATTATTTTCTTAAATATTAAAGTCCAACATGGCTTCCAAATGCATGAACACCAGTTCTAGTAATAGTTAAAATTCAGTATATATTTTCAACAGAAATGTTTATTTTTATTATTATTATTATTATTATTATTATTATTATTATTATAAACAACCTTGTGTGTCCGTGGACAATAATTTGCTAAAACAAGATAAAGTTAAAAAATGTCGTGTATTTATTTAATTCAGTTTTATTTGTATAGCGCTTTTAACAATTGTCATTGTCGGAAAAGCAGCTTTACACAATAAAAAAAAATTATGGAAGTTTTATGAAATCTGAATATATATGAATCAAAATGACTGTTCAGCAAGCCGAGGGCGATGGCAGCAAGGAAATACTCCCTGAGAGTTTTCTATCAGAATATGCACATGTATTGCTACATATATATTTTTTCCAAAGCCATTCTATACATCATTTATGATTTATGATTCTCTTGTTGTTTTATATTAAAGATCACAGTCGAAAGGTGATCTCAAAGCCACTGAAATATCCAACAACCCTATACACTCCTGCATGAATAAAACTGAAACTTGTTCCAAAAAAAAAAAAAAAAACGGTACATACTGTAGTTTTCACTGTAACGAGCTGACGTGACGCTCATTGCGTAGAGAACGCTGTCGGATCCATTCTTCAGAGAATGTGCAAAAAAGGGCGCTTTTTTTTGTAGGATCTCATGTTGAACTGTTAAACATTTTAAAGTGTTTGCTTGCAATGTGATTAAGCATATTTAGTCAACATTCCGTTTTCACTGAGAATTGTGTTTACAAAACTAATAAATATTGCTCTTGTGTTGTTTTAATTACAAAACCATGATTCAGAATAATCCAAATTATTTTATAATGGGTAAACGTAGTCTTTGCAAATGAGCACAGGCCATTAGGAGTCAAAATGACTGAGAAACTCATTTTGATTTCTGTTAATTACGTCTGTGTACAGATTAGAATAACAACTTCATTCTATTTATTTATTTATTTACTTGAGAATGGTTAGAGGGAGAAAGCTGACACCTCCGAGTGTAAGAAAAAAAACAAAGAAAAAAAAAGACGAAAGGCATTTTACTTACTGTGCGATTGGTACAAATTGGAGTGAAGGCATTTGTGCCACAGGTGAAAAGTCGATCCCCATTCACCAGAAGAACACGGATATAATTCTGGCATTCTTCCTGTAAGCAAATAAACAAATCAAAGCAAATCAATCAGTTTACATATTAACAAGATCACATTTACCTCATGTGTAGAGTTTTAAAACACATTGCCTTGATTAGGATATGTCATGTGAACACTAATCAAAACAATAAAACTTCAAATCATCAGCTGACTTCATTTAATTGCCCCATGACATTGCTGAGCCTAGACCTGACCAACTGACACAACCACAGATCATAACACTGCCTACAGAGGCTTTTCCATTGGCCACTACGCATGCTGGGTGCAATCGCTTCATACGCTTCCCTTCGTACCCTGATGCACCCATCAACCTGGGTGCCTGACAATAGGGTCAATCTGGACTAATCAGATCACATGACCCTTTTCAATCGCTCCAAACTGATTGAAGTCCTCTTTTTTTCTGATTAGACTCAATAACTGCTCCAACTAACCCAATCCTTTGAGTTCTTGTCACATTGCATGTATGGAGATGTTCTCACTTTTACCATTAAAGATAGCTGCGAATTCTACTGTCTATTGTTTTTACCAGGTCACCATTAGTCACCATTATCTTTCCAGGGATTAAAGATTTGTGGGTTAACCCAGTTCTTAACCAAATTCCAGTCATTTTTAAATATCTTTGCTTAACGTAGATCAATAATTTTCCCCTTCTGAAGTGATGATATATTTTTGTATTGATTTTTATATATTTATGAATTTACTTTTGGCTAGGCTGTGTATTATGAAAAAAACTTTTACTATACAATCAGTATACCACCAACGAATAACAACATATAACTTTTTTCACTGTGCCAGTAATTATTTAACAAAAATAAAGCCAAAATAACAAAAAGCATGTTAGCATTACTACGTATTGTATGTACTTATTATTAACTTGACGTAATCGTTTCCTATCAGTCTCGCACATCTTTGTAGAGGAAGTTTGTCCCATTCTTCAGTTTATTGTGGTTTTTGGGCATTCCATTATGCATAACTCTCTTAAGGTCCCGTTAGAGCAGCCCTCAGTTCCTGGAGGGCCGCAGCCCTACAGAGTTTTGTTCCAACCATAATTAAAAACACCTGATCCAACTAAACAAGTCATTAAGGCTTATTTGAAAACTACGTGGTATGTATGTTGGAGCAGGGTTGGAACAAAACTCTGTAGGGCTGCGGCCCTCCAGGAACTGAGTTTGAGACCCCTGCGCTAGAGTGTGTCTGGACTTTGACTAGGCCAATCCAAAACCTTGATTATTTAATTTTCCAGCCATTCTGATGTAGATTTACTGGTGTGCTGCAGATCGTTGTACAGTTGCTTGACAAAATTTAAGACTAAGAAGTTTTTTGTGGACACACATTTGCTTCTGGAATACTCTGCTATACAGAGTCGTTCATTCACGATATGTTGACTGATATTTTAGGGAAACTCAAACAGCATTTCAGCAAAATCACCTTAAACCCACTGGCAAGCATAATAATGGGTTTAAGGTGATTCTACTGAAATGCTGTTTGAGTTTCCCTAAATATGGCACTGGGCATAAAGGCCAAACAATTCCACTTTGGTCACATGTCCTTGGACATTGTTCAAGAAGCCTTAGTTCTAGCTTGCGAACCTCTTTTTAGACAGAAGAGGCTTTCTTTCTGGCAAACCGTACTTTATTCAGTCTTCTTCTAATTGTACTCTCATAGGCTTTAATATTTAACATGTAACTATTTTTTAAATATATTTCTCTGAGCATTATATAATTAGAAAGATTGGCAACAGTCTTGAACGCTTTCCAGTTAAAAGTAATCTCTCTCATGGTAGAACGTTGAACTTCAAATTGTTTGAAAATGGTTTTATAACCCTTTCCCAGAATGATGTGCAGCAACAGTTGCTTCTCTATGACCATTGCTTATATCATTCGCTTTTGCCATTGCTTTAACACACACCTGAATGCTCCAGACCAGCAAAGTGCCAAGACGTCTGCTTTTATAGAGGTATAGAGGTATAATTAATCGAGGGATAATGATTAGCAGCATCGGGCTGCAACTTAGACACTTAAATCCTGTGGAAGCAGTAAGGGGTACTTAGTATCGCCCACATGTGTGAAAGTTATACAGTATGTTGTTATTCATCTTAGGTGGTATTTTGCCTAACACTTAGACCCACCACAATCAGATGATTTTATGTTTTGCACAAAAACTAAAAATAAAGGAGGCAATACTAGCATTTGAACATGAATGTAAATTAAAACATAATCTACAGTAGACTGTGAGAGACACTTAATTCTGCCGAGCTAGCTTCATCTTGCTGTTGACCAAGGCCCTTGATATGTATATCTATGACACAGATGTCAATTCTTCTCCAGAAAGGTCAGGCTTGTGTTTGTGTGCGTGTGTGTATATACTGTACAGTACGTGTGTGCAGGTTTTACATCCAAACGAGAGCCACACTTGATTCCACCTGTTTAATTAGTTATTCTTGGCTTTCAGTAGACTATCAGATGTGGCTTCTGCTTGGTTGGCATGAAATCCTTCACACAGACACACCAGCCCTTTCTGGAGAAGATCTGACGTCCTTCATATCGTTCATTTCATGTGAATATATTTTTTTTTAGTATTCAATCGGAACCTGTTGACCTCTGCAGAGTTTTTACATTGCACTGCTATTATATTATTCCGAACTCCTTTCTGAGTATGAGTAAGGCTTATATGGTAATTCATAAATCTTACTCTTACCCAGTGAAGCTTTAACTCAATGTTTTGTTTCTTCAGTGTTTGATGGCTTTCTGCAAGGGTTTGCATCATGATCTTTTAACATAAGCCAGCTCTTAAAAAGAGACCTTTTTTTTTTCCTTTTTATTTTCACTAACATAATTTTGCCATGAAGCACCGCTCCTCTGTGTGTAAATAAAGGAAGGTTTAATGGTCCTGACTCATCACAACGAGACGCGTTTATGAAAAGGAAAGGGGGAAAAAAAAATACAAAATGCTACATTTCGTGGAATAATGTTGCAGCTATGGATGTGCGCATTACAAACAAATGGAGTGGACTGAAGCGCATTAATATCAATCAAACCGTCTTTTCCTCTTCATGCGACAGGCCTGAGAGATCCAGACGCAGACAATTACTGGTAAAATTCGCGTTTTATGAGTTTCCAAAATAAATAAATAAATAAATTACGGGTTACATAAAACAATCATTGTCTCAGACTTGGCAGGGAGTGAACTGATTAAGTCAAAGTCTTCCTTTCTTATCTTAGCCATTTCAGCTGATACAGCGATGGGATGGAAAACAATTCCATGCAAATGTTAGCTCATAACCACCAGCAGTCAGGGAAAGGTGAACTGTGATTCTAAATAATAATCATATGATGGGCCGCACAGACCTTATTATACTTATATTATACTTATTATACCTTATAGCTATCAACTGCTTCTTAAAACCACTTAAACCACAGGAGACTGACTAAAATACATTGGGAAAACCTGGAGGTCAAGGCAGAAATCATTATAATTAAGACCATCCCTGAAATCATATATCACTTTTATTAGACTTGGTTTAGAAAAAATGTTAAGGGTTTTAAACAGAGTTTTAATGTTCCATAATTCCCATGTATTTGCCATCTATTACTGTACATGTCAGCTACATACCTGCATTAGATTTATAGACATGGTGGCTTAGTGGTTAGCACTGTTTCCCTGCACCTCCTGGGTCTGGGATCGATTCCTGCCACGGGTACAGTATGTGTGCATGGAGCATGTTCTCCCTGTGCTTGCTGGGTTTCTTCCCACAGTCTAAAGACATGCAGATTAGGCTAACTGGTGTTTCCAGATTTTGGTATGTGAGTGTTTGTGTGCGAAGGATTGGCACCCAGGGTGTACCCCACTTCTTGCCCTGGGATAGGCTTCAGCCACCCCCCCATCCCCCCAGTGACCATGTATACAGAATAAAGCAGTATACACAATGAGTGAGTGAGAGCAGTAGGGAAAAAATTATGGGCTGGTAATATACAGTACATGCTGCTCGAGGATACTACTGTATAACAAACATAGCCAAATGCAATATGGTAAAAAGTAACATGGAAGTAAGAAGTAGATGTACACGGTCCTTTTATCTTTTTTTTTTTTTTACTTTTTCACAGCTCATAAAATAAGGCTAAGCTTCAAAAGCATAAGGGTAAATAAATTGATTTTAGAGCAGGAGTGTCAAAGTCATTTCAGCTAATGTGCCACATAACACTTATTCTAATGTCAAGTGGGCCAGACCAAAGAAATCAGTTCAGTGATGAATAACACGTCGACAACTCTCGTTTGTTCATCAGCATTTATATGAAACATACAAATAAAACACCCTCAAAGTTATGATCTGCTAAATGAATTCTTCTGGAAAGATCTACTATTATAAACCAAATTGTTGGCTTACTCATACAATTAATTATATATCATTAGCACATTTTCCAGTATTCGAGTTTCACGAGTTTATTGCCCTAATTTTCTTAATAGAACATGGTTTCGAAATTCATTTAATTGGATGGGTTTTAGAGCCTTCATAGGGCTGCTCCTGACTCACTGCATGTTTAACACCCCATTTTAGAGCATCATTTGATGGTAGTTTGCAGACAATTTCTGTGTTTGAAAAGTTGAGTCTTCAAAGGAAGACGTGTGTCGCCCTAAACGCTCTACCTCTGCACTCTACCTATAAAATAGCTACAGCACATCTATTCTTTCTAATAAAGGTTCTGTGGAGGTTTGATCAAATTCCCATCAGTGGTTTAGGAGGTGTGGAGAGACAAAGTGTGATGACGAAGGATGACATGCTACGAGAGACAGATGCAAGACTGAAATATAGAATGGTCCCTTCAAATCGATACATATACGAGTTGTATTATCTTACAACAAAAAGAAAGTGAACATTGTTGTGTTATTTGGTATTCCCATGTATCTATTTGTCCTTCTAGAAACCTCTGTATTCCAACCCGGGAATGTGAAGACCAATGGTGACCATTTCCATTTTGTATGACCATGGTAGTCAACATTCACACACTATGGGCAGTTTGTGAACACAAAATCTAAAATCTGCAAGTCTTTGGACTATGGGAGGTGCAAAGGGAGATGCACAAAGGACCAAACCGGGAATCGAACCCAGTGCCTGTAGGCGCAAGGAGACAGTGCTAACCACTAAGCCACCATGCCGTCATTGCCATGCATGTTGTATGATATTAGATTAAAAAAAGGTACACTTTCTTCTTAAATTATGGAACGGTAAACAACTAGTGCAGAATTTTTTCTGCAAGGTACTATGCAAGCTTCAAATTCCCGAACATTTCTATTTGTACAGATTTTTTTTTCCCATATTTGTATAGCTAGGTTTTTTTCTTATATTTTATATTTTGTTTTATCCTCTATAGCTATTTTTTCCTTAGAAGTTCCTTAGAAGTTTTGCTATATTTTATTTCTTATTTTATTCCATACATGTATTTATTTCCTATTAATAATCTTTTTTAAGCTCATGAGTGGTCGTATAAACATTTCATGTTTAGACTGTGAATGTGACAAATAAAATTGGAATTTTGGAATGGTTTAGAAGTTATTCCAGGATATTTAAACCCTCATCCCTTTTGATTATGTTTAAAATATTGTAATTTTCCAATTACAATTACAATATTGTAAAGTTCTGTGAAGGGGACAATGCAATTAAGATGCGTGGTTTAGGCGGAATTGTAGAATGTGACTACATTGGATGTTACAATAGGTGTATTTTTTTGTTGTTGTTGTTTGTTGTTGAGTTATTATCATTCTGTGCAGATTATACAAGAGACCGCTATGCATGAAAATCCCAGGGGTTCACTAGTCCCCAGAGCTCGCTCAAGTACTCAAATACTCAGAGACCGCACACTACAATCAAAGTACAATCAAAGTACATTACAGTAACTGAAGCGCTCAACCCTTATCTACATGATTTTATATGTTGCATTGCTGACACCTGATTCCCTCACTGAATAACTGCATGAACAGGCAAGTGTACTGTTATTCTTTTTAAGTGGCCAGTAAATCTATAGTTCATAGAAGCACAGGAAAGCATTTTGCGTCTCTATTCCCAGCAGAATAGTTTATATTATATGAGGTAAGATGGCAAGAGGACAGGAGACTGCAGAGGCGTGAGCGGGACAGGAAGGTGAACCTGATGTGCGGGAGCTTAGCACGAAAGGTTCATATTTGCACCACAAATAAAAAGAGATTTAAGGAAGGAAATCACTTAAACCATGAATGTCATTCTGGGATTTGCTCTGATTTAATCAGCCACTGAAAAGATGTCACAGCTAATGTCTCAACACTCTGAAGATCATGATGGTGTTTATGGAGTCTTAAACTGGAGTTTTTTTTTAATATAATATATTTTACTGATATATGGGGGGAAAAAATGAAGGGATTTAAAAAATTTACAAGATTAAATTGTAATTGTGTAATTGTGTAATTGTAACAGGGTTTGACTTGAGGGATGCATTATTATTACATTTGTCATGTAATAATAATGTAAAGTTATGTTATATGGGTCAAATGGATCAAGAGACTTTACATATCATAAATAACAGCACCACTCTACCATCACCCTACTACCAGAGCTTCTCTAAAATAATGAATGTAGCCCACTAATAATGTAGAGTACTGTGCAAAGGTCTTGAGCCACCCTTAAGTTCTTCATATTTTCTTCCATACAGCCAGACTTTCTTATAATTCTTTTAAAGTAATCTTGAGGAATAGTTCTCCAGGCTTACTGAAGGACTTAGAAGGTCTCTCACTTTTGGCAAGTTTTTGGCTTTCATTCTCAGTCTAGTCCCTGTGCCTGACCAGTTTCAGAGGAGTTGTTTAAGGTATGAACCAGTGAAACACAGGAGCAGATGAGGACAGATGCTCAGGTCAGCGATTAGTATACTGGTGATGTTGAATTCTGAGTGTTTGGAACAGACGAGAGAACAAATGAGGTTGCTGCTGAGGTTACATAAGTAACCAATTTTTAAAAGTATGTTAATGCATTGTATTTTTGAATTGTATCTTTGCAGCCTGCCTGCCTCAGTAAAACATTTGTCCCTATTTCTTTAATTGCATCAACATAATTGCATTTCATTTAATAGGAATAAACGAGGCAGCGGCTTAGTGGTTAGCACTGTCGGGTTGCAGTGAATGAGTGCGTGAATGTGTGTATGTGTGTATGTGTGTGCCCTGCGAAGGATTGGCACCCGGTCCGGGGTCTCCTGGGATAGGCTCCAGCAACGCCTCATCCCCCCGCTACCCCCCCCACACCCTGACCCTGTATTCAAGGTTAAGTCGTATAGACAATGAGTGAGATAACTTTTGCACAGTGTTAGATAAATACATATACATGTAATATATGAATGTAAGTGAATTCTTTTCAAACTTTGGTTCCTTTTCTTGATTTAATTTGTTATAACTCGTGAAAAAATGGGTTATATATACACAGTAAGTAGGTTTAAATGATATCTTTTAGTCAAGGTTTTTAAAATCTTTATTCTATTTGTAAATGGAAAACTCAGTGTTGTAGGCATTTAAACAAGAACCGTTCCCTAAGATGAAAAGAAATAATGAAGTGAGGTGTAAATGGAAGAACTATAAATGCATGTGAATAAATAAGCTTATTCAGTATAGAAGTAGTTTTCTTGCCTTCTTTATGTTAGAAGCAGGAGGTGTAAGATGCATTTATGTAACACCACAAGTAGCTGAGTGCGCTTGGAGAAAAGCACTAACTACCGTGTTGTGATTGGCTAAATTCCCACTAATTGAGCCAGGCCAGAGACTGTTCTGCAACCTCAATTTTTACAACCTTAATTATGTATAATGACACTAGAGTCAAGAGGAAACACTCACCTCTGATTTCCCTCGACTGAAACAGGCACCTTTGGTGAACTCATCACAATGCCACTCTGCCTCCTGTCGAGAAAAAAAACACATTTATAAATATACTAAAACCAATACATCTGTAAATATACATGCTAAACACAAACTTGTAATCAGTAATCAATCTTGCTTTTATGATAATGCTGTTTGTTTTTTGTTTGTTTGTTTTTTTTCCAAAATGTTGAGGATAATTTCCATCAAAGGCCATAAAGGAGAAACTTGGAAAACAGCTTGGATCCCACTATCATTCTGACTGTTGAAGAAGTACTGTATATCCAAGTCTTATTTGGTTACTATGATAATGGACACCTACCGCTGTATGTCACGGCATCTAAAAGACAAATGGAGCTCAGTGTTATTGTAAATCACTCCTGATGGTTATCGATTGATGGAGCATTAATGAACTTGGTGAGAGGGCAAATTTCAAGCACTAATGCTAACATTAAGCAAAAAGCTTTTCAGGTCAGCTGTGGGGAGGAAGATGGATGTTACTAACATTTTACAAAAATTGCTACTACATAAACAGAGTTCTCAATCTTGAAGGTACGGTAAGGCTAAAAATGAAAGTTAATGAAATAAATCCCTGGGGCTAGCAGGGCTAAGCGCTCCTTCTGCTTTAAAAGAAAAAAAAATATATTAATTCAATCGAACAAATGGCAAGAAGTTGCAAGGCCAGGTATGGTCCGTTTCCTCTTTACGCCATGACTAACCAAGTAAATAAAAGGCCTGGAGGTAGAGCAGAATGTTACATTTGCATTTGGTACAGTAGGCGTTTACTCGAACTCCTCCAAACTCCTCCAAACTCCTCCAAAGAGGTGTCTATGCACATGAATGTGACCATCATTAGTCTAAAAATAAACCAGAAAAATAGCAAAAACATTGGTAGTGGCCAATACAACAGCGTGGTCAGTTCAGCAACAGCAAAAGTGTTGGAAGACAAGAGAAGACAAACACAAATGACCAGAAAATTCTGTCCATGGCGAAGAAGAACCCTTTCACAACATCTGGCCAAGTCAAGAACATTATTGTGGAGGTAGATGTGTCATTTTCAAAGTCTACAGTCAAGTGACAACTTTCTAAAGACAATACAGAGGCTCCAGAATAAGGTGCAACCCGCTGGTAATGCTCAAGAACAAGAAGGCCAGGTTCTTCTGGACTGATAAAACCAAGATTAACTTGAACCAAAATGATGGAAGAAAACTATAAAGAAAGGAAGGCAGCTGCAGTAACCGTCTGGCAAGGCATGTAATACATACTCTACACACATTCTCCTTCAGTGTTCTTTTTTTATTTATTTTTATTATTTTCAAAATTGTGCATTAATCCTGGGGTAGTGGTGGCTCTGGGTTTCTGATCAGATGGTCAGGGGATCAACCTCAGTACTGCAGAGTTGCCACTGTTGAGCCCTTGAGCAAGACCCATAAGCCTATCTGCACCAGGAGCACTGTATTCTACCTGACCCTGTGCTCTCATCCCAGCTTCCTAACCTTCCTAACATGTGAAAAATATGTGCTTCTTTTTCAGGAGCATTTCAAACCATGAAAGAACACGTATGGAATTATGTAGTAAGCAACAACAACAACAACAACAACAACAACAACAAAAAGTGTTAAACAACACAGAATATGTTTTATTATATTTTTGATTGTCCAAAGTTGCTACATTTAACTTTGATGGCAGCTTGGCACACTCATGGCGTTCTCTCATCAAATTCATGAGGGAGACATCTGGAATGGTTTTCAGTTCACAGGTGTGCCTTGTAAAGTGTTAATTTGCAGCATTTGCCTCCTTAACATGCTGTAGACTCTCTGTGCAGAGGAAGAGTGAGTGCAGACAATAGTCCTATAAGTGCTATAATAATTACTCCAAAATCCATATCATGGAAAAAGAAAACACTCATAAGATCACCAACAAACACTATGATGAAACTGGATCTCATGAGGACAGTCCCAGGTAAAGAAGACCAAGAGCCACCTTTGCTGCAGAGGATAAGTTTATTAGGATGACCAGCAACAGAATTTACAGCACCTCATATTTGAGCAAACATAAGTGAGTTCAAGTGGCTCCATTGTTCAGAGGAGCCTGTATGAGTCAGGCGCTCACGATCGAATCGTTACGAAGAAACCAGTACTTCGGAAGCAGCCAACAAGTCCTCAACACCTCTGGGAACTCCTTTAAGATTGGTGGAAATGATTAAAGGATGCTCTTCATGACGCTGACTGAGAGAATGCCAAAAGTGTGCAAAGTCCACATCATATTTTAAAGAATAAAAAAAACCCCCAAAAAACAAACAAACAAAAAACATTCTGAGTTATTTAAAACACTTTTCTTGACAAGGTAATTCTTTTTTTTTTTTTCGTCATAATTTCACTGACTTTTCAGTATAAAAGAAGAAGGCGTGACCAAACTCTTAGTCACCCCAACCCACACTGCTATTTGTGGGGTTAATCATCCTGGGTAGTGACTGGAGGTGATTCCTTTTCATATTGTGTCGGGTTATTAAATGACCCGAGGTCTTATGTCCGCTTGGGCTGACTTGTTTGCATCTCACTTTGCTGGCACGTCAATAACATTTCATAAATTAATAGTCCCTGAAAGGGCACACATAAAACATTAAAGGGAGTGTAATAAACAAGAACAAGGTGGAATACCTTTGGGGGAGAAATTGTTTTCCTGGGAAAATCGGCAAATATACAAGTATTGTCTAAATAAACAGATTACAAATTAAAGTAAGCACAAATTACACAAACATCAGAATACTAGACTTTTCTTTCCTTTTTACTGCGACAGCTGTTTGGACAGACATGGTAAGTGTATAGACTTGGAACGCTTGACTTAAAAATAAATAGTAATCACGGGCCGATTTGGCTTTCAGTGGGCGAGTTCCAATGTGCATGTGTAATAGTTTATGTATATGATGAGTTCTGTGCTTTAAGACTCAACTAGAATAGTTTTGGTAATAGTAATGGGAACTTGATGATGATGATGATAATTCATCCCGTTAAAATTTTAACCAGATGAAAGGACAGGAAAAGTTAATAATCGATTTGGGCCTTTAAGGCTAATATTTGTGACCATCAGCTACAATGGATGTACTGAAAATAAAGTGGACATAACTTTTTTAGTAGCTTACGTAGGTCATTCTACCTGCACATGCTTCTCTATACAAAGGTACTACTCAACTTGCAGTCGTCTCCCACACAAGAGTCTGAAAATTCCCTATGTCGCAGCTGATGGTTTCCCATTGCATGGTTCGTCTTCAATGCTGGTTCATCTTTTTTTAGTCTTGTCCGACATTTGTGCAAAGTGCTCCTGGCAATGGTGTCATCGACAGAAGGGATATTCAAAGAGGATTCGAGATTTAATCTACCAATATGAACAATCTGTACTGTATGTTGTGCCCATTTTCACATTACATTCTGTACAGCCTACATACGGTACATTAATTTTTAGACTTCCAATAGTCGCTAATTTTACTCAATGCCACAGAGTCTTTAAGTACATTACCCTAAGAATAACTTTATAACATGCATCTTTATGAGAGCCAATTCCTGGCACACTTCAAGAAACAATGCGCATATCTCACAATACCTGATATTATGTTATGTGTTTTGTATTTTTACATTTTGCCATTAACAAACACAGGTTATTACTTTGGTCTGCTCTGGTCTACAATTTTAATCAGTCCATAAAGGAGTAGCTCTGCAAAGGAAATATGACCTTTGCTTGAAGGTGTCTTTTTGATATCTCAAGAGACTTAATAATGATTCTGACTTGTTTTCCTTTCAGGGTCACATCATATTTCATAGAAGAAATATAAATCTTCTGAGATTTGGAACACAACATCGTCTCATTATGAGGCGATTGCTTTACGGCACCACCATATATTGTCCAAGGTTAGTTAATTGCATCAAATTAGTTTAAAAAATTCTAGTCATATCTAGCATTAATAGATTAAATATACTCACATAAAAAAGACAAATAATTCATGAATGAAAAAAGTGCATGTGACTGTTTGACATACTCTACTTTTATACCTGTATTTCTACATCTGTAACGTGTAGCCATGACATGAACACCGCCATCAGGTCAACTGAACAAAATGGGCACATAAGGCTCATCCATGCCTGGTCTAATCCCACAGAAAAGGCAGTGCAGCACAAAGTGACGAAGAAGTAAATGCTGGCAATGATAAAAAGGCAACAGAACACCTAGTGCATCACAGCACACTACACACAGGTCCCAGCACACAAAAAGCCCAAGATTGCCAACCTGGCCTCCAAACTCCCCAGATCCCAATCCAATTGAGATGCACCAGACAGACAAGTCTGATCCAAGGCCCCACCCCGCAGCCCACAACATCCAAAGGAGCTACTGCCAACTTTCTGGTACCAGACACCACTGCTCACCCCTGAGTCTCAGCGGAGCCACGCCCAGAGCGGCCAGGGTTTCACAAGGGGAACCTGAAACTTAGGTGCATTTAATGTTAATGTTTTTTTAATGTTATTGCTGATGAGTGTAAATAATAGTTGTTAAGCATGTAATGTACAGAATTCCTGTTCAAATGTTACAAATATTAGCATAATTGCACATGCTAATACACGCGTTTTCCAAATGCCTCTCATTTTCTGCACATTTAAAATTTCTTCTCCATCACTTATTTTTTTTAATTTTATTTAAATCTTCAATGATGTTCATTTATCCAAAACTTTCTGATGGTCCAATTAAATGCTCTCTATATCAATGCCTGGCTGACAGAGCTTGTTAGCTCTACTAGGAGCTCATTAGCAGCAAACATGATTTGTCAGGATATTTTCAGCTATGCACTTCTTGCGAACTACTCACATTCCCTACCACCCTTTGATTGAGGAAACAATTAGAGAAAAGTTGAAGTTCAATCTATTTAAAGAGCGATCAATTTGTATGCCAAGCACTTGTTTTTTTTCTTCAACTTGCTAGAGATAGCAAGAAAACCATTCTGTCTTTATACAGTACCACCATGCTGCTTTAACTCAGTAATAAGTTAAGTTTTTTTTGTGTTTTAAGTTCATATATACAATATTCATGCACGGTGGAAATTCTCTAGTCTTCGGATATCCCAGCAGTGTTAGTGGGTCTGGGTTAGAGCGCAGGGTGAGCCATTATACGGCACCCCTGGAGCAGACAGTGTTGAGGGCCTTGCTTAAAGGGTGGGCAGCGGGATCATTGCGGAACCGGGGCTCAGACCCTTAACACACTGGGCCACAAACCGCCCCAGTAATAAGTACCAGTGATTATTAGTATAATAATAATAATAATATTGTAGTAGTAAAAGATAAAGGCTCTTGTTATTTCCTATTTGTCATAATTAACTAACTTGCTAAGATACTTTCACTTTTGCTTAGACTTTTTCAGGGGTATGGCACATCTTCAGTACTACTGGCTGTTATGTACCGTAAGTCAGTCAAGCACTTCTAGACGACATCACTCTGTTATTTTGTTTCATAAGTCACAGAAAAGTCCCAGCTAATAAGCCCTTTCATTAGGACTAACATAGCAAAAGCACATTATATAGTATACTACAGCTACACCAACAAAAAAAAGAAAAAAAGAAAAGGAAAAACTACTGTATGCCTCCACTAATATACATTAATATGCTTGCACTAATTTATTTGAAGAGCAGATCTGTGCGAAAACAGAATGATGAGGCGTATGTGAAATGTCTGCCATCTTTGTCTGAGAAGGAAAAAGCAAAGAGACAGAGATACGAGACTAAAGTCGCCGCCTTCCTTTTAGTTCCATTTGATTTCAACTGCAGTCAAGGAACTATGGAGATAATAAGGAGATGTCTTTTTTTATTAGTTTTTTTCTTTCTTTCTTATAGGCTGATATCTTCTGACTGGTTTGCACTGAATAGTTGAAGCCTGCTGTGAACCGTTGAAAGCTCACCAGCCTCAACTTTAATGCATTCTCTTCATTTGCTGTGTTACTGTTTGCAGAACAGATGATAATTTGCTCCTCCTCTCCTTATAACTGTAAAAAAAAAAAAAAAAAGCTCAGAATGAGAGAATAAATGAAAGAATTGTGTAATGCATTTTCAGCTCCCAACTATTTCATCTAACAGGCTAACAAAAACACTACTGAGTTTTACAAAGAAATAGCGAGAGAGAATTCAGGGTTGCATGAATAGCGTGCTTTACAACTAGGACAGTTGTAGAGTGATTATTTGAGTTACTATAGCTCTTTTGTCAGCTCAGGCATGGCCCTGACCTCTCTCATGTGCTTGCTGAATATCTCATTCCAGATTTGGTTGGCTTTATAATAACTTGCACTCAACTGGGATGATTTCCACTAGATTTTGAGCATGGCTGTGGGAAATTTGTGCTCATTTAACCACCAGGGCATTAATGTGGTCTGATACTGATGTTGGGCGAAAAGCCTGACACATTCCTGATGATGTGAAACGTCTTGAGTGGGGTTGAGGTCACGGCTCGGTGCAGGGCGCTCAAGTTCCTCCGCTCCGGTCCTGTCATAACACATCTTCACGGATCTTGCTTTGTTCACAGGGGCATTGATATGCTAGAATGGGTCCCCTTAGTACTAGAGAAGGCAAATCTTCTAAATGTTACAATATTCAAAGATATTCTATACAATTGTGTGCTTCTAAGTTTATAGCAACGGTTAGTGAAAACCCACATGACCAGATACAGGGTGATTCATTCGAAAGAGGCCCTGAATATTGCGTAATAACTCTCGCTATGATGAAGCAATTCCAGCCAAAAAGTAGACTACATAACTGAATGTATCAGCAATTTAACGTTTGGATGTTTTCCTTCAAATCTTCACAGTCACGAACATCATATCTCTTCCTAAACTCACTCGCTTAAACGAATTGGTGACCCAATAGGTTCGCACTATGAAGACGTGTGGCTCATTACTGTACACCACCATCCTGATGAGAAGTTGATTGCCTGAGTGAAGGGGTACGGCGTTAAATGGCACGATGGCCACCTGGCACCTACCTCAGGCTATATATACTGAGGAGCACATTGTACATTGTTTCATTCAGATTGCTTCGTCTTTGATGAGAGTTATTTCATAAACTTCGGGACCTCTTTCGAGTGAATCGCCCTGTAGTGTAGACACGTAAGAACATATATAAAGTGTCCGATTTAATGTGATATACTGTACAGTGAACTTTTTTAGGTACATCTTTTACAGTACTGCTAGAACTGGGTTGCAAACCAATTTGGCCTAAATTATTCATGGCCTCGTTTCAACAAGGCCTTGGAAACATTCCTAATAGAGTTTTTGGCCCTTAT
The DNA here is from genome assembly GCA_003987875.1 of Clarias batrachus. NCBI lineage: Eukaryota > Metazoa > Chordata > Actinopteri > Siluriformes > Clariidae > Clarias > Clarias batrachus. The sequence continues at coordinate 160,001 of QMIH01000469.1, read as the reverse complement.
TGACATGATCGCATGACGCAGTCGCTGCAGGTTTGTCAGCTGCTTATAACAGTACATGTTTGAAATTTCTGTTCCATCGCATCCCAACGGGGCTGTATTGGATTGTGGTCTAGTGACTGTGGATGCCATTTGAGTGCAGCGAACTCACTGTCATGTTCAAGAAACCAGATCGAGATGATTTTAGCTTTGTGACATCATGCTGTCATAAAGAGATGAACATGGTCAGGTACACTGTGGCATTTAACTGATGCTCAATCGGTATTAAGGGGCCTAAACTGTGCCAAGAAAGTAACCCCCGCAGAGCAGCATGCTGAACCATTGATACAATGCAGGATGGACCCATGCTTTAGCCTTGTTTATGCCAGATTCTGACTCAAACGTCGCAGCAGAAATCGAAACTCATAATTTTTTTGTGCAATTTTGGAACTGTAGCACAGGTTGCTGTTTTTAGCTCACTGGAGTGGCACCCGGTGTGGTCTTCTCCTGTTGTAGCCCATCTGCTTCAAGGTCAACATGTTATGTACTCAGAGATCCGCTCTGGCATAACTCAGTTGTAACAAGATTTCATTTGGGTTACCGTTGCCTTTCTATCAGCCCGAACCAGTCTGTCCATGCTGCTCTGACCTCTGGCATCAATAAGGTATTTTTCGCCTAGAGAATTGCCACTCATGGGATATTTTCTCTTATTCAGACCATCCTCTGTAAACCCTAGAGATAATCGAGCAAGGAAAACCTAGTAGATCAGCACTTTTTGAAATACAGTACTCAGACCAGCTTGTCTGGCACTGACCACCATGCCACATTTAAATGCATTGAGCTGCTGATTAGATTTTTGCGTTAGCAATCGGCTGAAAAGGTGTACCTAATGAAGTGGCCAGAAAGGCTATGAATTCTATATTGTATTTCACTAAGTACTGTGAATGAAACAGGAGATTTTGATGAAGCGTTTGTACTTTTTTTCTCTCTCGCTCTCTTTCTTTCGTTCCTTTTTTCTTTCTTTCTCAATTACCGCCATTCTTCTGTCTCAGACACTGTGGATTCTTTGACCGCAGTAATATATTAGTGATTGTTGCAATGAATGGACTGACTGTTTCTTCACCACTGATTGTGACCTTTTATAAATACGTTTCACAAATGTATTTGGATGGTCAGACCACTGCGGTTCTTTGTTTGGAAAAGTCTACATGCCTACGTAAATGTTAATGAAGCTCGCATGAATTCTAGGAATTTCAGATTGTTTTTTTTTTTTTAATTATTATTATTATTATTATTAGGTTTTGCAAACCTAATAAACTCCCGCAATTTCCCTTTTGAAATATAATTATTGTTTGTGTGTTTGTTTTTGTGTTTATTTTTTATATGTATATATAAAATTGCCTTAAAGAATAAACAGCTGTCAGGGATCATTAATGATTTAAGTGCATGATTTATTACATCATTAATAAAGAAGAGAAAGGCTCTGTAATGTATAATGTCTATTCCTGTTGTCATTACTAAAGGCTTTCCTATTATATCATTTGTCAAGATAATAGTGTCACTAATTACACCTAATCTGTTTCATTCCATATTCAAGTGATTTTTGTTTAAGGTTTCACAGCTCTAGGTCAAATATGCAGATGATTTATCCCCCCCTCATGTATGCACACACACACATACACGCACACACGCACACACACACACACACACACACACACACACACACACACACACACACACTTGCCCTCAGTGTCAGCTCTGCGTGGTTTGTGCATGCTGAGCTGTTCTGCTGATGTGCAGCTTATTTGTAAAGACGAGTGTCCTGAAATAGGCTGCTGAGACTGGAATGTGTGTTGGCGAGCTGTCAGAAAAGAGAGCACTGTGTGTGTACATGTGTGTGTGTGTGTGTGTGTGGTATTTTCACCTCCGTTGCCTGCTTTGTGAAGCTATAAGTGAAATGATAAAACTCTTACAGAAACAGAGGAAACTATTAAATCAATCTGTCTGTCTGTCTGTCATTTCGCATGTCTTTCCATGCTTGTGTGCGTCTATACACTGACCAGCTGTAAAATGTACTGTGAACCACTGGCTATGAGGTGAATTCTCCTGGGTTAGGCTCCAGGCCCCCCGTGACCCTCAATACAGGATAAACCAGTATAGATGATTGTTTGAGTGAGTTTGGCCTGTTTGGCCCTTGATGTTGGATAAGGCTATGATATAACGTTGTAAGAACACTGATCAGTGTATCACTGCTTGCTATGTATGGTGTGCATACTGAGCCCTGTCCACTGCCAAAAGTGTGCACAACAAGAATATAAGGATCCAAACAAGACCAAGGAGTTTAACGGATGTTGGCGATCTGGTTTGTTGAATATTTTTCCTTGAACATCATGTGGATGGCCAGGTTAGAGTGCGTTGCTTATCTAGGGAAGAGTTTCCCTTGTTTTCTTAGAAAGCCTGTGGAGTCAGTGTAATGCCCTCTGCAATGTTTTGTTGGAAAACTTTGGGTCCTGGCAACCATATGCATGATCCTTTCACATGTCACAGCTAATTCCCCAGTGTTTAATTAACATGTAGAGTGTTGAATTAACACCTAGCAATGTTGATATGAAGCCAGTTAGATAATAAATATACCCAGAAAGTGTTAAATCAACACTGGGGATTTTACTGTGTACCTAAACATTGATACAGACCAAGCACACCCTGTCATGGTAACAATATTCCCTAATGTCAGTGGCCTCTTTGAGCTGGATAATGTAGCCTGCCACATTGCCAAAAACTGTCCAGGAATGGTTTAATTTAAGATTTTATTTGTTCCATATACATCACCGCACAGTGAAATGCTTTCTTCGCATATCCCAGCACAACTGGGGGCAGAGTGCAAGATCAGCCATGATGCCTGGAGAAGGTAGTGTTAAGGGCCTCACTCAAGGGCCTAACAGTGGCAACCTGGTTGAGCTGGACAAAGCAGTGTGATCCACTGAGGCCCCAACTCACAACTGACATGACGTCAAGGATCAGCTGCTAAGGGATTGGTGTCAGATTTCGACACACCTTCAGCAGCGTCTAGAAGTTAATTCCGTGCTTGGCCAGAGCTGTTTGCGAGACGCCATGACGACCTACACACTATTAGGCAGGTGCTCACATTCTTATGCAAAGTTCTTTCTCAGTTAATTCCTAATCCTTCCTAGCAACTGTTTCTAGAATGAGATTCTTTTAACCTGGACACAGCTGAATACCATTTCCTCTCATCACACATGAAAATGACGAGCAGTACCCAATAGCTTCCACTGGCCAAATGGAACTCTTCCTCTAAATAGGACAAGAGTTGAAATGATTGCTATGGCAGAGTTCATGGTCCAGCCTGAACATCTGAAACCTTTTATTGGAAGTAATTGAATTAACAGGCCTCGGGACTTTGCTAAAGTTAATTAGTGCAAGAAATCGTTTTCACTGGCAGCGGCTAATTGCAGGGGGGAAATTAATGAAATCCAATCTAGGGCTGAGATTCTACCATTTATTCGGAATGTGAAAGTGTAAGTATAGGATGTGCAAAGTCCAAAGCACCTCCATCTCGCAATAATTCGGCTATAATTTGCACAGCGCGACCCGTGTGATTGCTTACCATAAATAGTGAGGAAAGAAAATCGCACAAATCAGATAAAGAGATCATATTAATTGAGGCTTACAAAACATCCAGCTGACGCGGTAAAACCATCAAATACAATAATAACTTTATACTGGATCTACAAACAAAGATGAGAAACTGTGATAAACCATCTTAGGGTTAATCATCTTATCCTTCTCTCTGCATGCACAAGCATTTCATAGTGGCTTTATTATTAAAGTATCCCTGAGAACTAAATTGATGTTTCCGGGATTTTTTTTTTTTTTGTACCCGTCTCTTATTGTTATGGACATGAACATGATTATATATCTAGTAAAATGTATCTTTAGGAAGATATCTTTTTCCCAAATTCACATTCTTGTACCAGATTTATGATCTTCCAGTGAAAATCTCCTTAGCACTTTATGTCTCATCCCCAGGGGCAGATCTTTCCTTTCTATTAGAAGCTTGTTAGCAGTAAATGTGGGTTGTCTATGTGCATTTGGCTGTGCATCTTACTACATGTTATTCCATTTTCCAGCTTTTCCTTGGTTGAGAGAAAAAAGGTTCTATTCATTCTATGAGTGTAGGATGTGTACAAATGCACTTTAATGTGACATGCCTGTGCGGCACGGTGGAATATTAGTTATCATTGTCACCTTGCACCTTCAGATTCCAGGTTCGAGTCCCACCTCGGGATTGTGTGCATGGACTTTGCATGTTCTCCCTGTTGCTTTTCCTTCGGGTGATCCAGTTTCCTTCCGTAGTTCAAAGACATGCAGATTAGACTAACTGCCATGTTTCAATTGCCCAAATTGCCACATGCATGTTTTGGAGGAGTCTTTGCAGGCGACCAATTTGAGGCTGTTTGATCGTGGAATATCGCAACGTCAGACTGATGAAGAATGCAATTCTGTCCTTACACACCATCAGGGCATCTCCATCATTAAGCGCAAGTAATATTTCATCTCCCACTCCAAATGCATCTGAGTCCTGCTGGTGATGTCCCTGTGACCTCTCTGTACACAATCAACAGTCAACCTTAGCTCACACTTATTGCTCTAGAATGTTATCTTTGAATAAAAATCAACAGGTCTGGATGAGCAAATCCTTTACAGCTTGTTAAACTTTTTACTGCTTTCCGAATGTAGCTAATTTGCTAAGATATTGCACCGGTTGTGAAGATCCAGCAGTCATTTGGTGTGTCTTGGATGCTATCAGTCAAATCAGTCAAGCACTTTAATGCTCTACCTGACTTCCGGTTTTAAAAGGAAGTGCATTACGTCAACAAACTAAATCAAAACGCACCCATCAACCTTTCAACAGCCTTTTAGAAGAGCACATTCTGCGTCATTCTCATCTCCACACAACAGTTGAGGTACTGTATGCCATGCTAAAAAAATCCATTAAATATCGATGCATCTTTAAATACTATCCTTTTCTGATTACTTTATAGCATGCATCGAGAAATAAAGTGCTCATGCCCGAACATACAAAAATGTATCATTTTGTGTAACCTTTTCAAATAATTTTTTGCCATTTACTCTATATATGTATTAGGACTTTTACCATAAAGCAACATCTCAACCGTTTGGAAGAGCATTTACTGTATTGTTGCTGTTTTTGCTTCAAAGAAATACAAAATGTAGAGAAAGCAGTTTCAATGCATTTTAATGAGGATATTTAAGGGTTGAGAATTTTAAGAGATTTTTGTTTGCTAAAACATGTCAACAATACTATTAATAATAATAATAATAATAATAATAATAATAATAATAATAATACTGAAAGATCCACGTAAAATTAAAGTAAGAAATACAAGTCTATTTTAAAAACAAATAAACAAAAACTACTACTTCCATTGCTAAAATGTGTGCGTAAACAGATCTCACATCGTTTTCAGCATTTACAGTGAGTCAGAGTGATTTAGTCGGATTTGATACGAATATGAATATGGTGATATTAAAGCTCTGAGTGCCAGCTCAGCCCTTCACCTTAATCTTAACCATTCACACTTTATTCAATTAGGACTCATTAACAATCATAAGAGTGTATTGATGTCAAGGGACAAGCTATCTTCACCCTCAGCTAATCCTCATTCATTCTGCATCAGTCCCCAAACTCCAGACTAACACCACCTCAGGGAAAGCAGCTTTCACCTAACGGAGAGAATTAACGCCGGGATAGGGAAAAAAAAAAAAAAAGAACATCTATTTCTTTGTCGGTGGCTTATTAATGGTAGATTTATTATCTAGCTTGCTCTCAGGAACCTGTTCAGCTCCTGAATAGATGAGGAAAGTAGAGTGGGCAGTTAAGCTCATAACACTGTGTGATCTGAATACAATGCAAATTCCTTCTGGCAATTAATCAATGCCTATAGGAGCCTTGGTACAGTATGCAGTAGAATACACTAAGCTGGAGAAGAAACTTGTGCCTGCCAAAAAAAAGAAGAAATCTGAGAATAAAAATTGCAAAACAAAACAAAACAAAATATATATATATATATATATATATAGCAATTGTGTATACTGTATGCGTGTTCATCCTTTTCAAGTCTTTTTGCAAGATAGGAGACTTAGATACAGTATGTCATCCAATGCAGAAGGTTTTATACATCTCACGCAGACACAATCAAGAGATCAGAGTCAGGAAGACAGACAGAGGTCAATAACTCAATATAGCTCTGATAACAAAGCCAAAATGTTATCCAGGAAACATGTTCAAGGAACAAAGCAAGGGTCAAGTCACATCAACACAAACACAACGATAATCACTAAGATCTATCACTTCCAGTAATGAATAACATTTAATAAAAGACTCCTGACTATGTGGATGCAAAAAGTGATTAAACAAGATTATTGAAAAAAAAATGGTTACTGTAATGCGAAAAAATATGAAAAAATTTTTAAAAATGCAATTTTTATGCCATTGGTGAATTAAATGTAATTATCTAATTTAAGCATCAAATGCACACTGATTATAATGAAACATATATTTTAAATAAATTATTATTATTAAATTGTAAATTATTTCATGACAAAATACCTTCACCTCCTCTTAGAACTTTTTTCAGGGGAAAAAAGCTGATTAGCATACATGGTGATTTGAGGATGTTTCTTCTTTCAAATGAGCGCCGCTGTACACAAGCATATTAATTTAGAACGTCTGGAATTCATCAATGTCTTTAGTTTACAGTTGTACATATGCATGTGTGCTCAAACTTCTTGTGCTCGGAAGTACAGTGGTTAAGTAGTTAGCACTGTCGACTTGCACCTCTAGGTTCCGGGTTCGATTCCCACCTCGAGTGCATGGAGTTTGCATGTTCTCCCCGTGCTTGGTGGGTTTCCTCCGTGTACTTCAGTTTCCTCCCACAGTCCAAAGACAAGCTGATTAGGCTGATTGGCATTCCCAATTTGTCTACTGTGTGAATGAATGTGTGAGTGTGTGTGCCCTGCAATGGATTTACGCTTTACAGGGTGAACTCCGCCTCGTTCCCTAATTCACCTGGGACAGGCTCCAGGCCCCCCGCCTGGATACAGGATAAAGTGGTATAGGCGATGAGTGAGTGAGAATGTGACTTACACACACCTTGATAAATGAGAACGTGAAAAGGAAATCAAGAAGAGAAGAGATTTTGCAAAACCTGTACTGTATACCACAGCGGACTGTCCAGAATGACCTTCTTTAATTTTTAATAGACACAATGTCCTATATTTTTAAAGCATTTAGAGATAGCTATTGCTGTGGAGTCTCCATAAGACATGTTAGTTCCTGTTATAAATCGTTATAACAGCTATAAAGTCATTTCCGAATCTTATCATATTACTGAGAAACCAGAAAGTACACAAGTCTGCAGATTGTTCGGTATGGCGTAGTCCATGTGAATGAGTTGTTTCAGTATAATTCGTGCAGGATGTTGGTTTAAACCTTGCAGTGTTTATATAGGTTCAGTTGGACTCTGTAAGTGTTAAATCAACACTGGGGATCATACTGTGTGGGAGAGGACAGCACCCTTACTACTGTCCTCTCCCACACAGTACTACGCTCAACTGCTGTTATAATCTATCATTTTAATCGATACCTTTTGATTGATCGGATTAAAGAACATAATTGCGCTGTGGGAAAATATTTTTTAACAAATGTAACATGTAATAACAAAACACATTAACTAGACATTTGGTAAACTCTCGATATTACTGTATCCGTCTGTTCACATGTTGACATGTACAGTACTCATGTACGTCAACCCTACAATCACTCAAGTTAATGGCTACTGCACCCAAAAGCCATCACATACTCTCTCACCATCATTTGGCACGCACTTGGTCTCAGTGACTCATTCTTCATCTTTTGCTTTCACACGAGATTTTCTTGTATTTTGTAGTGTAGTCTCGAGGAATAATTCTCCAGGCTTCCTGAAGGACTTTCCTGGCTCTCATTTTTGGCAAGTTTTTGGCTCTCATTTTTCAGTCCAAATCCTGCAACTAACCAGTTTCAGAAGGGTGTTTTCTTTTTTTTCTTTTTTTCTTTTTAAGCCACACAGTCATCTATGAAACATTCAAGCATGAAAAACATCTAACTTCAGGCATCAACCAGTGAGGAACAGGTGCAGATGATGACAGATGATCAGGCTGGTGATTAGTATACTGGTGATGCTGAGTGCTGAGTAGTTGGAACAAAATAGAAGGGAAATGAGATTGCTGCTGAGGTTCTGCCATGAACAACATATTTTAAACTGTATCTTTAGGCACTTTGCAGCCTGACACAGGCATTTATTATATATACTCATTTAATATGAAGACATGATGGTTGGCTCAAGATCTTTGCACAATATTATAATGTATATACAGCACTTGTTGTCTTATATAGTACATGCGATTCCAATTCTTATTGCTATACAATATCCAGTTCTAGAGATTGGCCCAAGAATAATTTATTTCATAATGTCTCAGAACTGTTGTTGTTCCTTGCAGAGATGATTTCCTACTTCATGCAGTGGTTGTTTTTGGCCGATTCTGATAGATTACAGACTTCAGATGACCCCAAAGAAAAAAAGTTCAATGGTGTTAGGTCTCATACTATTCAATCTTATATTGTTGGATCGGAAGTCATCGTGGGTCTGAATGAAAAGCAAAATATCACATTTCATCCATAGAACATACTATAGTGTTTGTAGTTTCAACTCTTTTTCTTTGGTGTGTGTCTTTGTCTTTTGCTCAGTTGACTTCCTTTGCACATCGCCACCCTTTTGTCTATATTTCTGAAATTACATTCAGGTAGTGTGTCACATTGACACTATACTCAGCCAGTATGACACAAAAAAGGATAATAGAGTAATAGATGATATGCATGTTTTATACATCACTTAATAACAGTGTTACCAAAACGAATAAAAAGTTTATGCTTAAAAATTTCTGTTTATGAATAAATAGTTTAGTTTATTCTTATGCATCAGTACCTGTGTATTAATATGTTATCAGGTGCGAAAAATACTATAACCACTAAAGTGACACATTTTAACCAATAACCAGTATGTGCATATTATTATTGGACAAATTCTACACAGGTAGAGGACAAAAAAAATCTAAAAAAAAGATTTGAGGCAATAAATTATTATTGTACTGCTGACCCCCCCCCCCCCCCGAGTGTAAATAGATTTATATAATGCACTTTCATATATTAAATGGTTGCAGTGAGGATCACACGAACCTGCCAAGGAGCAAATTTAAAATATCCAAGTGTGTATTCATATCAGGAGAGCATTTAACAAAGAAATGTAGAAATCTGGAGATGGTTAAGCAGCACACAGAGTAACACTGAATGCATCTAAGCTCCATCCTACTTGTTTATAGCTGCGAGTTTCGGAATGAAAAACTCAATTTCCGTTCAGTTTAAATTAGGACTGTCAATATGATCGAGGTAAGGCAAGCGATTAATCTAGAAATTTTAACACTTTACTGTAGTTTTTTTAATGCAAATTGATTATATGATCAAGTTTGACCCTAATGGTTTCCCATAATTACATCGATTACCTGGATGTGTGTAATAAAGGCATATTTAGAGAGAATGATAAGATGTGTAAGGAAACATCACTAGGTGTGCTGAATGGTTTCGTTATAAAAATTCATATGCATGAGTCCCCCCTTCAAGGGGAACCATTTCAACAAGAATACATTAACTGTAAAATCTGGAAGTGGTGGCTCAGGTGGCTAAGGCTCTAGGTTAGTGATCCCCAGATCTGAGGATGGCTCAGGAGGTTACTCCATCCCATAATACTGAGGCTTTTGAGGCTTGAAATGATAAATGGGCATAATCTGTTTTCTCTACCTAACTTTGTCATGCATTTCTTAATGCCAACATTACATGTTTACTATACAAGTAAATCTGAGTATTTATTATGATTAATAAATAATCATGATTCATTACAGACTAGGACTACGATTAACTAGATTAAAATCAATTGACAGCACTAGTTTAAATGTTAAAATGACTAAATGTTAAATTTTATGTTTTACGTTATGTGAAAGTCTTAGTGATCAGGTCAAATGTTTAGATTTTCTTTAAAATCTACTTTAACCATTCCACGCACTGCTGTATTATTTGTACATGCCTCTAACTTTTTCAGTTCTGGTTATGCCCTAAAGCTAAAGGAGGTAAAAACACTATTTCAAATCCACCTATTTAAAATCTACTCATGGATAAACAGCTGGCAAGCTTCAGATTCTTGCTTTTGCTTGAAAGGTGGAACTTGATCTCATCTTGATCTCGCTAGATCTCATCTGGTGCACATCCTGTTCTGCTTTTCAGTTCCTCCACGGAAGTAAAGAGCAGCTATTTGAATTCCTGAAAACGTCCTAAATCAATCGGTCTGTTCGCTTTTGTCCTCCTTCATTAGCAAAGCAGTTGCCACCCAGTTGTTCTACTTTTTCTCTATGCAAGTTCTAAAGACAGTTGTGCCTAAAATTCCCCGGAAATCAATAGTTTCTGAAATTCTTTTAACAATCCCATCTGGAACAAGCAAGTACGGCATGGACACAATCATGACCAAGATCACATTTTTCTCCTATGATGTCTGGTGTAGGCTACATGCATCAGGGCTGATTGGATAAAAAAGTACGTGTTCCTATTATAGTGAGTGTGTAATTGTAATCAATGCTCTGTATGATATCAAACAATACATTTTAAGTAAGCAGCAATAAAACCATGGTGTTTTTCCAATGTCATCTTTGTTAAATGTTTAGCTATAATTACACTCACTCAGTCACTTACTCACTCATCATCTATACAACTTTATCTTGTACACATGGGCCTGGAGTCTGTCCAAGGAGACAAGGTGGGTACACCCTGGACGAGGTGCCAATTCATCACAGGGCACACAGACACACAGACACACACGCATACATACAGTACAGACCAAACGTTTGGACACACCTTCTCATTCAAATAGTTTGAATTTGTATTATGGCAAGAAAAAAGCAGCAAAGTAAAGAAAAACGAGCGGCCATCATTACTTTAAGACATGAAGGTCAGTCAGTCCGAAAAAAAAAAAAAAAAGTGTCCCCACGTGCAGTCACAAAAACCATCAAGCGCTACAAAGAAACTGGCTGACATGCGGACAAGAAAGGAAGACCAAGAGTCACCTCTGCTGCGGAGGAGAAGTTCATCCGAGTCACCAGCCTCAGAAATCGGCGGTTAACAGCAGCTCAGATCAGAGAGCAGGTCAATGCCACACAGAGTTCTAGCAGCAGACACATCTCTAGAACAACTGTTAAGAGGAGACTGTGTGAATCAGGCCTTCATGGTAAATATCTGCTAGGAAACCACTGCTAAGGACAGGCAACAAGCAGAAGAGACGCGTTTGGGCTAAAGAACACAATAAAGAACACAATAAAGAACACAATAAAGAAAAATCGCTGAATGAGAAGGTGTGTCCAAACATTTGGTCTGTACTGTATATACATACTGTACATATATACTGTACAAATATACATACTCCTTCACACACAGGGCAATTTGGGAATGTGAATTAGCTCTATCATTACATCACATATATTGTGAAAAAAAATTACAATCATTAGTTCATAACTAGTCTAGACACACAAAAAAAGAATTAAATGCATGTGCAATATATTTTTTTTTACCTTTTAATTTGAATAATAATGCCTCTACGTTTTTGCCCTAACACCAGTCAACATACTGTACCAGTGGGAAACAATGTGAGTTACACCACAAATGATTTTTTTTCCCTTTTTAATATTTTTTTTTTACTCATTTATTTTCTTACACGTTCTTCTGCCCTGTACAGGAACATCTGTTTATACTTTTTACCGCACCTGACCCAAAATATTAAAGCATTAATAATTAGACATGATTGGTAGCTGAGGACAGACATTTAAATACATATTCCGTGTCTGCACTTTACTTTTTGGAGGACAACAGTAGCAGAGAAAGACTTTGCTTCTGTGAGCTAGTACAGGCCCAGTAGTTTTACTTAAGTACATAAGTAAATTTAGGACTTGTACTTTTACTGGAATAATATTTGCTTTTACTTTAACAATTTTTTTTTTACTTTTTATTACTTTTACTCATATACAGGATTTGTATACTTTGTCCACCTTAATCATTTGCAGGACAGTTGGAATAAGTGTGTCAGCGGAATGAGGTATTTGTGTAATCTAATGCAGTAAAGAGAAAAATAGTAAATAAAAATTAAAAATTAAAATCCATCAACATATACAGTGTATCTGGCAACCATGACAAAATGTTTTATCTTAATAGAGGATTAAATGTACTGAAAGTCAAATCTATAAAACAAAGACAAGCTCCTTTCATCACTTTTAGACCTCTTCTTACATCTTAAACTTCTAACCTGCTAGAATATAAGCCAAGCCCAAGCTGCTAAGACTGCTCCTCTGATCTGAACTTTATTTTTTAATGCTGCCAGGGAATCTACGAGAGAACAGCAGCCACTGTAGATTATGATATCATGCTCTCTGACTCAATCAATATATGTTTGAACTTCATGGCTAGAATTGAAATTCAGAAAACCTGGCAAACACACAGGGCAGAAAACACCGATGTGACTGGAACAGAGTGCGCTGTGTATTCGCAGGATGATTACAAAAGCTTAACCTGTCTAATGGAGGTGCATTATACAGCATTATAGATACGGTATACAGTATAAACCTCTAACACCCTAACTCTATTGCCAGATTGATGGGTTTGAATATTTCATAGCCTGTCGATCTCCTGGAATTTTTGCACACCACAGTCTACTGTGGTTTATATAAAATGGTGTAGGAAAACCAACAAACATCCAATGAGCAGCAGTCAGGGAACGGGGTTCAAAGCGCGTCAGCAAGGGTCGGATTGATTTGAGCTGACAGGAAATCTGCAACCTACAAATCTGCAATCTGTAACTTAATTAACCACCCTTTATAACCACAGTAAGCAGAAAAGCAGGGGTGGAAATTACCACTCACCACCCAATAAAACATCACAATGCCTACAGTAGGTGCTGATTCTATATTTATATTATAATTGTGTAAATATGATGATCTTATACATTTTTATAAATAGGCATATTCTTTATTTTATTTTGCAAAGCAATTTTAAGACCTTGGACCTTTAAAAATATTGTCATAATTCCAAAGTTGTATACCTTAATGTCATTCAACAGCTTCGCAACTGAACTGAGCATGAATAATTAAGTTTCGCCTATTCCATATAACATTAACGTTTATAACATAAAATTCAATTAAGCAAAACAATGTATATATTTACTGAGCAGCTGTTATGTCATCTGACCTACTGTAATTTAAAAAGTACAGTAGCACAGGGAATGTCAGTGTGTAAATAGTTTACACAGGCTTATAAAGAAACGGTGACGTTTTACCACTTCAAATACCTCTAAAGTCCCAAAACTCTACTTGACAGTGAGCGCATGTAGATCAGTTGCAAGCAAGCTGGCGCATGCAGCGTCTAACCCGAACACACGTGGCTTCTCATGAATGCAATTCATTGCTGGCTGATCAATCTGTGCATCTCTATTAAAAATGCAAAACAAACAAACAATCAATTTTGCTCTATCACCTGGTGATCAGGAATTCATATCCAGATAATGCACAAGCCACCCATGGCAAGGAGACCTATTGAGCAAAATTGGCGGTGCATTCGGGAGGAGGGGTGACATACTGTACCTTCTTTCCCATGTCAAATCACAGCAGCACTAACCAAACATGGGTGTCTATGAACCGACAGACCAAAGGGGGGACGACAGATCTGAGATCTTTACACATGGCCGTACAACCCACGATAATGTGAATACACTCGTTGTCAATATACGCTGCTTTATTCATAATGTATTTATTTATTTATTTATTTATTCACAATATCCATAATAATGCTATGCAAAACAGACTTATTTGTAGGTCTAGAATAGTACATAGTGTAGGTGTTAGGGTGCATCCTCGGACAGTTTTATTTATAAACCAAAATAAATCAGGATAAATGCAGCAACCCTTTTTACATGGATGTGTAATGGTTGGTGTAGGCATAGTTTTAACAGCTTCTACAAAGACATTGAAGAAAGAGCCTGTAGCATCACCATGTGCCTGCCTTAGTCTAGATTCATGAGCCAAATGTCCTGCTTCCTTAAAGAGTCTGTAGACTTTAATTCAGGGATACTGCAAGCTTTTGCATAGAGTGTACAGCAATTCCAGGCACTCTATACAAAATGTCTGTTTTACCTCGCTGGAAACCAGTGCATGGAAATGTGCATACAGGGAAATGTGGAAGGCCAATCAAACATTTTGATCCTAAAGGTTATAGCCAGAAATGTGATCAATGCATTATGTGCTGGACTGAGCGTTTAGAGGCTGATAGTACTCAACAACAGAAAAGTAGGTACTGCAGACTGTCAAGGCTACGGACGGTTTAATTCCTTTACATCTGGAGGAAACATTTTGGCAGATTCTCCCCGATTCATGAACAGCTACATCCATTAGGCCATCAAACCAATTAACTCATCTGCCAGAGGGCTCTTCAAACGGGATTAATATCAAAGCTCTTCCCTTCATCTTTCATCTTTCTCAGTCTATTCAGCCTCTTTACATGTGACGCATCGCATTTTATTCATATGCACAAGACATTTTTTTTTTCCTGTTGTGCAAATGGACTGCCTTTTTATCTGCAGAGGCAACGCTTACAAGGAACACACAATCAATCTTTGCAACTACAAAATAATATATTTTTTTCTTTTTTTACCAAAGATTTGGCAGTAATCCATCTTACTGCTTGTTTCAGTGCTGTCCTACATTACATGATTGAAAAGTTTTCTGTATGGTGTAACAAACAGCTTTGTGCATTATGATACCTTATTTTCTTCTCAGCTTATTTACTATAAGCTGATGGTACATACTGTAGAATACATGAACCCTTTGGTGAAGAAGCATGAGGTCTTGCTGAGCCTAGGGCAGTTACAAAGTCTAGTGTTATCAAGGATTGAGTCCAAGGATATAAGGAGCGTATAATACATGAAGACCTGTTTAGTGCAGAGTAAAAGGCAACAGGAAAGGATTGGGTAACAAAGTATAACAATGTTATAAACATAAACCTGGGACAATGACCAGGAAACACAGATCAGGTAACAAAAAGTGGAAATAAGTATCAGAACGGACCAAGGGCATGTAACAAGAACCAAGGGCTTGGAGACAAGAACCAGGAAAAGGCACAAAGACGAAAAAATAGAGATGAAAAAATGAGAGCCATAAACAAAGGCGAAGGGTGTTTTCACTTTTTTGCACAATTTATTTGTACCGTGTCCAGGAGCGATTCCTTCCCCTCCCCACTCCCTCGCTGGCCAGCGTACACATTATTGCAATTTTGTGTTCTTTTGGCTGCTCCCATCGAGCGGTCACCACAGCAGACCATCTGATCCTCACGCAACCGTTGCACGGGATTTACACCAAACGCATTTTGACGGTACCCTCCCATTTTATCCAGCCCTGGCACTGCATCCAGGTGCTAGGGTATTTTCCATACTCGGGTACAATTGCGTATTTATAGTCTCCGATACAGCAGGTGGCAGTATGACTACTTGGGTTTTCTGCCGCAACAGAAAAAAAAGAACAAGGAAGTCGAGCTTCATCCCATACCTCATATCAATATATCGGAAAAAATGTTGTTCAGCGCTCTCATATGCCTTCCTCCTTTATCAGCTATGGGTGTATGGGTCAAAAAAAGGAGATTGGAATGTGAAGATTTACATGCAGAAACTCGAAGCAAGTGAAATAATGCACAGTAAGAGAAAATACCAGGAATGTGAAAGAAAAAAAAAATAAAGACCATCTAACAAGAATCATGACGCAAAGAGTAAAAATACATGATCAGCAAATAAGGACTAGGGGAAAAAAAAAAAAAGCCAAGAAACAAGAACAGGTCCAACAAAGACTGAGAAGCACAGACTAAGAGATGATGGATGAGATACAAGAGATCCGAGATCCACTGACAAGAAACAAGAAACACAGAGTGAAAAACATCGACTAAAAAACAAGGACAAGTTTGACAAGAAACAAAAAAACTAAAAACCTGGAAGCCAAAGAAACAAGCAGAAAAACCTGGAACTGCTGTAGTAACGTGCACAAAGTAGACGTGGAAAATGGAGCAAATAAAACAGAAAACGATACACAATACACATAAGACTAATTTACATTTAGGCATTTGGCAGACTTTTTGCCAAGACTATTAGGAACATGTGCTGGCAATGATCAGGCGAGATTGGAGCAGGATCGAGGCTGTTTGTCTGAGAGGCAAGAGCTGTGATCCATGGACCGAGTAACAAGGTCTCCGAAACCCAGAATGGGAAGCACAGACCAGAGAATAAAACAAAACAACAACAAAAAAAACAAGAAGACATTCTTCAGAGCTGCAGGAACAATATGTGGAAAGAACACTACTCATTTAATATTTAAGCTGACATAAGAGAACAATTATTATTGTGTGATATAACACTTTAATTATCTCTATATTGTATTACACCGCCACAATAGGCACTGACAACTGTTCTAATCATATTACAATATATTTCCAACCCTCTCAACCTGCGTAGGCCGGTCTTTTCTTCCCAATATTAAACTCGAATGATTTGAATAGACGTTTTGAGCTTACCAATATTAACGACTGTCACCTGGAAGCCCCAACCTAACATGCTCATCACTGAATTTTAGCTTGTGATTATGCAATAAAGTCACATTAGTTACACATGTTCATTACTGATGCCAAACAAAGTGGTTTTCAGATGAATGCTGAATGTATTCACCCAGACCGGTATCCTATTCAGTCACTAGACTAGGGTCATGGAAACAAGTCCCTTTTTTAAAACCCCAACATGGCACAGACCTGATTTTATTTATGTCTCAATGCAAAAATCTGATGGTTTTCAGATCAGTTCCGAGTCACTTTTGTATTTGGTCCTAGTTTAGTTATACAATACAGTGCAAAAGTCTTAGGCGCCATATTATCTGTAGTACAATTTTTTTTTTTATATAAAAGTTTATTATGTCTGAATTATTATGTACAAGGCCATTCCCTACAAAGACACACTAAAATGAATGAATGACTGAATGAATGAATAACATTACAGATGAATATTTGCATTGATATAAAAAAAGATATCACATGACAGACCAGTTTTCAGATGGGAAAAAAAATCATAGATGATTAAATTGATGAGCATTATTCTTTAAATGGTACGACATCATCTAAAAAAAATAAAATAAAATAAACGATATCACATGTGACAAAAAGATCGACAAACATGTGACATTTAACCCTAACTGAGATGTTAATGATGAGGCATGGACTGGAGCAAGACAAGGAAAGGAAGGAATTAATTACCAAACTCATCTTCTTTTAACTTTCCTTCTTTTTTTCCCCCCCCTAGACATGCTCGATTACAACCACCTAACACTAAGCTGTAGGGGGGGGAGGCCAGTCTCTCATGTAATCTTTACAAGTCTGAACAGTTGCTGTCTCTCCCATATGGAGCTTCAAAGGAGTCCCTTGTTGACATGGAGAAAACCCAAATGATTTCCCAAAGGTGTTAAAAGTTTACATGGCTACCCACAGGGTTACAAGATGCTTAACTCAGCAGGGGGGAAGATGACAAAGTGCAAATTGCAGCCACACAATAATAGCAGAAACCTGCGCGCTTCACTAATATACACTCCTTGAAAGAAAACTGCTGACTTTGAATAGTTGAATAGGAAAGAATATATGAACAGTGATGAATGAGTCGAGACCAAAAACTATGACTGTACTTTCCGAAATAAGAGGACATCTCTATTTCAGAAGCATTCTTTTTCTCATCTTTCTCTAGAACTTGCCTTAAATGTCATCTTTTATAAATGCAGAACGATTACAAACATCAGAACGTACACCATCCTGCCTATTTTCGGTTTTATTTAAGCTGCTTGTATTCCACTCCCAATTGCAGCACATTTTTTTTTCAGACTCTGTAACACTTTTTTTTTTTTTTTCTTGATCCATAGACTCTCTGAATGCCAGTGTAATTTTGTCGCGCACAAAGCCGCCGCAACAGCATCTGAGGCCGACCTGATGTCTCTGAGGCTTATAGGAAAAGAGAAAATGAGAAAAAGCCTACTGGTTTTCACACCTGGATCAATGAGAGATCCTCCAAATGCAGCCTGAAGAGATGATTTCTGGAAGAAAAAAAAAAGGAGAGAAAAGACACACCAGTGTGACGTTACTAATGGAGTTTTTTTTTTTTTTTTTTTAAGTATTGGATGGATGGTCTATTTACAGCAAGCCAAAGGTTATGCAGATTTAATTAAAATCTTTGCATGAAATAATTGAGTCTTTCTCAACCTTTTTAACATCTGCACATGCAATTAGCCATTACAGTGTATGTCATATTCATTACTTAGCAAGTTCCTTTTAGATTATAGTAGCCATTCATAAGTGTAGTCATTTTAATCAGCAGAAATATTTATATATATATATTGATTCTCAAATATATCTGCTCTTAACGCTGAGTCTAGTAAAGACAATTTTGTAGGAACTAAATCTGTTCTTTTCTATTTTCTGAGTACTTATTATTGATAGATGTGTGCACAGCTTATGTGAAACTGACATCAAGGTTGGTTGGTTCTCTAATTTGAGATGCTCTTGGCAAATATATTGTATATGTCTGAAGGCTTCTTCAATAAAAATGGACAATTTAACCTAAATGCATAAGCAGAATGCCCCATTTCAGGACCGTATTTTCTTATTTGAATTTACATGGAAGATTCAGGGATCAGAAAGTACAATAGACATTAGACAGTACAAAGACATTTTCCATCAGCGGATGACCCATTATCTCAAATGTAAATATAGGTAACGAATAAGGAATTACAGTATAATAGTTCAGTTTAGAATAATGAAAATGCTTCGAATTACACATTTATTACAACGTGTAAAACAGATGTTTGTCCCACATTTTCAACAGATGTTTGTCCCAATCATGGGGATCCCATTGTATGTATTTTCTACTGTCAATTAAGAATGATGCAACTTCATCAGGCATTTGTTTTTATTCCTGACTACGTTTCATCCGGGGAGGTGAGGGTTCAAATATTCTGATATCCGTGACTTTGTGATGAGATGAAAAGTCGTTTCGCTTGATTAAAAATTGTCAGCTCCTTTGGCATCAGAGCTCATTGGCAAAGCGTTTAAGAAGCAAACACCTTCGGTAGATTCATGTATGCTGTTTGGGGTCTCGTTAAAATTGGATGCATACACTGAGAAGCTGCACGTTTCTGTGCATCATGCTCCACTTCCACATATTTGAAGTAACTAATAGAATCACCAGCATGATGAGAATCAATATTAGAATAAGAGCTTTTTTTTATTTTTGGAGGGAGGCATGACTTTTACACTCTGAATATATTTAAACATTGAATAAAACATTTTTTTTTTTGTATTTGGTATAAATACATTTTAAAATAAAATTTGGGTGTCTTTGTTATGGAATATGTCATAGGAGGAGTGTGAAACGATACTTTTTATTTTTGATAAATGATTAGGAATCACGGCAGCCATTTGGGAATAAAAACATTTTTTATTATTATTATTATTTAATTATTTTTTTTCGATAATTGAAAATAATATACTTTACAGAACATATTCGAATGAGGACTGCTTTCAGCATCATCAGCTCTCAAGTTTTCCCAAAATATCATTTAAAATAAAAAAAACAAACGGGTATAAACCTGCATAATGAGCGCAATACTGGGTTCTCCAGCCTGATGAAGTAGCAATCATGAGCATTTGTAAGATACGCACGCCTGTGATTAGGGGCCATTTACTGTATCGACATGTCTATTGATTGTCTCGTACTGCATTACATCCAGAACCAGTCGATGCTATTCTCGTGCTAGACACAAGTAGTACACCTTTTTTTTCTGGGGGTGTCGGCAGTTAATCATCCGTCAATCATTTCAAATCATTCAGACAATCAGGTCCAAAAGAATCCACTGTAAGATCTTCGAACAGAAGACGAATGCAAACAGGAGTTAATGCAAAGTGGAAACCTGCGGATTAAAAAGCCAGACTTCATTTCCTGTTCCGTGTCAAAGGACTGGTTTAGCATAACACAAATAAGAAACCTACACTGAATTAATTCTAAAGTGAAAAAAACACACACACACACACACACACACACACACACACACACACACACACACACACACACACACCTAATTACTCTTCTGGCAGTCTTCCTTTGGGGAAGTGGACTGTTAACACTCGTTCATCTCAAACCCGCAGTTGTCACTAAATAATTGCTTGGGAATGTTCCCAACTGCCAACACATTTCCTTTTTTTCCCTCCCTTTTCTCTCTCAGGTCTGAGACAATATTCTGCAGGAGGGTGTTGAAATCATCACCAAGGACGCTCTCACATTTACGGTTTCATTTCCAGTTAATGAAGCTGTCTTAAACCTGATCAAATTAGCGGTACAGTGCGTCATCGTCATGCCACTAATTTACACTGCTGGAAAAGTGAATGCTTTTGGAAAGTTTGCTTCATTTGACCCAACTACAGCTTAAGAATCAGATTTGACATGCTAGAGAAGTACGAGTTCATTACCTCGCCCCCACAATCAGCTCGTTCTGCCCAGGGTCGAAGGTCAGCTGCGAGTAATCCACCGTGCCCTCGGCTCTGAAACGATGGAGCCACGGCTCAATTTCTGCAACAGAAGGGGAGACAGGTTAGTGTGTGTGTGTGTCTGTGGGTCTGTGCGTGTCTATAGTCATATTATACCTGTGTGTCACTGTCTCTTCAGGACATCTCATATTAACCTTAGTCCCAGGCATCAAAGCCTCACAAGTGATAGACTTAAAGCTTAACGGTCATGCCGATTTCAAGCTTGTCTATCTTCATTTCTTCTTTTTTTTTTTCCCCTTCCAAATATGTCTACATTTGATCAGTTTTAACAGCGTGCCTGGTACTTTTTTTCACTGACACTTCTAACGCAATATCACCCGGCACTTACAACATTGTGGAAAGTCAGAGAGAGAGAGATCGATAAGGGCGAATTAAAAGAGGGAGAAGAGGGGACGTTTCATTCAACTTGATTGCCATTCATTACTATGTGTTGTCTATATGAGTCTAATGCTATGCTATGCGTGTGTGTGTGTGTGTGTGTGTGTGTGTGTGTGTGTGTGTGTGTGTGTGTGAGT
>QMIH01000469.1:88835-138587 GCA_003987875.1 Clarias batrachus | reverse complement strand
GTGTGTGTGTGTGTGAGTGTGTATTCTTTCCACATTGTAAAACCATGCTGAAGGCAACCAATCATATGCAATAGTGATTAACAAGCGGTAAAAAAAACTATTTTAATAAGTTTATTTAAACTAATCAAGTTTAACTTTTGAATTGTGAGAGATAAATTCATGTCTACCTCTTACCCTGAGGATAAATGTACTTTATAGACTTTATATCGGTCTATAGATGAACTGCATCAGAATCTCTGACAATTCACAATTTTATTCTGATCTGATTTCCTTTTTAAAATTGCTTTTATGAAGTAATTGTAATTACAGTTTGCACCTCCAGGGTCCGGGTTCGATTCCCGTCTCTGTGTGCATGGAGTTTGCATGTTCTCCCCGTGCTTGGTGGGTTTCCTCCGGGTACTCCGGTTTCCTCCCACAGTCCAAAGACATGTAGGTTAGGTTAACTCGCGTTCCCAAATTGGCCATAGTGTGTGAATTTGTGTGTGAGTGTGTATATGTGTGTGTGCCCTGCGGTGAATTGGCACCCTGTCCATGGTGTACCCCGCCTCATGCCGTAAGCCTCCTGGGATGGGCTACAGGCTCTCTGCGGCCCTGAATACAGGATTAAGCGGCATAGACGAGGAGTGAGTGAGTGAGTGAGTGAGAAATGGGAACAAATGTTTTACTGTAGCAGACAAACTGCCTAAAGATATAATTGAAAAATAGTTTATGCAAGAACCTCAGCAGCAACCTCATTTCCCCTCTCGTCTGTTTCAACCAATCAGCAATCAGCATCACCAGTACACTAATCACCAACCTGATCACCTGCCATCATCTGCACCTGTTTCTCACTGGTTCATGTCTTAAGTTAGATGGTTTTTAAAAAAAAAATTATGCTTGAATGATCCATAGGTCACCGTGTGGTATAAGAGACAAAAATCCGAAACTGGTCAGGTACAGGGACTGGACTGGAAAAAAAAAAAACTTAGCAAAAATGAGAGGCAAAAAAAAAGGTATTCAGAAATCCTAGAAACCTATTCCTTAAGGAAACATTAAAATATAAAATACAAGAAAATCTCTTTAGAAGCAAACGATGTAGAAACAAGGAACGGTTCAAGACTTTTGCACATCACTAATGAGAAAGCCAGAAGAGTAGCAGATTTTAGTAGAAAAACTTCAAGAGGGAGAAAAGCTTCAGAATGGCATGAAGTGTGAGCAGCAGGCTTAATTTGATAATCAAAATCAGCAGGTAAAATTGTAATCAGAAAGCATGCGGGGGTCAATCAGTGAAACATCAAGAACAATGCATTGCAGTCAACCTCAGAAACTAAGCAAAGAAGCAAAGGTCAAATTGGTAAATGTAACAACAAACTCAAGGACACAGTGCTCAAACGTGCCCATGGGGACAGTAAACGGACAAATCTGAGTCAGATTCATGTGATTAACTAAGTTCAGGTGGAGATAGCTCTGGTGGATTTGGGTGTAAAATCTCGACATGGAACCCAGTGCTATCTACAGTAGATTTTAAACAGAGTTACAGATACAAACAGGACCGTGTCCTTCAGTGACGATTAGGACTGTAAATGGGTTGAGAAAAGGACAGTATTCAAGATCGCAATATCCAATGAGAATATCTAAAGCATGAAACTCACGCAGAAGTTGTTTTGGATATGCTGATATTTTTTCGGGTGTCTGAGCCCTTTAAACAGAAGTCTGAGAATGAGTCTGACAGGTTCTGAGATTAAGGAGAGCCACGGCGGTAGAAGTGTGTCAGGTCCTGGCAGCAGCATCACACCCGCCAGTTCAACTTAGACAAAAATCTTCTATGACCTGTGATGTAGCGCAAGACGGCCACAGTTCCAGATCATATGACATTTGTGAATCATCATCCGTTCATGTGGATTATATCTGCTGCCACTGGTTAAAACTGTCACTTTATGTCCAATCCTGAACGTTTATAGCCATAATTCACAGAATTTTCCATTTAAGCTCTGCCCCCAAGCTTTCAAGAGTTGCTGACTTGGACAATGTTACAAGAGAGCAAGAACATTGGAACACTGTAAAGGAGGGAATAAATTAGGCAGTGGAGGTTTTTAAATGTACAGGCCCAGGGCACAAGGTGGGGTACATCCTGGATGGGGCGCCAATCCATTGCAGGGCACACACACGCAATCACACGCTCATTCACACACTTAAGGCAATTTGTGAATACCAATTAGCCTATTTTGAATGTCTTTGGACATGGGAAACCCGAGCACCTGGAGAACATGCATACCCCATGCACACAGACGCAAGACGGGACCCGAACCCAGACCCTGGAGGTACAGGGCAGCAATGCTAACCACTAAGCTACCGTGCTATCAATTCAAACGTCACTCACTCACTCACTCATCGTCTGTACCGCTTTATCCTGTATTCAGGGTCGCAGGGGCTCTGGAGCCTATCCCAGGAGACTTAGGGCACAAAGGCGGGGTACACCCTGGACAGGGTGCCTATGAAATGCCAAATGCAACAATCCACATCATGAAATATTTGTAGAAATTGAAGCTTTATCCACATAAGGTATAAAAATTTAAGTGCTAATTTTGCCATTCATTTGTAACCAGGTAAAAAACTTGGTGACCTTGTGTCCTTTGTTAAGTGTCCCCCCCCCCCTTTTTTTTCCCCTTAATTTTTTTTCTAATTTCCTACCTTCATTTTCTTAGCTGTTTCTTGTGAACCAAGGTCTTACACGTACAACCAACATATACCTTTAGGTTGTTCCTCAGAATAAGAGAACAGAGAAGCTTTTGTTAGCTTTCATTATCAGATATATCATTATTACTGTAGATATATTACATTATCATATAAGTTTTTTCCTGAATGCATTTGTTATAGGCTAACATTGTACTGCATGATTTTTGTGCTTTTTAAAAAAAAAAAAAAAAATTATGTTACTGTGATCGTACAGATAAGTATACACCATTTGTATCTTTAGTATGTGTCAGTTAATGACATGAACAGGTCCAATCATAGTCCAATTATATTCTTTTTTTTTTTTTTAGATACGAGTTCAAATCTTGGTGAGGGGTGTTCACGTCAAACCGGGACTTGTGTCGAAATGTCTGCTGAATAAAGCATAAAACCGATTGACATTTATAGAAGCGGCGAGACTCTTAATAGCTGTGAAACGTTTTTAAAAAGGCCACATACAGGTTCAGAGCCCACTGCAGTCGTACCCCGGGGACATTCAGTAAGTGGAACACCTGATCCTTGAAAATCGACAGATAACTTGTCTCCTACTTAAGGAAGAGATGTGGGAACAGGACACACAGTCATTCACCAACACCACTTGTACATTACAGGAACTTGGCTGGGGATTATTGACCCCGTCTCCCGAACAGTACCTGAACTCACTCCAAGAGTTCCTGTGAAGCCGGCATGAAGCAGAAGTCTGATCATATCTCCAGTGTACCCATAAAACTGTATACGTATGCTGGGACAAGTACATTAGTGTAGAAATACAGTATAAAGATTCTAAAGAAATAAAGCTGTGTTCTTTTATTCTGCACTAGCAAAAATCCAATTTTGACTTGAACGTCCCTTGTACGTTGAACGTACAAAAATATGCGGCCACCAACCCAACCAAAAGGAAAGATTTCTTTTCGTTCTCTCATTTCTGAGAGTGTGAAGGTGTTTCCGGCTCTGCGAGCTCTCAAAATATTTCTATAAAGAAACAGGAGGTTGTAAGCCGATACCACGCTGTACTGTGAACCTTGATATTGTGTTCGACAGTTATGAAGCTATGAATTCATTTTACTCTGGATTTCTGCCTGCAGCTGTAAAACAAGAAGTTTGCTTTTCATGCCTCTGGTTCATCACTGAAGCTATTTAAACAGTCCAAGGTCTCCGCATGCAGAAAGCTCCCCGCTGTTTCCTTTGAGATTTGCTGTGTATCGAATCCGCTCACCTGGACGTCAGCGAGTTGATTCAGTTTGGAAACGGATTTGAAATATCAGTCATTCCTCAGCTGAGGCAAACCAGGAGCCTTTAATTTTCTCGCCTTGTGTGTTTGCCCTTTTTATTCAACAGTAAATTTACTTTGGAAACTAAAGTTTTAATAGCCATCAAACCAAAATTACAGAGGGAGAAGAGCCTAAGGCAAGCCTATAAATCAGCCATGACAAGCCACTCCAAAGCCATAAACAAGTGGGCAATAAAAATGCAATCTTGGAGTGGGGGGGGGTGGGGGTGGTTTAAATGAAGTGAGTAGTTATTACAAAAACTTATGTAATTGCTGATTTTACTACTTAAAAATAGTAGTAAAAGCTTCCTGCGAGTTGTTGGACAAAAAAAGGATGTGACCGAATGCATTCCTTATGTGGTGCGCACTGGGAATAAAACACATGTTAAGTGATTCTGCAGACGGAAATGGACTATGACAGACACTCCGGATTACATGCGGCATCGGCGAATTTTAAAGAAGGCATAAAAAAAAAATCTTCACCCTGAGGGCCAATTAAAGTTTTGCAAATGCTGATGTTACTAATGACTGCTTTGAGTCTGATACAGCAGTTTGCATGATCTCAGACCGTTCCGCATCCTCTTCTAACAAACCAACCAGATATGAATAACGACAGCAGCAAAATATGTTTATTAGAAACTTTCGCCAATCAAGTGGCAGAAAAATGCGCACATTTTCAACAGCGTTTCAAAAAAGCTAGCCTGGAAAGCTTCAAAAGTGGGGGAGGAAAAATTTGAGGAGAAAGATTTGGCCATTAAAGACGGTGAAGGTAAGCTCAGAGTTTATTCTTCTGTTTACACTTCACAGGAATAAGCCTTTAAAAGACAAGTCTGTGCAAACTCTTCTCTTCACGTGGGTCAGGATGAGAAAGAAAGAGACCATCTGTTTTCCAAACCTATCATCAACAACACTAGAGTGTTGTCCTCCTCCATATAACAGAAAATGCAGTCGTCTGGAGTTTGAAGTAGTTCGAGTCTTAACAACTTTGCAGACATATACATTGTAAGACACCACTGTCTATCATTAACTGTGATATCCATTCCAGACGGACTTACAGTGCAAACAGCGGAGGGCGTAACCTGTGGACTCGCTCGAATTCGGGGTCTTCGCTTGGGCCACCAGACAAAACCACATGAACCACAGCACAAGGCTATTCACCGCTCCACTCACATATCATCTCTACCTAGTTTTACTTAAAGCCATGATTTTCTATGTAATAATATATTTGCTCTGTAATAATATAAGACAAGGTGAGGTAAGATAATCTTTCTACCACTGTGCTGTTGAAATCTCGAATCTGGCTGGTCAGAAGGTGTTCATTATGTTTCTATAATAGCGACTCTAAGAATAGTGCATACTTGTAATTTAAACCAAAGGTTCATATTAATGCGCTTGTTCAATAAATGACCATTTCCATAGTAACAGGAACTATATGGGTGATACGCCGCCACATACAGTACAATAAGTCTAATAATAAAATGGCTTAAAAAACAAACAAACTAACTAACTAACTAACTAACTATATATATATATCCCCTCATAAATAAAAATGGATCATTTTCGTTCAAAGTTCATGTATATTTATGAATTTATGAGAGTTCAATGTCAACAGACAGTAGGTCTTAATCCATGGGAAACTTTTCACATTAAGGATGCACTGTATGGTTTATTGGTACCATGACAAGCTTTGTTTTTTAACCTTAAAGGTGAAAGGAAAGACTGGTGAATGAAAAGTGATTATAGCTGTTAAAACGTAAGTGGTAACGGGAACGATTTTATCTTGCAGATGTTGCAAAACAGAAAGTCATTTAAACAAAGATATACTGTAATCCATGGCGAACTGCTACTGTGTATGAGGTGAATAAAAATCATTGATGACATGAGGTTATAAAAGAAATAATAATAATAAATCAGTTTCAGGATGCGAACTCTCCTTCAAGGCAAGCTTCATCACAATATAATCATTTTTTTGAAACTGTGCCATGCTTTATTCCTTCTCTACCTCAACTTTACGCAGTTCAGACATTTTTCTAGGCCAAAATATCTTACTAATAAATGATTCATCATTATGACCCAAACAAATTATAGATAGAACTAGTTCCATGATCTATGTCATATTTAATTGATCATTTTGTCTGCTTGTATTAAACAGTGCAAATTTTAGTTTCATGAAACATTTACACTTTTTTTTTGGCAGCACTAGCGTGACTTGAGTTGCTTCATTTCCTGACATAATTAATAGTGTTGTAGTTTCCTACCAGTGCTCGCAATCTGCTAAGATTCTCATTAAGGAGATGGCAGATATACAGTAGTGGCTTACTCTTTATTACCACCGAATAAAACAGGAATATGAACAATTGGTTTTATTAACAAAGCCAGCACTGATGAAAGTTCAGGCATGGACAACAATCACGGCGTAATGTTAACTAAGCTCTTTTTCCAGCAACATTAAGAAATTGCTTGTTTTTCTTGTCCTGGAGCTTTACATTCTTAAATTAGAAACGCTTTAATTAGTTAGTTGTAAATGAGTGTCTGTGCAGAGAAATAAAGAGAAATCTTACTGTGGATTTTTTTTTTTTTTTTTTGTCAAAAGTGTTTTGTAAAGAAATAAAGAAATACTTTTCCAATATAATTACCAATTTGATTTTTAGGGCTGTCTGAACACACAAATCTGATGTTTTTTCAATTCAGATCTAATTCACTTTGGCCTTGTTCAGCCTGCTAACCCAAATCCAATTTTTGGCATATCCAGATTGCAATTAGTTTATAATCAGATTGCTTTCATGTAGTCTAAACAGAACAAAAAACACACTGAATCTGATTTTTGCAGACCCAATTTAAACCAGTTCCAGAACTGTTTTGAAATCAGATTTAAATGGGATTCCTACAGATACATATAGATGTGTGTCTCGGTCTGGAGGAGCTCCTCGCTCACATTGGATTTCAAACTGTCTGTTACATCACTAGTAACTCAAAGGAGAAGTCCACACAATCATGTGGTATGGGACATGGATCCCTGAAATGAGCAGGTAGATGATGAAATGAAGATAGAGATAAATAATAACACGTTTGTATAAAGTTTAGTAGTTATGCTTTAGGATGTAATGGATTTTGCTTTTAAGTATGTGAAATTTAGTCAAAATTTGCTAAATTAGTCACATTTTTCTTCAAGGTAGACATGAAGAACCTCTGACATCCATTACCAAGGCAACCAGTACAAAAGTTGTCAGATTTGGGTGGCCAGTCTGAATGGATCCAAGATCATTTTTTTCAAATAACCGTATGGACAGTCAGTCCTAAAGATCAGATTTGTAAAACTGCAGGATTTGCCTGCAGTCTGAACAAGTCCTTTGGTATGTGGTCCTAGATTGGATTGATGTATCTGATACATGGTCATGTGACGTCAATAACAATGGTAAGATCAGAATTCATGTGACTTTTTGCCTTTAAATAAAAACAAATGAAACATAAACAAAAAAACATAAATAAAAAAAAAGTTATTAGAAACCTTGTGGACAGGGCCAAAAAAGTTGTGTGTGTACAGGTACTGTATAGGGTAAAAAAATATACACTTGGAGTAGTAATATGATGGCATTTAATAGACAAAGCAATGCCAAGAACTTTTGAATGAGCTCTGAAGAAAATGCAAAAAAAAAAAAAAAAAGAAAACACAAACGTTTAACAGTCAGGACTGCACAGTCCATCAAAATGCCCTTGCCTTTTAATTTTTTTTTCTTTTTTTGCAGAACAGTGTAATGCCCCTGCTAAAAATATTGATCCTCAGAGAACAGTAGAGATAACTTGTAAAAATGCAGTGTGTTGATGCATAGCTGCACATTACTCAATGGACTACATGATCTGTGTGTAGTCAAAACTGCCCTTTCTGCTGAAATGCCTCTGAGTATATTGATATAGCAAACATATATCATACTGATAGCGTTATAGAAGACAAAATTGAGGCTGTGGTCTGTGTTGTCTCTACAGGCTTTGAGCCGCCATCTGTGAAATTGAAAAAATGTTCACTTCTAGTGACGTCGGAGATGAAAGAACCGTTGTATTGTTTTGTAGCACACACTTTGAAAGACAACCATATGTCTTAAAGGCTTTATTGTTTTTTTTCTTCCTTTTTCACAGATGTTGTTTCAAATTCAGCATGACAGACACTACAGTTACAGTTTTCTCCCTTGTTATTAGGTTTGTGGTGTGCAAAGTGACTAGCTGTTGCACCTGAATGTCTAACTTTGCTGCTAAAACCAGAGATCTAGTGTGGGCAGAGCTGGAGCAAATAGGCACTCAGACTGGATGTCGATGATGCAATCCATTAGAGAACAGTGCTGTATATTACTTACTGAATATGATCATTAACAATTTTATAGATATGGAAGGGTGTAATGGAGGTCAAAGTCAAGTGTCTTTAGTATTGAATATCAATACTATTACACACATTATTTCACAATATTGTAAAATTGAAGTGTCCATCAAAACCCACAAAACTATAATGTTTTCTTTTTCTTCCTTTTTTTCATTTTTTAAATCCCACTTCTACCCTTTACCAAGGAAATTCCAACCAATTCCCGGGAGTTGCACAGCATGCACCCACCCACAATATATTCCATGAATGTACTTGGTTTTCTTCCCAAAATGGAAACAAATTAGTCACTTAACCCAGAGTAACCCTTACCAGGATACAGCATTTACTGAAGATGAAAACAATGAATGGAGTAAACATGTTGTGCAGGCAGGATGCAGTTGTCAATATGTTCTCATGGTACTAAATGGAACCTTTTTTTTTTATCCCATAATTCTGAAATTCGAACATTACAGTTGTAAACATGGAGATTGGCAAAGATGATGAAACTAAACAATATTTGATATAACATTAGTGGACGTCCTTTTGACTGTACAATGGTACATACTTTGGTACAACCTATACCACACGGTTCTACCATAGTACGTACTTTGGTACAACCAGCACCATGGTGGAGGACAAATGCATGTACTGTTTTGAGATATTATTGTGGTCTTTTTTGGTCATCTAATCGGTTGTTTCTGCTATGCGGTGCTTTATAGAGGTTTTTATTGAGCTTATAGTTTGACTCATGCCACTGACTTGACAAGGTAACTACTATCATTGCTTATGTTAGTTAAATAATGGATATGGCATTCAGGTACCAGAAAGAGGTAGAGACTAAACGGGGGTAAAATTATGAAACTTTTTTTCCTCATTGTAATGCATGATGGATTGTTCAGTTCTTTGAATGGTGGCTGATGTTAAAAATCTTCCATACTGTTTTTCATTGTTTTATACTCTTAGTGGTGATTAATACATTTAATAGAGTTCAGGCATGTTTATTCATTTCATGCTGCTGTTTAACAATGGATTTCGGATTTCATTTGCCTTTTTTCACCTAAAAATATTCCTCTTTTTTTAAACTAGTATGTCAGGGACCACCTTACCTGGATTGCATAATTCATAGATTATCCACTTATTATTATTATTATTATTATTAACCATTACAGCCCTGGGTACTATGGTACATATACTGTACTGTTTTATGGTACTATTGAACAACTACCAGGATACTGTCAACATGTTATACATGTTTATGTAACATAATGCTAATATTTATATAATATAGCCTTTACCTGTTATGATACTTTACAAAGCTTAAGGCACAGTGCTTTGGTGTATACCATTATACTTATTGAGTACCTCAGTGGACCCCAAAGCTCAGTAGGTGTCAGATATGGTACTGACTGTACTATAGCATGCAAGTAGTCTGTACTACCATATCTAATATTATACAGAATGTACAAACTTACCATATTAGTTACATGCTGGTAGCCACTGTGTTATCCAGTAAGTACCATCTTATTCACCGAGGTATTATGTTAAATACCGTAGTACTGCCATGGTACGTAACCTAGTACTTTATAAAGTGCAATAGTACATGTACTGTAGTATGGTACTATAGAACACCTACTAGGATACTGTAAAAATATGTTATACATGTTTATGCAACATGACGGTAATAATTATTAAAAAAAAAAATTTAAAGCCCATTTTACATTGTTATGGTACCCTACGGAAGTTAATACACAATACGTATTGGGAACCATGGTGGATATCAAAAGTTTTACAGGTTTCTGATACGGTGTACTGGCTGTACTATACCTAACATATCTAATATTGCATGCAAAAACATACCATATTAGATACATGCTGAATTTTGGTATCCACTGTGGTACTCAATAAGTACCATACTATTCACCAAAGTATTGTGTTAAAGACCATAGTACTACCACGGTATCCACTGAAGTACCTACTCTACTATGGTGCCAGGGTTAAGTCTAAAATATCACGGTAATACCATGGTATATTATGGTGCGTACTATATTCTATTACAGTAAACTATAGTGTATACCATGTTAAACTTTTTTATGGAACACCTTTAGTTAATACAATTTAAAAAATGTTCCCTGTTTATTATTTTTTTAAATTAAAGGCTGAATTTCTACTGAAGTAAGATGCGTAAGTTGAACAAAATAAATATTAGTAAATAATGGTACGATTTGGTTATTTTCATTTAAATAAATACTGTATAATTAAGTATATTATAAACTTACTTAAAAACTACAGTTTATTTTAGTGAAGTAGAAATATTATCAAAATGTAAAAAGTACAAGTATATAGGAGTTGCTACAAAAAGATCACAGTATTACACTGTTCTAAAATGTCTCTTTTTATTTTATTTTTTTTACATGTTTGTCACACTTTAATGTTTCAGATCATCAAACAAATTTTAGTCAAAGATAACACAAGTAAACACATCATGTTTGTAAATGAAGGTTTTTATTAATAAGGGAAAACTACATAGTCCTGTATGAAAAAGTGTTTGGCCCCTAAACCTAATAACTGGTTGGGCCACACTTGTCGATAACTTGCAGTGAGTCTGTTACAGTGCTGTGGAGGAATTTTGGCTCACTTATCTTTGCAGAATTGTTGTAATTTAGCCACATTGGAGGGTTTTCACGCATGAACCACCTTTTTAAAGTCAAGCCACAGCATCTCAACTGGATTCAGGTCAGGACGTTGACTAGGCCGCTCCAAAGTCTTCATTTTGTTTTTCGGTGGTTTTCATCCAATTCAGAAGTGGACTTGTGGACTGGTGTACTTTGGATCATTGTCCTGCTGCAGAACCCAAGTTGGCCTCAGCTTGAGGTCACAAACTGATAACTGGACATTCACCTTCAGGATATTTTAGTACACAGCAGAATTCTTGGTTCCATTTATCACAGCAAGTCTTCCAGGTCCTGAAGCAGCAAAACAGCCACAGACCATCACACCACCACCACCATCACCATATTTTACTGTTGGTATGATGTTCTTTTTCTGAAATGCTGTGTTACTTTCACACCTTTCAAAAAGTTCAACTTTTGTCACGACAGTCCATAGAGTATTTTCCCAAAAGTCATCAATATGTTTTCGGGCAAAACTGAGACGAGCCTTTATGATCTTTTTGCTCAGCAGTGGTTTTCGTCTTGGAACTCTGTCATGCCAAACTATTTTTGCCGAGTCTCTTTCTTATGGTGGAGTCATGAACGCTCACCTTAACTGAGGCAAGTGAGGCCTGCAGTTCTTTGGATGTTGTTGTGGCGTCTTTCGTGACCTCTTGGATGAGTTGTCGCTGAGCTCTTGGGCCGGCTACTCTTGGGAAGGTTCTCCACTGATCCATTTTGCCATTTGTAGATAATGGCGCTCATTGTAGTCCCAAAGCTTTAGAAACGGCTTTATAACCTTTTCCAGAGAGCCAGTTCTGAGTCTAGACATTTACTGACTACACAAATTCCTGAATCTTATCTTGTAAATCTTTTTTCGAAATGTACAGTAGACAAAACTGATGCTGCAGTCTTTGTTGTCTCTGCAGAATTTCAGAGAGTCACTGTCTGTGAAACAATAAAGATGATCACTTACAGTGATATACAGTACAGTAGTACATGAGGGGGGAAAAAAAAAGCACCTCTTGGTGACTGACTCAGATTTCGGACACGGGCATCCCAACATCTGTATTGATTTTTGACAGTTCAAATTACACACAAGAGAACCTACAGCCTCGACTATACAAGCCAATTATGGAGAAAGAAAGTGTGTGTATTGCTCATCAGGGAAAAAAGATACCAGGGGTTTTGGTGGTTCAGATTAGAGCTATGGGTTCGACTTGCCAATCTGCTTCTTTCCTCCTTTAAATGGAAAGAAATGCAAATGAATTTAATCAATTTAAGGATCACTGATTTTTTTTCAGTAGTTTTCACCTAAAGCATGTATCCGAATGTCAGGGCTTATTATTCAGAGGAAACAGCGGATAGTATTCATTTCTTTTTTTCAGTTGGAAGACACCTTTTAAATATTTTAATTAAACTTGTTTATTTTTAAATCAAGTTTAGTGGTTGATTAAAAGAGGAATAATTGCTAAACTATGAGGTGGAAATGAGGTGTTTAAAGATATTTTTATTATACAACAGTTCCAACCGTGCATCTGAATAGAAAAGGGCATCCACTAGAAAATGTATCACTCCAGCGACAATGTATCACTCTGCATCAACTGTTGGTTAGCAGAAAGGATGACAGTACAGTCAGTACAGTGTGCAGTGCTGCGGCGAGGGCAGCTACCTGCCAAAACCCACATTTGAAACTAGTCACAGAAGCACTTTCAGCAAGAAAACACCTCTAATATAAGAATTATGTGGACAACATTACGTATGTATACAGACACAGAAAATGGCACGATAAGCCGTCTGGGGGTTAAATGACTAATTTTCGAACCGTGCCTAAATCATTTCAGGTTTGCATAAATTTTCTGGTGAGATGACTGAGGAAACATCACCAGATGTGCGGCACGTCTAGATGAAAGTTTGGATTAAACCCGTTCAAGGGGAGCGATTTTTTACAAGAGTACAGTACATTAGACATAATATGTGGGAGTGGTGGATCCGACGGCTCGGGCTCTAGGTGGTTGATTCCCGGATCTGGGTTCGAGCCCTGCCGTCGGTGGGTTTACCATACCACCTAGCCATTTCATTCAGTACCGGTCCCATTCAAAAAAACTTAATTTATTTAATGTTAATGTTTAAGATATTATAAAACTGCATAATCTGCTCCTTCTAACCAGTTCATCATGCATTTATTAATTTCAACATTGCCTGTTTATAAATCTAAGTATTATTAGATTAAAAGATTTAATTGATTGACAGCACTAGTTTTAATAAAACTTTTATAATGGTATATTATCATGTTTCCTATATCATATCCCTGTATCGTATTTTAAAGCAAACTATTTGTCTCTCTAACTATCTGGATGATCTAAATAAGCTTAACCACTTTGGTATCAACTGCCTACTATAGGATTACTCTAAAACTTCACTAGTTAGTAGTCAAGTGCTATAATGCTAGTGGAATTAATGTGGTTTGAGGGCAGAAATACGGACATCCCTCTCCATCAAAAACCGATGGTCATGAACAGCGGCTGAGCAAAAACCCCTATGAATAAATAAAGGTTGAAGTGACATCCCATTACACTCTGCTATCTACCTGTATAAATTATCCCTGCATGTCTAAGCACATTTGGGAAAAAAGGCATCTTTTAAATGCCCGAAATCTACTGTAACTGTACGCTGTGTAAGTGAAGTGCATGAAAATGATTTAAGACACAGCCACTACGCCTTTTGCTCCGGCACAATCTGGAACCCAGATGAAAATTTTCGAGTAAAACGGGAGAAAGCAGTCATTTCAGTCGAGGTGCACGGACATGAAATATATACACGTGAAGAAACATAACTGGGTGAAAATAATTTAGACCCATGTGGTGAGTTGTGCACGGGGCCATCTACGCGGATGAATCGGTTTCATTGTCATACAACGGCTGTGTGGTTATCATATTTCTGAACTGTGTGTAGTTCTTGGGTTAACATAAATACATGCACACACACTGGGAAAACCACATGGGGTAAAGGCAGTACGGTGACAAGCGCCATTTATTTTGCTTAAAAGTTTTACATTGTTTGTGTGTTTTTATGCTCGTGGGTGTGCGTCCGTATTCTTGGACAGTCGGAGAACCGCTTCACGCCAGGGTAGGTTTTAGTATTATTCGGGAAAGTGCTGCTCAAAAACAATATATAAAATAAATAGTTTGACCTTTAGCAAGGTTACTAAGCCGTATTCTGCTTCTGTCAGTCTCTTTCACAGGCTGTAGAGAAAGAAAACCTCAGTGTCTCTAGCTAATCGTGTCTGAAGAAATGAATACCGGTTCAAACAAACACTGCATACGTCTCGAACCACTTCCTTGAAAGTGACCTTGTCCTCTTCTAAACACTCTGGAGGCCTTCTGGCTGTGAACAGCTTGATTACTTATCGAGTACTCTTAAAATGACATTGATCACACAATCTATAATTTCATGGAGAGAGAGAGAGAGAGAGAGAGAGAGAGAGAGAGAGAGGCGTAATTAAGGCAGTGAAAAAAGTTTGGAAGCACTGTTTAGTCTCTAAGGGTGTTTTCTCACACGCAGCATTTAGCTGATTTGAATGGAACCCTGGTGTGATTTGTTTGGGCAGGGGACAACTCCGAGAGAACGAGATGAAGGATGAAAATCAGTTTGTGATCAGCACGAGTAAGAATGATTGTTTAATTAGGTGTATCTAATTTGGCTTTAAATCTCATTCTCACAAGAGTTTGCTGAGGCTGACGTGGAACCTAACAACAAATTGGGCAATACTTTAATCTTTAAGTAAAGTGCAAGAAACCCTGGGTGTGAAGTTTAAGGTTTAAATACAATGAAGACTAGGACATTTGGTAGAGTTGTAAGTGCTATTATACTGTGTAGGATCAAAATGCACTAAAGCTAACTGACAATATAAAGCCATACGCTAATCCTTCTTTCGACCGCCTTTAACTGCATGCACATACAAGATTGGCACAGGTTTGATGCCGGATGCCCCTCCTGGCGCAACCAACCCATTTTATCCGGGCTTGGATACTATAATGGAGACTATAATCAAATTATAGCATAAAATTTGCCCTGCAATGGACTGACACCTTGTCCTGTCTCGTACCCTAAGTCTCCTGGGATAGGCTGCAGACCCGCCGCGACCCTGAACACAGGATAAAACCCATGAGTGAGTGAGTGAGTAGGTAGCACAGTATACTGTATAATTGAGACTCACCTGTGTGTGAGATGAATGGATGCTCAGCTCGGTGGCAGGGTGACTCTGTGGCCATCACTACACCCCAATGGGACATTTTTCCAGGCATTAGGAGCAGCAGAACCAGGAAGCGGGCCAGGCCGAATCCCGAAACACGGGGCGCCATCGGCCTCACCGAGACTCAACACACTGCGGTTAGAGGCAGCCGACGCAACACTGCGCATCTGAGGCCTACAGAGACAGAGGGGCGAGCAAAGCATGAGCATGTATGTAAATGATGCTTTATTAGTTTTTACTTTCCTATAGTTTTCACTACGTACAGTAGCAACTTCCGTCCAGTGATCCATGCTGCCTGTTTAAAGAGCAATACCACTGTGATATCTATAGCTCAATGTATCCATAATGCTCTGTGCTGTGTAGGGATTGGTAACGGGAAATTCCATTACCACAAAAAAAAGAACTAGCATAAATTGGTTGATGAGATGGTTCATAATATAGCGCATATTTTTTTCCCCACCCATTACTGCAACCTGAATGTTGCCATCTTCGATTTTTGCTCCTGAATTCAATAAGATAAAGATGCCGCAAATGGCCGATTTCTATATTGTTAAATATTTATGATGCATCATTTGGTGTGCCATTGAAAAAAAAAAAAAGAAAACTCAAAACTAGTGATCCTCAGGGAATTTCACTTGGCCAGACGGTTGGTTAAAATAAACTCTACCTAACAATGCAGTGTGTGTGAGGGTGTTTTTGAAACCCATCAGTGGTCACTCAGTATAATGAGGCCCAGCTCTATCTTAAAGAAAGCTCAAGTCGAAAGTAAACAAGAGAATTGCTTTTGTATACGAAACCAATCTGCTAGGCTGACATTAACACCTCATTTAGTAATTGCCTGCAGATTTCTCAAGTAATTGCAAATTGTTTCGGAATGTGTGCATGTTTTGTATAATATCCTGTGTTTCGCACAAAGGACTAGAGAGTCTATTGATATGAAATCTGGATCATGGCGA
Organism: Clarias batrachus; assembly: GCA_003987875.1. Classification (NCBI taxonomy): domain Eukaryota; kingdom Metazoa; phylum Chordata; class Actinopteri; order Siluriformes; family Clariidae; genus Clarias; species Clarias batrachus. Next base: position 122,395 of record QMIH01000469.1, on the reverse strand, counting down.
ATTATGTCATGATGATCTTTTGAATATTAAACATAACTCTTATTCAACAAATAAGGTAATATTAACTTTTTTTTGTAGGCATTAAACAAAACTTTACTGACAATAAAGATTTTTTTTCTTACATTAACAATACACACAATAAAAAAATCTCAAGTTGTTAGTTGGTTGATTGATTCGTCGTTTCATTAATTGTACAGTAAACTTTTTGGGAGATGAGTAAAAATTTTTAAAGTCTGATCTTTTTAAATGATTCCCCCTATTTATTTAATTTATCACTAATCAGAGAAACTGTGATTGTGCCTCATTTTCGGAGGGAACCTGAATATCAACAACAAGGAAATGAAAAATTTATAAGGAATTAAAACTGGCAGCCGATTAGACATTCCACAAAAACATGTTAATGAATAATGCATTCCTGGGAACATATGTAAATTAGAGTAAACAATCTCATAAAGGCTAGAACCAATGATTGATCCTCAGTAAGTGCTTTATTCTGTTTGAGGGTCGTAAGGCGGGAAAGCTGTCCGCCACACACCCCTTTCACACTTGGCCGATCATTAAACCACGGAACACTTCTAATATAATCACCAAGATTTATTAAAACTCATTTAAATTAGAATTCAAAACTATTTAAATGAATAGAATAGATTAAAGTTAATTAAAATGGACAATCAATAGATGGCTCGGTATCTGCTGAGGATTTGCTGAAAAGCAGACCTATCGAAATGATTGAATGAGCACGAATCATCATCTCCGAGCTGTCATCTCTTATTTTCCATGATTAGCATCATCGCTGACAGATGTTCAGTGTTGTATTAAGACATGCAGCAAGAATGCACATGTGGCCTGAAACGAGGGATGAAAAAAAAAAGGGAAAGTGTAATGACAGTTATTCAAAGACTAAAGAGTTTAGGAAGATGCTAGTATTGAGATTTGGTTCTCTGCGGTATGACATCTAATCATTTAACTTTAATCCTTTCGGTTCAGCGCTGAACCTGTTTGAATGACCTATAACAGTTTTTTTTTTATAATGTTGTTCTTTTAGCCACTATAATAAGTGAGTAGTCACCTCTGCAAATCATCTGGTCTGCAGATTTTGATTTTGGCACAGGTTTAATGCCCGAATGCCCTTCCTGGTGCAACCTTCCTAATTTTATCCTGGCTTAGAACTGGTACCAGGGTCCTTCTGCATGGCAGGGAAGAAACCTATTACTGAGCCACCAATGACCTTTAACTTAAATCCGATGATATAGACACCAAGATGGATAAAAAAACACCACTTACTGGTGCTTTTCATTGGCCCAGTGGGGATTGCATAGTATCATATTTATTCTGCAGTAGTTTCAAAAATGTAAGTTTTTCATAATTTCCCTCAACAGATCAATAAAGCACTCAATAAAGCACCCTGATAATATATAGTTCACAATAGTCAGTGGTGTGAAGTCAGTGGTGTGTTTTAGAGAGACCGGGTTTGCTGTTTTTCAATCAGGAACATATTTGGAGGTCCTGAAGTGCCTCCATTAAAATCTGACTGGCCACCACATGGGCCCCCCTAATGAAAATGGCATTTGATAGGTTAATGGCTTGTCAGTTATGTGCCACTGACATTTTAATTAGAGCTCTTACTGGCGATGAAATTTAAAACCAGAACAATCTGTTCAAATCTAACCTGAATCTGAACACTACTGACCACAGAGAGAGAAAAGCGAAACCTAATAGGCAGCTTTCTCATGTGACACCCATTAAAAATCGGAATGAATAATTAATGTCTCCCAAATGTACCAAAAATTAAGCAACATTTTAGGTTTCAATTTCACTTTAAATAATTCATCTATCGATTCATGTTTATAGGGAAAAAAAAAAGTCTAGGTTTTGAGAAAGCTTACAACCTCCCAATACACACACACACAGACCTCAGCACACTCCTTGCAAATTGTGCTTTTATTGTTTTACAGTATTGTAACTGTTGCATATCTAGACATTTAGAGCAATGTCAATTTCATATCAATAGACACTCTCTAGTCCCTTCCAACACCACCAAGACGTCATGGGTTCTTATGCGAAAGCCGTAACCTTTTGTTCAGTTGCATCCTTCCTCAAGTATGAGTCTTTCTTTTCAAATAATTAGGCAATTGAGCAAATAGAAATCGATATATTATGATACATATGAGTGTGTTTAACTGTAGGTGTACTCAATAGTTATTTACTGAACATTATTTACTGTTAATAGTTATTTACTGCTACTGTAAAAAAAATTTAGGTATTTTTATTACAGTGTATGTGAATTTTTTTTATTACAGTGTAAGATAAAAATGTATTATTTAACAATGCCCCCATGTGTAATTCTGCACCACTTCTCTGGCTGTCCTCTTGAAATTGATCTGTACACGCCAATCTATGCAATGACAGTTAAGCGTGTGAGAATACTAATGCCATAACAAATTAACCTCAATAAGTAATATCTAAAGTTTTAAGCATATAAAAATTGAATATGCCCCTGAATATTGTATACGCCTTTCCTCCTTCCCCAGCATCACTCGCCGGTCTGGCGCACCCAGTTATATTTGAGAACACACTTTTAAAAACTGCAAGCCAACCAGTTCTCAAGACACATTTTTTTTAATATAAAGTATAGGATGACTTTAATCACTCACACTCATGTCACGGCCTTAACTTAGCAATATTTGGGTCTTTTGATACTAACAGACACACACTCACATATGGGTGAATATCAGCCAGTACTGTACTGTAGTTAAAGATTCAGTGGCAATGCGCCATAGCAGAAAGAGGGAAGAGCAGCTGCCTGCCAAAACTCACATGGTACATACAGTATAATGATGCCATGATGCCATGATACATGGTTCAGCAAGAAACCACATCTGTTGGCATCTTAAACAACACTTAGTCGCCTTAGTAATTGTTTCTATGTTGTTCTGAATTACCTCCTAACCATCTGTGTTTCGTTACAGTAGATTCAATCTTTCATTACTGCTAGTTAATATGAGGACGAGCTTCCACCAACATGCTGCCAGGTTCATAACTCACATCACCGCTTTGTTTTAACCAAATCTACAAATGGAACTACATTCTAACACAAGGCTGAATCCCAAAGCCCTCTCTAACCCCTGACTTGGTGGGTGGAACAAAGGGAATCTACACTCTATGAAGCATTGGATATTTTAAGCTACACTATGTGCAAGGTTGTCTAAAAAATTGGGGATCAGAAAGTTCTTTTTCCACCGGTCTTTAACTTGCAGGTTTGGGTGAGCAATACCACAGATACAGTAGCTGAAGATTTCTGTTCTTGCTTGACAAGCGCGGGTACCGTTGTGAATTCTGAGATGTTTTTTCTGATCGCTAGAGTTGTTATTTGTTACTCAGTGGCCTTAGGTGCTAAAAGCCTTGCACAACAAGCCCCAACAATGATGCCAAATCCCTAGTCCATCAAGCGCCAACAATGACAAGATCACATTTACTCACTCATCATCTATAGCGCTTAATCCTGTATTCAGGGTCACGGGGGCCTGGAGCCTATCCCAGGAGACTTAGGGCACATGGCMGSGTACACCCWGGACAGGGTGCCAATCCATCGCAGGGCACACAGACACACACACATGCACTCACTCATTCACACACTACAGGCAATTTGGGAACGCCAATTAGCCTAACCTACATGTCTTTGGACTGTGGGAGGAAACCGGAGTACCCGGAGGAAACCCACCAAGCACAGGGAGAACATGAAACTCCATGCACACAGAGACGGGAATCGAGCCTGGCCGGGGATCGAACCCGGACCCTGGCGGTGCAAGGCGACAGTGCTAACCACTGATCACATTTATTTCCATTTTAATGTTTGACCATAAACTTAAGATTTTTTTTTGTGAACGTTTACTGTTACTCTGCAACTGCCAAATTAAAATACCATTCATAATGGTATCAATTATGAGTAGTATCAGTTGCTGTGCATTAATGTGACCTATTAGTAGATCTATTTCTTCTCCCAAGAATAAACCTCAACATTTGCATAGCCTTAAATAATAATAACGTCACTTACAGTACCGTATGTATAAACGAACTACAGCACATCTCTCCTGCTCATCCTAATTCATGCTTCGTAGATATTTAGACAGTTCTCTAGCTGTGCATGCTTGGCCAATCATAAATGTATAAGTTTCTCCTAAAATACAGAAACATGATTTATTTCCTTCATATACCCAAGTTTCAGAGGGGCCTATAGGGAAAGGTTTTTCCCAAACTGTTCAAAATAAAATGTACAACATGATTTCACCAGGGTAAAGTAAAGTGTTTGGATTATAGGGTTGCCAAACCCGTCAGTCAAAGTAACCCCAACTCTTTATACTTCTGAAATTTCTTTCCTATTCTAGACGGCTGAGACGAACAGGGGCAGACGTGGAGGAGAATGTCACAGGAATCAATCAAGGTAAAGCCGTTCTCATCAATTTTCCCACCAGAGAAAGTACAACATGCATGATGGGAGACTGATGGATTTATCTCACGTGAGATTTCCAGGGCTGATGAAAGTTGGAGATGAGAAAAGAAATGAATCAGAAATGCAGAAATCTCACCATACAAACAATTTAAGGTACAATATTTCCACACATCTCTATATGCTCCAAAGGCTAGTGTTCAACAGCACAGTATCATAGGAACGAAGTGTCATAATTGTCATAATATTGTAGAACAGCTTAAGGAAAGTCTCAAATTGAAAATGGCCTTTTTCTGGCCTTTAAGGCTTACAAGCCTTTTTTCATTTTCTTGCAAATGTTTCACTGTATGCTGAGTTTCAATGTACATTCAGCTGTTCATCAGAAAATGTATTAATATGCGCTTCTAGGAAATTCTGGAGGTGGTGCGTTTTGGGGGCAGATTTTCTTTTTTTTTTTTCCATGAATAATGTGAAGGCACTTTTTTGCTCTTTAGCAGGTGCTTGTGTTCATAAATAAATTAGATGAACATATAGATTTTTTTAAGCAAAAATGCATTTATAGGTATAGCAGTCTATTTTTTCCCTTACTAAACAGATAACAAAGAACATGTAGAATGTAATAAAAATCATAATAACAATAGTCTCAACAATGCCCTCAGCACAAGAGTCTTATTCCAATGGACGCACAGGCTAGTCCCCGTGTCATCAGTGGAAGGTCTATAAATCTCAAGACCCCTTAAAGGTCTTTAGGTCATCTCCTAGGGACTTCAGTATAAGGACTTTGGAAAATTAGTCTTGAAGATGTCTGGGTGGTTAAAAGCATTTTTAGGGCTTTTAATGGGTTCTGAGACCGTGCTAAACAGGTCTCTAGTCATGAAGACGTCCTGCAGTATTACCTCTGCCCACTGGGATGTGGCTGAGAAAATCATTTTGAAAAACCACAGTTCAGGCTGGTCTGCTTTTTCTGTGTTAATGGGCTTCCTGTCAGTCATTTTATAGTCAGTCTTCAAGAGCCCTCCACTTCACACTCATCTCAGGAAAACATGACAGTATCCATTAAACAACCAGTGCAAATAATCCATCCAAATAGGAAATGACATGAAACATTGTACTCTTAGAATATTAGTAGTGCTTTTCCATAATTTGTATGATTATAAAGGACCTTACCTGGCTATTTAAAATCATACAAATGATGGAAAAGCAGTACTAATATTTGGATTTATAAACCACCCTCGTAGAAATAAATGTTGTTGTTGGTCTTTCGGTTCCTGGTAAGGGGTCGCCACAGTGAACCAACCGGTCCGCACATAGAGTACAAGCTCTATGTGCGGCCAGATGCCCTTCCTGACGCAACCTCCCATTTTATCCGGGCTTGGGACTGGCACTGAATCCAGTGGCTGGAGTTTGGGCACTTGCTGGAAATCTAAAACCCTCTAACACTACTGAGCCACCATTGCGCACTCGTAGAAACGTATGTAACACAAGCAACCCGCGTCAAACTCCCATGCACATAACATTGTCCATATGATGGTCAATTGAGAAATCTCACAGAAAAGCAACACTTGATGATTCTCAGAGCAGCAAATCTGTCCGGGCCAATTTTCCGATATTTATAAGTATACATGGCTGTCAAGTTGTTGAATTAAAGGCACAAAACCACAGGTCAGTCAAAAATTGGTAACCCAATCAGCCATATAGCTGTCTGTCTGTCTGGGCTGTTTGTACAAAAGTGGGAATGGCAAACAGGGTCCATGATTGAAAAACAAAACAGGATGAAATGTTATTATATTCCACCCATTTAACCACCAAATGTAGCCTTAATGGACGTTTAACTTCAAGGTCACATGATTATCTTGGATTATTTTGTCTATGACATCATTGCAAAAAAAAAAAAAAATCAAATGTTGTGAAACTGACCTGATTTTGGCTGATGTTAATGGATATACTAGATATGCAGATATAGTAGATTCAATGTATTAAAAAGAAAAAAAATCTAATGTTTGTTTTCACCCAGTAGACAGAGGTAATACTGGAGGGCATCGTCAGGGTTAGAGAACCAATTTAGTCCTAAAAATGTTAACACCCCAGGTGTCTTTAGGACTAATTTTCGAAAGTCCTCATACTAAAGTCATCTTGAAAACCTTCTACAGATGGGGGCTAGTCTGCACTAACCATATCTCTTGCATATGTTTGTCATTGGTAGCTTTGAATAAAGAAAAATCACACTTTTCTATGATCAGACACCTCCCATGCTATTTTCGTACATTCCAAGTACCATAAGCCATACACTGAGGTCTTCTATCATTTTCTATCCTACAGTATGACACTTGAATGCTTATTTACACTAGAATCTTTTTATAAATGAAATCCAAATCCATGTCTTTTTGTAAGATAAAAAAAGTTCCACTACATTAGACTATACTGTAACCTCTGCTATGACCATTGTAAAAAGCGCTATGCAAAGAAAATTGAATTCAATTAAATAACAATATTATTGAATAATGTTTTTGAACTGTGGGAGGAAACCGTAGTACCCAGAGGAAACCCGCCAAGCATGGGGAGAACATGTAAACCTTAAGGCAGGAATCAAACACGGATCCTGGAGATGCAAGGCGACAGTACTAAGCCACTAAGCCACTAAGCCACCATACGCAATCATACCATTAAATTTTTTAATCTCTCTGACAGGAAACAGCCAACATGACTGCTGTATTTATAGATGCAGGATGCAGCGGATGCATTACGTGCATTACATTGAGGTATTTGCCTTACACAATCACCCATACATGAGTACTCGAAACAGGCACAAATAGACAAACACAATGATAGATGAACCATGCAAAAGCCCATTAGGTATGTGTCTGTGTGCTAATGTGTCCCTGGGCTAAATGAAGCTTGACATGCAGCTGCTTTCTAAGAAGCTAGAAGGAATGTAACTTATAAAACAGAAGGAAGTTTACGCTAACAAACAGCCATTAAAGTTTCTGAAGGTCATTATATATTATAGCGTATCATTACCCACATTATCCATTTCGCCAAAAAAAAAAAACAAAACAAAAAAAACGCTGGCTCCACAGCCAACTCAGAGCTTTGCTTTTTCTAGAAATATTATTTATATAAAAGTCAATAGATAATGTAGATAGATGCAAATCAAGAGTTTCTATGTATAAATTAGCAGCCAGATTTTTTGGATTTATGGTTTTGGATATACATAAGATATATCGATATCTAGACTATGTGTAAAAATTAAATGAGGGAAACATAAAGACCTTCTAAACAGCATATTTCAAAGCAAGCTGCAAGTGTCTACATACAAAATGCTTCACTGAACAATAATAATAAGTGCCTCATGTTTGCTAGTGCAGAATGCCCAAAGGTCTGTTGGGAGATTTGTGGTTTACTTTTAATTTAACAACATAAACAAAACCCTATTCATTGTTTCTAATATATATACAATCCAAAGCAGAGATACGTTGATATCAGATACTGTGCTTATTTGCTTATACAATCCCATATTTTACTATTTTGTTAACAAGTTAATACAGGGCTCAGCGGTTCCTCAACGTGTGTGTTTGTTAATGTTCCAGTTGAAATATCTTTCAGATAATGCATCTTTCGCCACGACAGTTTTCACTCCACCTCCAAATGTGCAGCTTCAGTGTCTATGTAAATGAGCTGTTGCAAAGCCACGCCCCACCACAAAACAGCAGAGCTGAGCAACAAGCCAGGGGAATGACCCCGATAATATGTTTCTTACATTTTAAACAATAACTTAAGCATGATGACGGCCTGATTGTGTCAAAAAGTATGGTCATTAAACATGAGCTTGAGGTCCTATGAACTGCACACACACAAAGTTATTTACAAGCATGGAATGATGAACTCATAGTACAGAAAAACTGTTGCACATGATTTCAATACTTTTTAAGACCTTCTCTCTGAACCAAAGGATTAGAAAAATTCTGGTGCAATATTGCAGAAGTAAGAGTAATTAGATACATCACGATCTGTGACTCCGTTATGTCATCTTGTTAGATTAGTTTCAAAATTGAACTGCATCTTTGGTAGCAAGAATAGAGTATAATATTGTGGAAAATTAGTTGAGTTTTAGTTCTGTTTGTGTGCAGAAAATTAGCAATAAAACTCTGTTTTTACAGCGGATTCATTTCCATGAGGTTTTATTGAGGCACAATACGTCTATGTACTGTACTGTATGTAATCACTCATTTAAACATGTGAATCAACAATAATCATTAATAAAATACATATGCTATTAAAAATGTTAAAATCCTGTAATCACACTGTATTTTAATACTCTAGCACATTAGATATATAAAGTATGACGGGAATTACCTTTTAATCTTTGTGGAATCTTACACAGTTGTCCAATGATTCCTCTATCCACCCTAAAAGTAAGTCAGTTCTTTTCTGATCATCTAGCAAAGAATCCAGGCTAACATGAGTAATTGAACATAAAACTTTTCTGTACTAAACCTTAAAAACATTGGAAAATGTAAATCCAGTGGTTATTATGCACTGTACATTTGTGTTTGCTCTAGCATTGATGTCTCAGTGGTACAGAAGGTTTCTCGCCTACCGTGACCAAGACATGGCTGGGTTCATTTCCCACCCAATGCCCAAACTCCGCCACTTGGTGCCAAGCCTGGATAAAATGGGAGGGTTGCGTCAGGAAGGGCATCCGGCATGCCAAGTTGTTACAATACTTACTGTATAAATACATTCAGTTGTTAGTATTGTAACTGACTCCATTCCAATGTAATAACATCCATTTGTTTTGGTTCTCTGTCCAATGCAATACACATCTTGTCCTGTTTATTTCTTAAGAAATAGAAGAGAGAATCTCAAGTGTGCAGTGAGTGTGTGTTCCAGTATAAAACCGGCTCTACCACACTTTAAAAGTGCATGCACAGCTCGGCGGCTGTGTTTACGCGTGAATCTTTTTTGCTCACGCTTTATAACCAAAATATTTCAAAAATTTCTCTTCAGGTCACCTCATTACTGCGGCAATCTCTTCAAGTCTAGTCTCTGAATAAAACAATAAAGTGGTCCGCTCTCTCTCTCTATCTTTCTACTGTTGCTCATGACTCGTTCAATGCGCTTTAGATTTCAAACTCAGGGTTTTTTTTTTCCATCTATGTCACACACGTCACTGCTTTCAGTGCTGTCCTAAAGACAAAGATCCTTATTAGCGAGATCATATAGACATATGGGCGAAAGGGTCCATTTACCTGACACCTGGCATATCGGGAGACAGATACACCCACCCTGGAGACATATCCGCCGCTTCTGTGACAGTTACTGACAGGGTCGGGTTGCCAGCTCGACAGCCATACACTATAGACATACAGTATGCATAGGAAAAGTATTGATTATCTTAAAGTGCAACAATAACGTACACTAATTTTTGCTGTACAAATGCTTGCCTGTAGTGATCTACACTCAAGATAGCGACTTTCGGACTCTCTAATAACTGTATTGTTTAAATGCCATAACATAACATAAAGTCGGTTCCTCATTTCGAAATCAGTATAGACGGATAACAAAGTAATGTGGAAGTGGTGTTGCTGCGTCCTTATTCATGAGCTAACTATTATTTTATTAGTCTGATCTGAAAACCCCAAAGTCTCATGCACCGTTTGGTAACCGCTTCTAATATACAGTATGAGAGTATATTATTGCAAAGTTTTGACAAAAACTATGAGAAACTGTAGACCTGAAATATAGACATTCATACCTTGTACTACTTTGTAACAAAAATCCGACATTATTTGAAAAAGTCGGCTATTTTCATTTATACATTGAGTTTTTTGGGGCACAGTAATCGAAACTCCTGCATCAACAAAAAAACAGAAGGCGACTTTATGTAATTTTACACTACATTAGGCTCATAGATCCAGTGCAAAACTTTAAAATAGCATCTGGACACTAAATATATCAAGCATCCCCAGATTTTTTTTTTATATATATATATAACAACAACATGACAGTTATCTACTGTTTATGTAATAATTCCTGCATTTGCAATACACACACTGACGGGTATGTTATTTCTTTGTGTATTTACAGGAGGCATGCTGACAATGGGGTGTATAGGAAGCTTGGTCCTGACATTCCAACAGCTGGCAGCACCAGTGCTATGATTCATGTTTTACATTTTGCTTATTAATTTTAGAATGGTTTGTTAGAGAATTGTGCATTTTGCCACAGAGAAACTGTATGTGGCTTCATAGGGGGAAAAAAGTTTTAAATCCAACTGCTCCATCACAGGTAAAGATAGTTTTTTAATTATTGTATTTAAAAATTATTATTATTTTTTATTTTTTAAAATTATTATTATTATTTATTTTTATTATTATTATTATTATTATTATTATTATTATTATTATTATTATAAATCAGGCCTCCAAAAGGTCCATGTTCAAGTTACCAGCCTGATGTGACACAAATCCAAATCTGTAAATGTTACAGATCGTTTTTCTTTTTGCACTGTCTGAATGGAAAAATCTGCTATTTGTCAGAACAGATCTGAGTCACTTTTGTATGTGTTCCCTAAATTGGATACATATCTGTTACATAGTCATGCGACATCATCTGTCATCAGTGCAAGCAAAAACTCCTAAAAGACAAACAGCCAAAGTAAGATGTCTGGCTTTCTTCTTCCTTCTGGACCTCAACAAATCAAGCCAACTGACTGTTTGCCGTTCTCCAGTAAGAATCCTAAGAATAGTTTTTTTTTTTTCTAAAACCACATTAAGTGTTTGAAGCGAATGGAGTGGTCAAGCAGATATGACATGTTTTAACCCAAGTGGTGCGAGCAAAGATGTATTGTGTGAATGTGTTTATCAATAAAAGAGTCAGATAAAAGTTACTCAGGATTATGATGCCTCAACTGTCCTGACTTGCAAATCTGATCTGGCGGAAAAATCAGACGTGAGCAATGTGGCTTGTAATGCGAAGGTTGTGTTGTTTGTTTGTTTGTTTGTTTGTTTCACTCACCGTCTATATCGCCCCCAATGGAAAAAAAAAAAAGTTTATTACAAATATATTGAAATCTTCGATAGTTTGTTGCAAATACACTAACAAAAAGTTGTACCATCAGTTAATATATAAAAAGTATACGAACATCAAATTTAAAAAATTTTTAAACCAAATTTTGGAATTAAACTTTAAACATACTTCAAAATAATTGTATTACAGTACACTTTACAAAAATATATTATAGGAAAATATACAGTACAGAAAGTACACATGTACATTAGAATACAAATTTTAATATACGGTAGTCTCAGTAAATCTTTAGTTAAATTAAAATGTATTATTCATATGTACTTATTTCATATGTGCTTATATTTAGTGCCTTAATTTCTCTCTGAAAATCACTTTTGAACGTTCAAGGTCATTTGTGTTTGAACTCTCTCTTCTGCGCGCTCACTATCATAAGGCTACACTTGCACAAACTGCAGCAACGTTAGAACGCTGCAACTATTCCAACCAACCAGAAACTGGAGGCGGGTAGATCCGGACTGTCCGTTTTCTGATTGGCTCCCTAGTTCTTCCGCTTCTAATTTTAAATTCACGACTGGAAGCTGCATCATTACGTGCGTTAGTTTGTTTCGTTATTATTTTATTTTCATTGACATAAGGTAAAATTCATTGTTATTGAATTTTTAAACAACGTATTGTCTAATGTGTCTAAATTCTTAAATTCTCAAATTTTAGTTTGTGTGTTTGTAAGACAACCTGACGTTTTTCTTGAGCACAACTAAACTATAGTACTGTTTTCTTTTTTTTGTAACCTTGTGCAAATTAAATTGAGCAAATTTGAAGAGCCATCGCAGGACACACACCCTCATACACACATTCACACGCTCACACACACACACTATGGGCAATTATGGAAGGCCACATAATCTAATGTGCATGTCTTGTGATTTTGCAAGTTGTGATTTATTTTTTTATTGACTTTTTAACCTAGTTATCAAAAACATTCAAATTTGCAATAGACCTTGGATGGTAGAAAATGAGGACTTAGCATTAAACAGTGCTGTGTAATTCTTGGTAAGCTTGGACTTTTCCATGCCTGACCGAGGGAATAAGCTTCACACCATAGCAAAGGATTAATCTCTGGAAACAAAATGGCACAGAATTACTGACACACTAAAAGGACAAACACTAAAGAGAATAAAAAAGGCCTACAGTGTTATTGCAACCTATTCAAAAATGCCAGTATACAAGCAGACATGTAGGAGGATACAAGTTTTATGTTTCTTACTACAGAGTGCTTTCAGAAGTCTGTGGATGTGAAGACATCTGCTGTTTTAAAGGGGGGGGGAACTTTTTTTTGTATTATCACATAAAAAGAAAGCTGCTATGGACTCAATGTCGCATGTAACTTGTGTACAGTACTCTTCCTTGTTTGTACTGATGGATCCTTATGCTAGCGTTTAAATACGCTCAAGCTAGACACACACAAGAACCCCAGACTTTACACAACAAACTTGCCAATGAGGACTCCCTGCTGAGCTATTGAACACATCTCAAGGCAACTGAAGGGAGAATTACATGACCACAATCACCACTCGGCAGCGGCCAAAATCGATTGCAAACCCGTCTCCAACACAAGTTCTGCGACTAGAATGGAGTTTTTTTCCCCTCCTTGCCAGATTGAAGACGCATGTGGAACATCTGCTCCTGGAAGCGAAAAACACAACGACACCTAAATCAGCCTGCCTGCGAGCATCAGAAAACACGATGCATTTTCATAAACGCATTTTCACCCAGCCTTGGTTGGCTTGAGTAAGGCTCAGCTGGTGGATCTGAATTACGTCCATCCACAATGATCAGAAATTATTCAGTGAATAATGAGCTGGCAGCGAGAGAAGCACTGGGCTCAGGATCTACACCTGCGAATGTGAAATAATGGGACGTGGAATTAATAACAGGCTGCTGTTTTCATGACTGTTACTGATCTGATATTCACTGCTCAGACCATCACTCATCTCATCATAATTTGAAATTGAATTCCAAACATGCAAACTTAATAATGATTTTCAAAAAGAAATGATTTAAAATGTGCTAGCTTCAGGAGGTTAATGATTATGATGGTTAGCAATACTTTGTTCTCAAATAAGTTAAGAGCAATTAAAAAAATTTACAAAACTGTATATATTAATAAATATTGTACTTGATTGTACTTAATAATACAATATCATCAATATTCGATACTTTTCATAAGCAAAAGTAGAGTTTTAAATCAATTCCGATATTAGAATTTCTCTGTAATGACAATTTATTAATGAGCTGACACTGAGGCTTTAATGAATTTACAACATTGAATTTATAACAGCCTGCAGTTCAACTTTTTGAAGTCTCGGTGAGATTTGAAGTCTCATGCAGTACCGATTTCATTTTAAAAACTCCCTAAAAATGAATTAATTGATTCACAGCTTTTATTTGGACTAATAATGTTATTGTGTCCCATATTTAGCCAATGACAATGTATTTTCAGGCACCAAGTATTGCTAGATTATTCCATTAAATATATATATATATCCATATTTATAGCCATTTTCAAACTTAACAATGCTGAAAATTCTTGGTGATGCTCCCAAGCCTTTAATCACAACTCTGATCCGCACACGGATCATATCATCATAGATATCACTTAATCATAGATATTTTATGGCAATTTTAACCCTAATTACAAAACTGGAAATTAAAAACATTTCATTTATTTGTTCTATAAAAACAAGTCTCTCACTGCTCACCTGCTGTACACTTGCGGCTCATACTGATATTTGTTCCGTCTTACTAAAAACCTCAAATAGTATACAGTACTTTGAGACTATAACTTTTAAAAACCATTAAAAATTTTTTACTGTTATTTAATTATTATAATTTACTATATTCAATGTTTTCACTCACTCATTCATCATCTATACCGCTTAATCCTGTATTCAGGGACACGGGGGCCTGGATCCTATCCCAAGAAACTTAGGGCACAATGTGGGGTATACCCTGGACAGGGTGCCAATCCATCGCAGGGCACACATGGACTGTGGGAGGAAACCGGAGTACCCGGACAAAACCCACCAAGCACGGGGAGAACATGCAAACTACATGCACACAGAGGCAGGAATCGAACCTGGCCGGGAATCGAACCCGGACCCTGGTGGTGCAAGGCGACAGTGCTAACCACTACACCCTCATGCCACCTCTGTCCTGACTATCTTCCAGGAAAGATCATATTAGGTAAGGAAACAGTTCATCTAGGAATCTCTGTAGTCCAACTAGGGACTGTGGAGGCCAGTCGTGACTATTGTATTCATTCCCAACTTCTTCGTTAAATTATCATTGATGCACTCCTTTTTTACCTGTAGAAGTAACCAGATAAAGTTAAGTTTAAAAAAAAATGAAGATGACCAATGGTCAAGATACATGTTAAAGAAGAAAAAAAAATCTAGTGTATGGATATATATATAATATAAAAAGCCAAGATTTTAACATATAAATCATGTTCCCTTGACAACAAACATATTTTGTTCAAGTCAATATGGAAAAAAATAAATAATAATAATAATCTTTACTGGAAAGACGCTAGTGATCATATTGCCTGTTTTTGGATGGTTCATTTAATTTCCTAACATTTCACTGGTTTTGACAAGCCAAAAGTCAACCAGCAGAATAAATTGCTTTGGTTGGGAATTACTGTTCCCTGTGGTGGATGAGGAAATTGCTGCAGCTTCATTGGAAGTGATGTCAAGCTCTTAGGTCATGCAAAGTGTATGGATTTCAGCCCCAAATCAGTCGCCCCAACTAATTTTCTAATTGGCCTGAATTGCAGTGCGAGCAGGGTTCCCGCACCCAATTAATCACCTGAACGACCAACAATCTGGCTCCTGGAAGATCGGACAGATATCTGGCATGTCAGAAGTTGTGGTTGGCTGTGTTCCAGTCTGAGCAGGCCCAAAGATTTTCCTCAATTCTATATGACCTCACCTCAATGAGTATGTACACATACTGTATCACCAATGCTCACTGCAAAACATACAGACCATACTCCTTGTCTTTTCTCAAACATTTTCTTTTATTTGTTTTTTTTTTTTTTTTTGATTCTATACGAAGTAAAATAGCCAAGACACAATTGTTAATACAAAAAGCTTTTAAGTCTTAGGATATCTTGCTTAAATAAAACTTTATGAACCTTAATGGAACTTCAGTAAAAATTTCGGCAACATTAAGCTGTAAAAAAGAAATATACAGTAGTTTCCCATGAAAATATTGTAACACAGCAAAGCAAATTCCATTTTTTCTGCTGTAAATACAATAATAAAAAAATATATCAGTCTGAAATCATTTGAGACCATTTGGACTCCCTGTGCTTGGTGGGGTTCCTTGGGCTGCTCTGGTTTTCTCCCACTGACAAAAGACATGCAGATTAGGTTAACTGGCTTTCCAATTTGCCTGTAATGTGTGAATGAAAGTGTGTGTGTGGGGGGAGTGTGTGCCGTGATGGACTGGTACCCCATACCAGGGTGTACCCCAACTCGTGCCCTAAGTTTCCTGAGATAGACTCTGCATACACGATAACGCTGTATAGACGATGAGTGAGTGAGACGACCAAAGATGGATATGAGAGGATGAATCAGAATCGTAGCTTTCCTTTCATGATATTTACATCTAGATGTGTTATATATCTTAGAACATGGTGGAAGGCCAACCAAGAAAAGAATTCAAGTAATTAACACTTCATATTGGCTTGCATATCCCTTGCTTCCAATGATGGCATCCTGTCAGTGATCTACTTGACAAATTTTCTATTGAGTTTATTTGTGATTTCCAATCTGATCTTCTAATGCTTACTGCTGATGTGTGATTTGCATTTTGTGGAATGGTATCTATAGTTCTGCTTTGGAAATCATCTTCACAGAATGGAGGGTAATATGGGGGTTGCTGAATTCTGTTTTTGTCATCAGTTGCTGTTTATTCCTTTGACCAACCTGTTTGGGTTCTTAGTACACCAATGTTTTCTTTCTTTTTTTCAGGACATTTCAAATTGTTGTATTGGCTATGTAATGGGTCTGACGGATACTGTATGTAATGGGTCTGACGGATATGTAATGGAGCTGACGTATTTTCCTGCTTTATCAGCTTAAAAAAAAAAAAGCTCTCAGGCCTTTATGTTAGTTGTGTCCTTTTTAGAAAATACAGCCGTCAAAGAAAAACTCAGGCCTAAAATCAAATTCCAGCGCATTAATTGTTCAAATCAACGAATCAATCAATTGATCAAACAATCAAACAATCTATCTGACAGGGTATGTCAAGAAAGACAGTCACAGTGCAATATTTCCACTGAAAAATTAGAGAGAATAAATAAATAAATAAATAGCCTTGCCATTTCAATAAATTCAGAAGAGAGGAGTCAGAATTATGAGAATACATTACATAAAATTGACTTTAAGCAACCTTAAGTTTCTCAATAACACGTGATTTAATTGCGTACACTACATTTAATTTAAACAGGTTTATAATTACTAGTTTATGAATTATGTACAGTATATCGCAGTGAGTTAACGCGATCCAATTGCATTATAAGCTCCTGTGAAACTGACAGAAAGAAAAAAGATCATATACAGTAGTAGTATTTAATTAGGTGGATTAGCTCGTGTAAAATGATAGCAGAATGCGTAAAGTTGCCAACAGGACATGGTTTTAATTCATTATATTTACTTAATCTTTCTTTTTTTTATTAAAATTTTATTTTTTTATGTACAATAGGAATGAAGAATAAAATAAAACTGAAAACATCTGGAACCCAGCATCTTACATACTCAGAACATTTTGTAAAATAGCGCACCTCTGTTGAGTGTGTGAACTGTGTGGGTGTGACTGCTCTGTGTATGAACACCCCTGAAGGAAAAGCAGATAAAGCATATAATTTTCAAGATTTGATAAAAGCAGATAAGTATAAACCAACAGTACACAAACAGAGTGATTTTTGTATCTTTGCTCACAACTTCTTCAAGTAAGTTCAATATTTTTTATGATTTTACCCCATTCCATTATATAAATTCGTACAAAATAATAAACTAGTTTTGTATAAAAAAAAAAAAGAAACATTTTTTTTAAACCATGCTAAATATGAATGAAATTGGAGTGAGCCCTACTGATATATTTGATATTTCTGCAACATGTTTGGCAGACAGAAAACATTGCTTTATCTACAGAAAAACACATTTTCTGCTAGCATAGCTTCCACTGTTCATATATTTTTCTCCATTCTCATTTAAAATCTAAAAACTCACTGTTGCAGGACCGCAGTGTTCAGTCCGATAGCAAAACATTGTTCCGACTGAATAGACACCGGAATAGACGGCATCTGTCAAACCAGACATACATTCCGTATTCAGTTTTCACATCAGCATGACTGCTTAACCTTTAATCGGAATATTATCATGTTCAAAAAGGTTGTCACTGGGTAGGATTGTGCGAATATCCTAAGCAGCTAGCTACAATCAGCTCCAGAATTATAGGCAACCCTGTAAAATTGATCTCTTTTCAGTAGAGATCAAATCCATTGACTGAGATTTTATCTTATTAATTAGCTATAATGATTATTTACTGTATTTGGAAGTACAGTTTATACTTCTTTGTCTTGTGCAAAAGTCTTTGTAACACCCACCAATGTAATAACTACCTACAAATGTGATCAACCACAAATGTAATACAACTCTGCAGCTTTTATTGTAATAATCCAACACATGTAATCAATTTCATGATTTTGTGGGAAGGTAAGCATCTTTCAATATTGTAGACAAATCTGTAGCCTTTTGTTATGCCTTTAGTGGTACTACATAAATTGTGGATGATTACTTTAATAAATTGTGCATGATAAAATTTTACATATATCTTTGAATCAACTAAATGATAATAAAGCTGTATTTTTTTAAATGCTGTAAAAGAAGTACATTTCTAAATAAATAAGTAAACAAGCCTGCGTTAATTGAGGTGCTGACTTTGCATGGCCATCTTCATTAGGCATGATTGCCTATATTTTTTCGCACCTCATTACATTGCCCCTTTGGTGGGGGTGTGGCTTATGAACCAGATTTGCATATGCATCTGACAAACTTAAAAACTGATTTTAGTGCCATTAACATCTTCTTTTCTACTTTTTCTTGTTACAGTAACCATGGAATTAATCTGTAATATACAACATTGATGATGCTCAGGACCATTTGCGCCACAATACTGTTGAATTGTCAAATCAAATTTTTTGATAACTGCTGAGAAGCACAAATTAGACAAAAGTGACACGTGACATAACTTTCCACAAAAAAAAATTTCCTAAAACATTGTCTAACTAAGACGCCTATTCATAAATGGAACCCAGAAATAGTGACACTGAGGAAATGAAGAGACAATAGAAGTAAAAGAAATAAAGCATTCTTTTTAGCCAGTAAGTAAGTAAGAAAGAAAGAAAGAAAGAAAGAAAGAAAGAAAGAAAGAAAGAAAAAAAAACAGGCTTGCAGTCTGCCCTCATCACAATAATCCATTTGACTCCATTCCATTTGAGCTGGAGTGGGAAAAACCTTTTGCCAATTTGGATTGGGAATTTGTGAAACCGTGTTGGATGGGAATGCTTTTGGCGCAGCTGGAGTAACGTTGCTGGAGACGGCCAGCCATAATTGCAGGCTGGTTAAGACAACAACGCTGCTTAAATCTGACATATTGAAGGCTGTGTTAGTCGGTGCCGAGGAATTTGAGGGCTGCTAAAGAGGGATGACCACAGACAGAGTCCAATTTAAATCTGGGCCAGTCAACCCAGTAATTTCAGCCTGTCACACCCTAAAGCTCCCAGAGCTCCCTAGTCCACCTTCTTATTTTGAACTGTCTATTTCTCTCTTCTGGCTCTGAAAGGAATGGACAGCTGGATTTCCCTGGCTGAACACACAGACTGACACACAGCAACAACGCAGCATTCTGAGAGAGCGGAACTGTACTGAACCCTTTCCCTCTGCCCTCAAGGTCACATAAGGAACTCCAAAAACCAGAACCACAGCCTGAAACCTGAAGCTACCAGGTCTAGAGTTTGAAATAAAAACCCTCTGTTAATTTGAGTTTTAGATGTGCATGAGCATACAATATGATATGAGTTTGTGAGTCTATAATTATAAGAATTTTTTATACTCTACATCACAAATTTGGCTTAGAAAATACCTTAGATTTACATGTCTGTAAATGTACTATGTTGTATAGCCACTTTACAGCATTGTACCATAACTTTTCGTTTATTTTTATGCATTTATGCTATAAAAACAGATACTTGGACAATATTGATTCATATGAAAAAGGGGCACAAACACTGTCCCAAAATTATTTTATTAGTATTTTGTTGATGAATTAATTACATTTTATTTAGTTTATTGGCAGTATTTTGGGAGGCACAGCAGCTTAGTGGTTAGCACTTTCACCTCGCACCTCTAGGGTTGGGGGAACCTTCCCTCATAGAATTTGTGTTTAGAGTTTGCATGCACTCTTTTATGGTGCTTGAACACATCACATGTCACAATGTTCCTGTGCATACGCAGGTTAGGAATATAATAGGAATATAATATGTTCAGACTAATGCCACATATAAGTCACATTGAAAAATATAACATGAACAGTCTAACGAAAAATAATGCATTTGGTCAGTGAATTGCATATGGGTAACTTTTGCCTGCAGTGTGAATGTAACCTTAAATGCCAGTCAACACTTACACAGCTTGAGCAGCCGATCAACCATGAAAATGTTCGTCATGTGGAATTCAGACATACTGTAATTGAAAGTATTGTATTGAAAATGTTCTGTTTACTGCCTTTTACTGCCTATTATAGCACTTAAAATCCAGCCATTCATTTGAGTTTATCTAATTGCCACTGCCAGCAAGCAGTCCATGGCTGCACAGCTACTAACATTATATCAATTTCCTGTACTCTCTTTAAACCAAATGTGCAAGAAATGCTTGTCCCTGTTGTTTCTAGAATGGAAGATAGTTAATAATGTTTTAAAGGTATATTACAAGCAGGGAAAATGAATTTTGCACAGAGCCATAATTCATTCATTTAAGTCACTCATTGGAATTTGATGTTGAACTGTTGGTGCCAAAAGAGAGTTGTAGTCAAAAGAGTGAGACATGTACACCACACCTGATATTCCTCGGGGCCTTAGAATGAATTCCCTCCTCTGTTACAGTGACTTTATCTCCCCACAAAGCTATCAATGTCAAAGCACATGGAGAAAATATGAGAGAATCCCCTCTAGCAGTGAACATGAGGAGGAGGGAAGCTAAGAACCGCAATCCTGATCTCGAACTGTAAAATACACCCAACAAAAATGTCTCCTCCCTATGCTTTCTCTCATCTGCACTAAAAGATAATAGAACAATTTTCTCAGCCATGATCAACAGATGAATGAATTTTGTGCCACTTCATAAATCATACTGAAAGTACAATAATAAAGCACATAAATAAGCTGTTCACTATGTTTACATCTCTTTATCTTATAAAACAGGCATGTTCCTAACTTTCTTTATTATGCGACAACCTAGAAGTATTCACTAAGCATTTAAATAAATTATTCATCGATCTTCAAGACAGGCTTGGGCCTTGGTGAATCTGAAGCCAATTCAGGGAACAATAGGTGTCAAAAAAGTCTTATATTTAAACCGTCCAAAAGAGCAAAGTATAAGAAGGGTAAGGGAGCAGAAGCATTCCCTTTGGAGGAAATAAAGATAATTAATTTTACTCCAGTGTATACACATAGATAATAGCATTTTGTCACATTTCTTTCTTTAAAAAAACCGGGGTGGGGGCGGGCGGCGTAGCGGGTTGATGAGAATAGGGGTTGAGGGGGCTGGGTGTGCAAACTTTTAATATCAACCATAGAAACACTGAACTGAGAATATATCTTTTAAACAAAGTCTGATTCCTGAAATACTGGATGTTAGGGCCCAAATTTATGCTAATTTAGGAGTTAAATTGAGTACTGCTGTTACCAAGCTAGCTCAGCTATCTAAATCCCTTATTGGTCAATATTTGGCTATTTTGTTGACGACTACACAGCAAAATCCTTAGTCGTGAATTAACACTTTCAGAGTACATTCGTGACCATTAGGTCATATACAGTATAAACACTTTGGGTGTTAAATCAACACTGGGAATTTTGCAGTGTAGTCATTAGAAACCCTCATTTTGTTTACTAAAATAACCTTTTGTTGACTGTTATTTAACAGTCTAAGTTATTTATCTAGCCTGTTTTTAGACTTTCACTCAAATTAGCTAACTAAGTACCTTATTCATTCTCTTTATTTAGGTAATCACTGCTTATTAGCTAGTTACCTAGCTTTCATTCTTTCTTGTTCAGTAATGTGCTAGCAGACCTACTTCATGTATTTAACTTCTTACTTTATTGGGTAACTAATTGGTTAACCTCTTTGTGGTTTAATTTGTGGTTAAGCAGACTAGCTTATTCACTTTTAGTTCATTCACTTCATCTAACAAAAACGATGGTTCTTAAGTCAACTAATGTCCCATTTTTGTTTACTAATGCTAGCCATGCTAGCCGCTTTTTGCTTATTAAAGTTAGCTAGCTTTTTTTTTTTTGCTCATTAACATCAACATAAAACAATTTCTGAAAAGTTGACAGGCATGTTATTTTCTTATATTGAGATATCACTATACCATATGGATAAAATTTTCTGGACAATTTCTAACTATCACACACACTTGTCTGTTGTCCTCAAATGTTACTACAAATTTGAAAGTGCACAATTGTATAGGATGTCTTTATATATATATATATATATATATGTTTTTTTTTGTTTTTTTTTTTCTTCTGCACAGGAGCTAAAAAGCATATCCCAGCACTATTATATGCGAGCATGACAATGCCCACTGACACAACTTTTCTTAGGTGATGAGTGAACCAAGGAGCCCTCTGGCTAATTGTAATGGGCAAAAAGTGCATTTTTTCCCTTTTTTTACATTGACATTAGCTAGCTAGGCACTAGCTTTTGTCCATTATTAATAACTAAGGAAATTTATCTCAATGTTAAAGACTATGTTACGTTTAGCACATTTGTTCCATTGATAAGGACTAAATAGTTCATTAGTATCATCATTAGCATTTATTAAGAATAGAGGCTGACCTGTGAGGTGAAATTACATAAAACAATACATTTTATCCACCGACTTTTATCATCTTTGCACATTTCCTGTATACTTTAGTTACATTTTGTTCCAATTTTATTTATCTTTTATTTAAAAAAGTTAATTGACTCCAGTTTGCACACTGAACATCCATCATTGCAAATAACCCCACACAAGTGAAAACAAAAGTCTGATCTAATAAAGACTGAACCTGAAAAACACAGACAAAATGATCACTTCACACACCTGGAGATTGAGAAATTATACATATAATGCCTGTCACACAGAGTGTTTGATATTTTTAGGACTTTAATTACACGCTTGGTTAACACATGCTGGATGAAACGCTCAGGTAATTATACTGTACTATGTGAAGTTCCAAGTTGCACGTCTATATAGCAGGAACGACAA
Organism: Clarias batrachus; assembly: GCA_003987875.1. Taxonomy (NCBI): domain Eukaryota; kingdom Metazoa; phylum Chordata; class Actinopteri; order Siluriformes; family Clariidae; genus Clarias; species Clarias batrachus. The sequence goes on along the minus strand of QMIH01000469.1, from coordinate 99,324 downwards.
CAAAAAACATCCTGGAGAGCGGACACAGAAATTTCTGATTGATCAATGTTCAGTTTAACTGCTCAGTACAATGATTCTTGCACTTGTGTTTCATGAAAATCATTCGACCTAAAACTAAATTATGGCTACATCTAGGAACAGCCTTGTTTCCAGGAAATTTTAAATACAGTACCAGGTCACCTTGAGATACAATACATCAGCCGCCATCTTGCATGTAAGCATGTGCAGTTATTGGCATTATACACATGCATGTTCCTCTGTCATTTTGCATGTTTCCACGACATAGCTGTTGCTTGTGTGTGCAGAAAAAAAAGAGATTAAAATCAATTGCCATTTTCCATAGTCGATCACCTGAAATGCACAGGAAATCATCTTTTATAATCAATAACCAAATTGTTTTCAATTGTGAAAATAAATGTTATATTCATATGTATGTAAATAGATACTGTATATATACATATACAGAATAAGCCATTTGGCAAATGCTATTATCCAGAGCAACTTACATTTTTATCTCATTATACACCTAAGAAGTTGAGCGCCTTGCTCAAGTGCCTAACAGTGGCAATTTGGTGGTTGTGCCATAATCCAATGCCTTAACAACCTGAACACTGCAACATTAAATGTAACTATAAATATATAAATCTAGAAAATCCTTAGTGATCGGAAATGACCTTATACAAGATAAATAAAAGGCTTTGCAACATTTATTGTAAAATAATTAACTTTGGGGTCATAACAAAATCACATGCATCTGTCATTGTTTATTTTCCTATGAGAGCGATAATTCATATGTTTAGGATTTTTTAAGTAATTGTAGGAGTCTCATTTAATTTTGTAATTTTGTTGATGATAGATAAATATGAATGTAAATTCTCGTTATTTTGGGTAAATTCCTCTGAATCAGCATACGTGTGCACATAACTCATCTCACTCTGGGTGAAAGCACGTCATGTTTGTGCGATCACTCATTTATTTCAAACGATGGATGCTTTTTTAGTAAAAACTATGGGATTTTGCTCTGGAGGATGCCAAGCAGTTACTCAGCTGTATTTGAGCCAGAAACCTTGCTTTATCCATTTTATCAGCTGTTATGAAATCCCTGCATTGGTGCCGAGTGATGACATCAGAGAGCGTCCTACGCATGCGCAGAGGTAAAAATTCACATGGGTGCAGGTCTGCCCGTTCACATTCTTGGAAAACTTGAACAAGGAGACTTGGATATACAATGGCACAGGGTAACTTTCCATTATATACATTTGCTTTCAGGAGAAGCCGCAAGCAAAGAAAAGTTTTGGGACTCTATTTCCATTAGGATCGTTTATATTAATCATCATTTAGAACATTTATAATTAGAAAGCTAAAGAGAAGACCTGGGGCGATGGATTTGTTTTGATGAAATATAGCACAATCTGTATGCATAACATGCACTTAATCACATACACTGAATTAAATCCCCAGATCCTTAAAAGCCGAAATGATTTTTTTTCTTTGTCAAAACACTTTCTTATCTGATGTGGGGGACAAAGCCTATGCCTAATTAGCTTAGCAGGAGAGAAAAATAATGATAAAGTCAAAAGATTTCATTAAAATTCAGCATATTAAAAAGTTTATTTGAACGCAAAACTAAACCAATTAAAGTAAAAAGGGAGGGATAACTGTACTTCATAAACATCATCATATGGGTTTTTCTTCTCCCTTGATGCACCACAAGTATACTTAATTAAGCAAAAAAAAAAAAAAAGCATTCATAATATGGAGTACACTTAAAAAACAAAGAAGATGGATTTCAAAGAATCTCAGCTGACATCAAGATTTAAATGACTGCAGTAAGTGATAATTCGATTTATTGAAGTTCCAGTAATCACAATTTGATTTCCCCCTTCGACTTGCAGTCCCAGGTCAGAAGTGTGTGCTCACAGAGAGAAGAGTGTATTTTGGAGAGCAGACAATTCATGAACACACTCCGTCTCAGCAGCAAGGACGATGTGGCTCAAGATTTCCTTGGAGATTCACACACACGGGTTTCGTCACACTTTACACATTGTTAGTTAGTGAGCTAATTGCCTACTGCAATAACCGGCTATGAGTTATGCTATTTTACAGAAGGCTGAAGCAGAGATATACTATTAAGGTTATAATCTGCCTTAATTTTATGTATTTTATTGCTTTTGTTTTCATTTGGAACACCCTTTTTTGAGAATTTGCCATGCTTTCAGGGCAAGCTGTGCTTTCAGCAAGGGGAAATGAAGATAGATTTATGACAAGAGTATGTCTAAAATGTTAATATATGAGGTGGATTTCAACTTTTGCACATAGTTATATCTTCCTTTAAAAAAAAAAAAAAAAGAATCTTCGAAGACACTTGCACATTTGTGTGCTTCATAAGAACAAAATCATATGTTCAGCAGTTTTTTTTTTTCTGACAGTGTGTTGGTATTTAATAAAAAACAATCACACACATCAACACATCAATGATCATCCAAACTGTTCTTTATGCTACCAGTTTAGATTTACCTTTTTTTTTTTTTTTGGCCATGATTTTATTCAAAAAACATTTTTTGCTCAGTGTGTCACACATTATGTACAGTACATTCATGATGGGTTAGTAGATCTACAGTATATGAAGGTGTGAAATTTTATGTCCTGTTTTTCGAGAGCAGAAATAAAACATCACATAAAGCTTTACAAGTCTCGATCTGCTACATATCTTAATAGCAAAGTTTTATGTATTACAATAAAACTAACTAATGAATTTTCAACTTTAATTGTTTAGAAGTTCATTAGCTGTCTATTATAGCAGTTCTGACAGAGGTGCCAATAGCAAGGCCAATCACAGGTTTGTATTAATGCTCTATTTCTAATATATTATTTTTCTGTAGTAACAACTTACACAGACATTTGCATGGTGGATGCATCTAATAAAAATGTGTCATTTTAGAGAAAAAGGACTAACATTCTAACATATCCCTTTAGGAGAGAAGGCTTTGGATTTTCTTGTTCAATAGCAAATTTTGGTTACTAAAAAACTATATAAAAATAAAGAGATCACGCTGTTGTACTCAATAGCGACAAGGCTATGATGCAGTCATGGGTCATGGTTGTGACAGTTGGTTGGTGGCCGATCGTTGGTGTAATCAACTAGGGTGGAAATAGTTTTAAATACTCACTGGTCCTATGTAGCCAAAAGGTTAAGAGCATAGTGATATGGAGTATGACATCAGATCACATTAGATACTTCTTGAAAAAAGTGGTTCTGATCCTGGAACAGTTACTCCGTTACACAGAGTTTTCTCTGGATGATCAATTTTTTAAAAATCCTAAAAAGCATAAAGGATAGATAGACAGGAAACCTAAGAGCTTCAGCCAGGGGCAGAGATGTTTCTCTTTCTCTCTTTCTCTCTCTCTCTTTGTAATGCAATCCTGGCTGGAGTTTCCCCGCTGAATATTATTCTTGTATTTTTGTTGTATTACTCAAAACCTTCACTTTTTCAATTACTCATTCACTAATGTCCTACTAAGAAAATTTACATTTGAATTTAACATTAATAACTACTTTTGTAATCTTTGTAGGAGCATATAATTCGACAGTCAATCATAACCGCGGCATCTGTACCGTATCTGAGAACTCACAGTATTGATTAATCCAGGTTTGATGTTTTCCAGGTATTTATTTACCGTATTTATTTATTCATTTTAGAGGTTTTAGAGTTTTGCTCACATTATATTAATTATATAATCATTTTACAAGACAAATAGATAAGATAGAGAGGTTTTTTTTTTTTTGTAAACAATAAATGCACAGCTTTTATGTACTAACTTTACCTTCCATAACTAACAAACTTAAACTAGATCAATTCATAAAAAATAAAATAAAAACTACTGCAATAAATTTTATACATTTTGGTAATCATTTTGGATTTTTAATACAGGCCTTGATGGTCATAATTTAGGGAAAACGCTAATCGGTCTTAAGCTAATCTTAATTTAGAATTGTTCAAGCCACCCTTGACAATGAAGCAGACTAAGATGGAGAGGTTATTTCTCCACACTGGCTTGGGAACGCCACGGGATCCTGCAGTCGATGTTAGCCAAGGTATAGTAGCTAGAGAAAAGGCAGTTTAGGGTACCCTGCTAGAACTCCTACCCCTGCAACCCGATTTCGGGTAAGCGGTTAAAATTGGATGGATGAATAAAGTTGGAAGCTTATTTGACTGGCCACTTGTAGTGTTTAAAGTGTTCAGTGTATGAGAAATTCATGAGAAAAAAACACTTCATAGCATCAGTAGATAAGCAGAATACACCATTACTATTCAAATATAAATAATCTAATTTTCAGCGAATCGTAAAAATAATAAATTTGTACTACGGCGGTCTATGAACTTTAGGTCACTTTAAAAAGTGGCTCTATAAAAAGTTGGGGAACCACTGTTCTAGATTTTGTGTTTAGTCTGCAGAACAAAAACAAGGTACAGTATATACAAACCCAATTCAAATCAACCCTGCAGCCACACAGAGCAATCTGTGACAAAAACCGGGAAAAGGAAAAAAGAGAACGAACATGATTTCTCAGTTGAGTCCTCAGGACATGTTTTCATGTTTTTTTTTTTTGTTTTTTTTTTTAAACAGGAGAAAAATGAGAATTACTAAAAAAAAATAGGTACATGTGCTATAGGACTCGTTTACCTGTGCAAATCAACTGACAGAGGAAAACATGATGAGGCAGCACAATATAGAATCTGGAATAGAATGTGCTTTTAAAAAATGTAACATAAATAACACAGAAATGAATTCAAAACCTGTACATATTCAGTGTCTCATGAATGTTAACTCTATTACCCTTATTTAAGAGACATTATTTGGATTATTTGCTATAGATAGTGCTTTTACTCATACAGTATATCTACAGTAGGTATGCTTTTTAAAGAAAGAATGGTATGTTCATTTACACTACCCATTCATAACTTAACCATACAGTACCACAGCACATTAACAATAATAAACAGATATATACCAGTAAACTCAAAGAATCAAGGGCTATCAAGGCTCATTTATTTCAGTGGGAGCAATGGCTCAGAAAAGCCAATGCAGCATGACTCTTTGAGAAAAGTCAATGGTTGCCATGATGGAAAGACACCAGAACATCCGGAACACTACAGCCTACCACGCACAGCGCCTGGCAAGCCAAGTGCCAAGCCAAGTGCCCATTGCGGCATCCAAACTCTCCAGATTCCTATCTAATCCAGCACCAATGGGATGCGCCAGACAAATAAATTCGATCCATGGAGACCCAACTCACAGCTGCCAACGCCTTGGTGCTTGACCGCACAGCACACCCACAGATACCTTGACCTGTCCCGGCTCACAAGAGGGACCAAATATAATATTGGACTTTTTTGCAATGTAATTTTATGGCTGATTGGTGTGTGTGAGCCTTTGATATATGTTCAGTAAGATATGGCCAGAGTTCTGTGCTTTATAAGCTTGTTCAAGTTTTTATGTTTACATTTTAAGTTGAATTCATAATCAAAGAAAAGAAGCGCCATGAGTTGTTTGAGTTCACTTCATTGTGCCGTTATAGTAACATTCCGTTATATTTTTAAAAATCACATTCATATGCTCAGTGAGATGTATTAAAAAGTGTTTTACTGCATGTCTGCGATTAAAATGAGTGCAGAGAGCGGTGCTGCTGCCTCACAGCTCAAGGGTCGCGGGTTCAATATTGAGCTCAGGTTACTCCCTGTGTGGAGTTTCGCATGCTTTTTTTAGCGTCCATGTGGGTTTCCTTCTGGTTGTCCAGTTTCCAACCACCTCCCAAAAACATACTAGTATTACCATAGTTTATTTATAAGATGTGGGTTACAATAATTTATACCACATAAACACTTTCGAAAGGTGTAATTATTGACATGATTAAGATATGTTTATTTAGTCTCCAGTGACGGTGCTTTGTAACAGTCAGAGATTTTCAGACAAGACTTCAGCATAAAGTGCTGACAAGCTGCGGATGTTACACAGCATTAAACTGTAAGCTATGCATAGATGAAACATTCAATGCACAATGATAAAATTAAATACATTTCTAAGATATTATATGTACAAACCGAAGGCTTACAACAATCTTAGGAATTTATTTCTGCTTCGTCCCTTTTGAGAGTCAAATTACACACAGAAAATAATAAATAAATAAGTAAAAGGATCAAATACTGAAATACTGTACTTTGGCTGCGACAGACAGTTCCATTACAGTAATTGTTAGCTATTATTAATATACCAAATTAATGTAACCCAAATGATAAAAAACAAGTTTGGATTGACTGACTACATTAGAAGATTATTGTGACTCTTTCCCTAATTCATATTATACTGTACATAGTAAACAAGAACACCATGCTATAAATCAATGCAGCGCTCAATCTCAATCCAGTCACATATGTAATTACCCCTCATTGACCCTCCTATTAACCTCTAGAGCTCATTTGCTGTTGATCCTGAAATCGTGTGACAAACAGAGGACTTCATTTGTGCTTAATTGAACAGCTGGAGCAGATGTTTCAGTCACTTTTAAGCATGCGTCCCTGTTTATAAGCAGCAAGGACTGCTTTTTCCGGCCTGCGGCTGACGCTCCGTCACTTTATTTTGTTCACTACAGCTGTGTTATTGTAGTGGAGTTTTGTTTGAGGGTCACTTGGTCGTTCCACGACAAACTTTAGAGGCTGAGGCGACGTTTCAGCTCGCATCGCAACGTTTAAAGTGTTTTGGCTTAGTTCAAATAGTTTCCGCTTCCAGTGCATGCCGTGTGAATGTGGGACCCATCTGTGGTCATATAATAAAAAACACATTGCACTACAATACAATAAGGCACAGTTATATTCCGGAACTGAAAATGCACAGCACGTAAGGAAAAATAAGGAAAGGAGGAGATAAAAAGTTTAAACAAGACAATGACAACAATTGCATAATTGTAACCTGATGATATATGAAAGTAGTCATAATATTAGAATAAAGCATGTTCATATTCCAGTCACTGGGCATGGTCCAAGATAGATAACGACGGCCAAACTATACAATATCTGGAAAGTTAAATATTGGACATTTTCTCTGACACACTGGGCCAAGAATCTAAATGACTACTACTCAGTAATTACATATAATTGCTATAATTGATCATTCTGGTGGTCATCTGTTTCCATTTTTAGCAGTATAGCAATTTTCTCAGATAGTAAAAAAATATTTACGCTATTTATGATATTTATGCACCCCCCTTTCTGCTGTTTATATTTAGGTTTCAAAGGTTGCAAAATTGTGAGTGCAAATGTGCATGGACATCTGCAATGTGTGCAAACGTCTGGCCTGTTCATTTATAAGAATAGGAATCATTTAAAAATAATTGTATAAATGGATTTCTAATTATATAAAAACACCCATTAAACATGCATTTCACCATGTTAGCATTGAGTTACTGTCATAGCATTTATCAAGTATGTTTATATGCAGTGGGGACCAAAAGTATTAGGACAAAAGTGAAATTTTATAAAATTCTCAAATTTCTAATATCAATACAAGTTGTATTATTATTATTATTATTATTATTATTATTTTAGTACATATATAATTAAATAACAAATATATAATTTGTTATATTAATATTCAGTATTGACGGATCCGGCTGGGTAAAAAAGATGTCTACAGTACTTGCCATCCTGCTTGATTGCTTCCTGAAGATCATGTACAGAATATGGTTCCTTGACTGGGTTTAGACGTGGTTTTCCATTGGGTTTAGATCTGGCGGTGACTCCAGAAGCTGAATATTATTGTCATTGTCAGGTTTTCAATATTGGTTCAGTCAATTAGCACAATTCTTCAGCCAGATAGAACTAATCACCTGTTTTGTGCACAGGGAGAACTAATACATGGCATGTGTTGGCGTAATACGTTCTTTTGGCCAACACTGTGGGGTCTCTTTAGTGTTCTCTATACAGTAAATATGTTTACAAGAAATGACCTGAAATGAACACCCTAATTGGAAGGCGTCCTTGGAGCCTGACTGTATTTTAATAGCCACTAATAGCATAAGGCATGAGTTAGAAAGGCTGGCAGCTACAAAAAGCAGAACAAACAAAATATGAAGTATTTAATATGCTTCTGTTTATTAATATTTAATGAAAGAACCTTCAGATAACAAATATCTGAAGGTTATTAATTCCCCCTTCTGGGGGAATTTTTTTTCCAGGAGCCAACTGTGATGCTACATATGATCGGGCCAATTAGTACATATCATGTGACCTGGGCTGGAGTACTGAAACATCAATAATCTCTAATATTCAAAGGGGAATCAATGCAGACATTTCAGAGATGTTTTCACATTATGTACAATACAATATGCATAATGCAGCTGAATGGTTGCCATAATGACTGTGTAGTAACTCAATGTCTAACTCCATAGACAAATGTCCACCCTAACCCTTTTGCCCCTAAATGACAGCTGTGTTTTCAAAAATACACTGTATGAATAAACCTGTTAATTACTGAATTCAGATGTTTCAATAACGGTCCTTATCCCGAGTGAAGGGCTTAATGCTTCAGCATACCAAGATGTCTTGGTACAGTTTGAGATAGGCCCTATACTATTCCATTATGACTGTGCCCCAGTGCACAAAGCAAGCACTATAAAGACATGGTTTGATGAGTTCAATGTGGAAGAACTTGACTGGCCTGAACACAGAGCCCTGACCTCAACCCCATCGAGTACCTTTGGGATGAACCGGAACTGAGGATTGCGAGCCAGTTCATGGATTACCACAGAATCACTGCAAAATCTTGTGGACAGCCTTGAAAAAAAGAGTGGAAGTTGGTATACCTACTGTACAAAAGGGGGGCCAACTCCATTTTGACATATATGTATTTGAATACGCCATTGCCGGTTTGTCCGAATACTTTTGTCCACATAGTGTATATCCTCTGCTCCTTTCAATATCTACAGTAGTTCCCGTTTCTGAGGTTCTAGCACATGACCTGGGGATAAGATCATTTGCATTAGATCGTACTGTTTCCCAGTGTAAACACTACTCACACGAAAGGTCCACAAAATAAATGCCTTGAGACATCAGAGACACAGCACTGGAATATGACCTGCAATCCATTTTACCTCTGAGTGGATGATATTGCACGCAAGTGGGGAGAGGCACAATAAAAAGCATCTGGGACATCCAGAAATAACACACACCACGTGGCACAACATTGTGCCCCCCTTACATTCCCCCAATAGTAATTGAAATGAAAGGAAAAACAAAAACAGACCAGGGTACAGCTGGATAAGCAAGGATTATTACACAAACAGAGAGCAGGGGAGAGGAAATCTCAAAAGAGCCACGGCATTCTGGACTTGGGAGTCTTGAAGTAAACCAGGGGTCTAAAGCACTGACTATGTACTTCTGCAAAGTTTAAAAGTTTAAAATGTGCAGTGTTTATCACACTAAATCTATTTCTGTCATTCTTGTTATCATTAGCACTCTCCATGTTCTGCACCCTGAGGAAAGCTAGCAACCTCAAAAAAGATACTGCTGACAATTTAGCACGTCTGATTAATAGGACAAGTGTTACATTGGAATAAGGATAAAAAAAATATGGTGGTATTTCTTCATTTAAAAGCTCATTAAAGACACAAAAGATCTTTTTTTTTCATGTAAAATATCTATTGCAAAACTGGACAGATGTTTGCTTTCACAATATACCGTATATATATATATATAGAAACAAAGCCTGGTGCAAACAATATGGAGGCTTTCACTCGCACGTCATTTGAGCAGGAGTGTCTTGAGACAATAACTTATTTATTCTTCTCCTGCCTCAGTAACGTGGCCTTGAAAATAGGCGATTGCACATCACAGCCGCCATAAATAATGGTTTAATGAGTCCTTCCCCCCTTCTCTTTAATGATGACGGCACTTTTCCAGCCAGCCAGTTTTTAGGATGGCCACATGTGGCCTCCAGGTGGGTCTGAGACACACTACTCATACTATTCCTACCAGCTTGGATCCCTAAATCAACAACTGTTTGAAGTTTCTCCATGGACATAACAGTGTGGCTGACAGAAGACTGAAACTCATTGTTATTGTAAGTCTGTTAGACAGGGGCTTATCCCAAATATTTAACTCATGTCTAGGCAGTGTACTCCAAACTCACCCATTCTAAATACTAGTACTGGTTTTAACCCTTAATCAGGCAAAGACCCACTTTTGGAAACCTACAAGTGCCAGTTCGAGTCCGTCAGGAAAAAAGACGTATTTGGAGAAAATAAGTAATTCTGTATGTTTATTTAACTTTATGCTTTAATCTGTGTGTTTATGTTTATATAAACCCCAGGTACTAGATGCCGGTCCCAAGGCTGGATAAAATGGAAGCGTTGCACCAGGAAGGGCATCCGGAGTAAATCTTGAACCAAGAGGTGTGTGTCGACCCCTCGATGGGAACAGACGAAAGACTAACA
>QMIH01000469.1:42767-84006 GCA_003987875.1 Clarias batrachus | reverse complement strand
GTACCATCATTTTTGTCCAGGCCTGTTCCATGAGTTCATTTTTTAAAATAATTCCGTTGAAACATGGTTGAAACGCAATGTCTGACTTTCATTGGTTAACATTCATATAATTTTTTWWWAATTAYTACTTTTGTCAGATTAAAGTTATTTATGTGACCATTGTGAGTTTTTATTTCATTGACCGAAGGGTACCAACAATTTTGTCCACGTGTGTATATATACACACACACACGCAGTCATTGTAATTCTAAGAAAAGTAAGCAATTAAAAATCTCAGCATTTCAATAATATTTATTTCCTTCCTACGCCTGTGTACTGTAGCTCAGACATGAGTGACAGCGTAAACGCTTATGTTTAGATTAGAAAATCAATACACTTTTGTGTGATCTGCATTTGAAAAGTAACAAGTCTCAATTTAAATGTACAGGTTTTTCATCAAAAAATTTAATGAGTAGAAGTAAAAAGTAAAGCACACAGAAAATACTCAAGTAAAAGACAGATGTACAGAATAAGTCCTTAAGTAAAGTAATGAAGTAGTTGCATTTTGTTATTTCCCTCAACAATAATGTGGAGGGTGAAGAAGCCATAATTCAGTTAATTAACATGTAATCTAAAGCATCACATCAAGTCATTCATACAAAGCAAAGGTTTCGATTCTCATAATTTCATATGAACAAGTACTACCAAGTACTGGAGTTTCTATTTATATTTATGCATGAGAGGATATGCATGCAGTGGTCAGCACTGTGGCCTTGAACCTGCAGGATTGAGGGATCGATAACCGCCTCGGCTTTGTGTGCATGTTCTTTCTGTGCTTGGTGGGTTTCTTCTATGTTTTTCCACAGTCCAAAGACATGCAGGGTATGCTAACTACCATTTCCAAATTGTCCACAGTAAATGTGTTTGAGAGAGTATGTGCAAGTGTGGCCTCTGATGGATTGGTACACCATCCAGGATCTACCCCACCTCACGCTCCAAATGACTTGGAACAGGCTTTAGGCTTCCTGTGACCTTGTACGGGATAAGTGGTATAGAGGAGGGGTGAGTGAGTACACTGTATTCATGGTTCTTGGAAATGCATGTAAATATAGAATTTAACTGCAAACAAGTATGACAGACCAGATGTGCATGTACGTAAAAGCATGAAACTGGGTTCTGCATGATGAAGTATCAATGATGAGTGTATTAGAGCAAATGGACCACTTACAGTATTGATGTGTCTATTGATCACCTCTAACAGCATTACAGCTAGAACCAATCAATGTTACTTTCACACAGGCCTTTACGCGTTTAATTAGGCTATACAGGAGTTCAACACCTGTTTACGGAAAATTATTGACAGCTAATCGCCTGTCAATCTAAACACAACAGCTGTTTACTACATACAGTATTCATTAATAAATCAGTTTCAAAACCCTGCTCCTCGAAAACTGTTCTCATGGATTCTAGTGTAAATAGCTGACAATCTGTCATATTTTAAAAAAATAAAAGGCCAAAGCACAGCAGGTGAAACATTGTGATTTGGTCCAGCACCCAACTGTCTTCCCAAAACCACTATTATGTAAATACTGACAGAATAAGTGTTAGCATGGTTGGGTTTCTGTGTTTGGTGTTATTTTTAGCTCCCTGAACCAGACTGTCTTGAAACCACTTTTAGTTTGGCAAGGAAAGGCAGGAGGAAATTAGCAGAGCAGCACTCCTCCTACGCTATTTATCCAACCACAGCATGACAGTGAGAGACAAAGAGATCTCATCCAGCCTGTGGGTAAAATTACAATCACGGAGAGGTTGCTATTCTGCTGAGGCGCTACAGTGCTAACACGTGTACACTCCTGACAAACAATGTTAATTGTTGTTGACATTTAAATGGCTAACAGCTGATACCTTCTTGGTTATTAAACTCCTTTTATTCAACCTGCTTCAGTCAGACAGTGAGAGCATAGCTGATTGTGGAAATTCCTAAAATTCCTTTTTCTTTTTTTAAACATTTCTTTCTTCAAATGAGGCTTCAGCTACTTTAATTATGCATACATTTGCATACCAAAACCAAAAAACTTTTTTTTTTTAAATGTAAAATTTAAAAAAGAATGCTTCGATATACAGTAGCAGTGGCATGAAAGCCAACTTTTTCGAGAAAGAAAACTGAGACAACCTCTACTGTATGTCCTTTTTTATATTATCACTATAGTGTTGTACATTTTGTCACCACTTTAACAGCCAACTGAATGTAACCAGACGAACCTCTAGGGTGCCCGGAAGGATTTTACACAAAACTGTGTTATGCAAATGGCTGTTATGCGCACATCTGCGCATGCGCCTGCACGCAATCCAGATGATGTCAGAGTTTACCATCACACGATTCTCAACATTTAAGTATGCAATTTCTTTCCCTAATGCATATAAATACATTATAAACTCAATTGGGAAACGTTTAATTTACAGTACAGTCCTATCAAAATATTCAGTAGGCTATAGGTATTAAACACATGACTTATAAACTTTACACTTCAGTAAATTAACAAATGCATTAGCAAGGCACAATAAGCAACACCAAAGTCATGGCCTTCAAAACACCAGCTGATGTTTAGCACTATCAGCAAGACACTCTAGATGGACATCATCTTCCTCACTGAAAGTCAGAATCCCTCCTTTATTCCTGTCTGTATGCAGTATCTGTGTTTTTTTTCCAGCTCTAATGGTAGTTTAGTTTAGTTTTAAAAGTTTGTATTTTTTTGTTTGTTTGTTTTACTAAAACTAACTGCACTTTGTAATGTTTGCTAATGGTGATGTAGAAATGTGTCTGGTTTGTAAGCGGTATGACAGTTAATCATTATTATTTTTATTTTTTTTTAATCAAGGAAAGCCAACTACACCCTGGAATCCCTCGACATGATCCTGACAATGAGACGCTATGAAGACAGCCTTATCTGATTTGTTAATCTTTTGATTTTTTTCAAAAAAATTTAGAAAGGGAAGCCAACTCGGCTTATACCAGGTTTCATCACCAATTCGTCGAACAATTTCTTTTTTCATGCAATAAAAAAAGGAGAAGAGATGGCAGTCAGCAGCAGGATAAAGGGGTTTATTACCTAAAAAAAAACTATTAAACAAAGTGTTTTTATTATTGTTATTATTATTTATTTTACAAATACAGTCTATACTAGGAAAGTCTTCCCTTGGCTTCAGGGAGAAAACTGCACTGCTAAACATGGATAGAAGTAAATGTACATTTTGTTTAATCTAGAATGTGACATATCATACAGTACTTTTTGTCACATGTACATTACTGCACAGTGAAATTCTTTCTTTGCACATCCCAGCAGTCTCTGGCTCTGCATAATCTCAAGAAAGGTATCCTGGAGGAGCTGGAGCTTGAACTGCTGACCTTCTGATCAGTAACTCAGTGCGATAACCCACTAAGCTACCACTATCCCAACTGCCCCCAAAAATTTAGAAAATAAGTATAATTTTAAGCACAGTTCTAAAAATACAATGTGATTCCATGTGTGTCCATTCTGTTGAATGTCATTTATATATATTTTTTATAAAATAATGTAATATTTTTTATAAAAGAATGTAATATAGCATCCATGGGATGCACCAGAGAAGTCTGATCCACAGAGGGCCCAGCTCACAGCACCCAAAGGATCTGCTGTCAACATCCTGGTGTAAAATCTGAGAGTCATGCCCCGAGGGGCAGAGGGGCCAGAGACGCCCAGGCAGCACAAGGATTATGAGCATAATTCGTTCCCGAAGCATCTTGCATATCAAAACATTCAAATTTCTCCCATTAGAAATAATAAAAACTCAGATTTTTCATTCCACAACCCAAAAATATAAATATATACAAAATATAAAGTAAAAAAAAAACAAATTAACCTGCAACCTTAACTTTACCTTGCATGCGCTGTGTATGTGTGAAATCTTGTGTGTAACAAGTAAGACGAAACGAAAACTGAAACATGAAAAATTTTTGAACATTTACGCGTTTATGTATTAATAAGCATACTATACTTTCATAATGTTCATACTGTCATGAACTAACCAGAACCTTTCTAACAGATATTAAAAACATAGCTTTCATGTTATCAAGACAAGAAAGCACAAATCCTTATGTCCTCAAGAAATTCCAGGGTCAGAATATCTAACCTATAAAGACAGAAAAGCTGAAATCGTCCGGCATAAATGTTAAATAAGAGTCTTCTCCCTGTTCTAACCTGAGTGATGATGCTTATCCTGTGTAGGGGTATGGGGGGCTGGGAGCCTATCCCAGGGAGCTCAGGGGGAAAGGTAGGGTTGACTCTGGACGAGATGCCAAGCCATCGCAAGGCACAGTCACATACTATGGGCAATTTGGAAACACTGATCAGCCTACAAGGTATGTCTTTAGACTATAGAGAAAATTGAAGTACCCAGAGGAAGCCTAAACAGATTGAGAATGGGCAAACACGAGAGGCGAGATTCTAACTGCCAACCTACGAAGTGTGAGGCAGGAGTGCTGACTGCAGTGCCACCATGTCCCAGAGTATTAATATAAACCTGTAATTTGCTTCCTAGCCAGCATTATCATCACAGCTACTGTTATAAAAAATTAACACCGACCACGTAGTGGTACTGTATATAAGAAATGTTCTATACAGTAGAAGCCATTAATAACTATATAGTAAACCTTTTGAGCTCATAATCTGCACTTCTATTTTAATTTAACCCAATCTATAATAAATGGGCAATTAAGGCATTGTTTTTTTCCTGGAAAGGTATCACACTGGAAAACATGGTTTATGCATTTAAATATAAATGGCGGATACCTCCAGTGGGAGAAAATCCGCCATCAGTCTTCACTATAGCTCAGATAAGCTATTATGAATTTGCAAGGAATTGGTCACGTTATAAGTGGATCAGATGAGGGATCGACGTCTGATCACATGCCGTTTTTTCATATCAGCGGTTTGAGAGGAAGGATATTAGACGGCTTTGTATTGATTCGTTCACCCGAACCTACGGGCCCTCCTACCGTCTAATGGGCTGGAAGCTGAAACCAGCCTCGTGTGCAGATATCACTTTCACTGATGTTATTTAACCCTGTTCATTCTGTGCAGAATTTAATTTTACTACAAGTAAAAAAAATACATAGTTACTTTTCAGTTATTTTTTCCAACATGACATTTCACATGATGGGTGCAATTTTTTCTTTTGAATCTGAGAGCTTTTTCCATTTTCAGAATTAGATCAGTAATGAGCATACATCTGGTAACTATTACATAAAAAAGCAAAGCTATTTCTTCTTAGTCACTGTGATCAATGACCTGTAATGCTGACTGTGATGACTTTCATGAGCACACATTCATCTGAAGCATGGAAATCAGCAACTTCAAATGACAAAAGCAAGAAATGCCATCTTAAAGCTGTAACTGAGTTTTAAAATGACCCAAAAAGTCAGATATAGAGAAAAGGACCATACTTTTTTCTTAAACTGAATGTCTAACACATACAGTCTCACTCAAAACCTGCTTACAATGCATTAAACATACTGTATGTGTTCATCAATATGGCTTATTTTCATTCTTTGTTTATTTAATTTATTTTTATTGCTAAAACTAATTACTTATAACTGTTAACATAGTGTCCGGATTCAAATACCGGCCAGGTTCGACTCCCGTCTCTGTGTGCATGTTTGCATGTTCTCCCAGTGCTTGGTGGGTTTCCTCCGCATACTCCAGTTTCCTCCCACAGTCCAAAGACATGTCGGTTAGGTTAATTGGCTTTCCCAAATTGGCTGTAGTGTGTGAATGAGTGTGTGTGTGTGAGTGTGTGTGCCCTGAGATGGATTGGCACCCTGTCCAGGGTGTACCCCGCCTTGTGCTCTAAGTATCCTGGGATAGGCTCCAGGCCCCCCGTGACCCTAAATATAAGATTAAGCGATATAGATGATGAATGAGTGAGTGAGTGTTAACATTGTTGGTTTTCTTTTAAAGGTGCAACATTACACAATTTTTAAAAAACATTTCTTTTACCAATTTGCATTAGTCTTAGAGGTCTCCAAAATGTATATGGTATAAGGTTAGATCATGCATTTTGGCATAATCCCTGAAATTTCCCTTCTGTTTTATTTCACTTCTTTTAAACATACATTTTCAGTGTCTCCAGCTTTAAATGCAAATGAGTTACTGCCCTTTAATATAAATGAATTTTATAATAAATAGCAGTATTTTAGCTCAGGATTTCAGCTTTGGAAATGCAAATGTACCATAAATCAGTACCTCAGCAAGTATTGTCCAGTATTGCCAGTATTGTCCAGATTAGATGACCAATAAAATGATATGTCCAAGTTTGATTACAAACAGAATACTGATTAAAAAGTGATTTTAAGCTGTTTATCATGCTGATTATGATGTTCTGATGCAATCTTGTAAAGTTATTTACATTTAGGCATTTGGTAGATGCTCTTATCCAGAGCATTACTAGGTTACTAACTAAGTACTCATCAAGGAAGGAGGAAGGAAGAGGAGGAAGTCCATTCCACCACCCAGGTGCCAGAACAGAAAAGAGTCCTTGATCTCTGAGAGATGATGGGACCAGCCAAGCAGTGATGTGGTGCAGGGTGTGATTAGAGCTCAGAGGTAAGTGGGTGATGGGCCGTTTTTTGCTCTATAGGCAAGCATCGGTGTTTTGAATTTGATGGGGGCAGCTACAGGAAGCGAGTCCAGGGAACGGATAAGTGGTGTGGTGTGGGAGAACTTGGGAAGGTTAAAAACAAGACGTTCCGCAGAATTCTGGATCAGCTGCAGAGGACTAATGGCGGACAAAGGCAGACCTGCCAGGAGTGAGTTGCAGTAGTCCAGTTTTAAAAGAACAAGGGACTGAATAAGGACCTGTCCACCATTCGTCCACCATCCTGTGTGGAGAGAAATGGGCAATTGTTCTGATGTACGGAATTCTTCTGATGTTGTTTTAGACCAACAATTCACACTGCTGCCACATTGACATTTATATAAGGTGGTATACCTCAATGTTTTGAAGCTCATTTTGTAATGTGCCAACAGATGGCAGGACAAGGCTGCACACACAGACACAAGGAGCACTGACCTTCATAAGTCAGTGTGCCAAAAGTCATCATCCTGTGTACACCAGGAGCTGTGCAACATGCGTTACCTCATCTGCTGTTTCATCATGGATAGCAAGAACTTGAAATTCTGTGTGAAACTTTTTGACATTTGTGGCATTGTGCGTCGAGAAATCGTCTGGCAGGTTTTAAAGCTTCTTTCGATGGCAAAAGCGTCTGGATCTGTGGTGCGCAAATCTCAAAAATGTTTGATACCTTCTCATAGTCTTCAAGGTGAAGCTGTCTGGAAGTTGGAAGCCGGAATTCATTTGACTGGTGGGAAATATTCCACCCTCATCCAAGTAGTTTCTTCAGTCTGAGAAAGTTAGTTAGGGAACTCTAATATGTCCTCCAGGGTGGTATGTACGTATGCTCATTAGGTGGACAATAGAGAAGGTATCCACACCTCCATTTCTGACATGTTTTCATTATAACTAAAAGATAGTTTGGGGATTTTAAAATAAACAGTACACCTGTATTTATAGGTAATGTAAACGGATGGCCTGGGGCAACGACCCAGAATGCTGTAGTAAACATTACACGAACGTTGAGGCAAAGTCTGCGGCATGCTGAATTCCCATATGAGTCAATTTCATATGTGACAGCACAAAAAAACGGAACAAGTGTTCATCTGTCCTGTTCTGTCATTTGCTGTCCTTTTGGTCTAGTGAGCATTTCAACCGTCATCTGAGCCACTAAAAACATAACAAAAACCCAAATATCCAGTCTATAGTGGTGTGTTTCAATTTCACAAAGAAGGAAAAAGGATCAATCTACCAGGAGGAAGGCAATAGTTATGAATCACATCATGAGTCGCTGACATTTTACCGAGGGCGGAAATCTTGATGGCATTTAATGTCATATGGCGAGCAGAATAAAGCAAGTTCCATTATCATAATTCTTGAAAAGGTGACAAATAAGGCATTTCTGAATTTCAAAGAACAGTCTCAAGAGTTGGACATGAAAACAGACGATGGAGGAAATAAAAGAAAGTCCCTCCAGAGACTGAAGTGAATTATATTATAGGGTATGAAAACAGCAGAACAGTTCTTAAGAGGAAGGAATATAGAAAGCCAATGTATATCTGGTGTTTATTTTTAGTGTACAAAAATGACATTAAAAACACTAGAGTTCATATCTGGCTAGTGTTTTTACTACTACTAGGTCAACCTTGTAAAACAATATTGCAACTGCTAGAACAAGGACTATACTGTACACTAAGAAGAAATTTTCTACAAACTGTGTTCTTTTTGCGTGATCTTGGACTTGTTTGCGCTTTGTTTTACAATTGTAACATGGCATTGGCTAGGATTTGAAAATGCGCTATTTCATCTGTAACACAGGGCTATAATCATTTGTGTCCTCTGTCAGATGGGAGCTGTGTGGGAACTGCACTTTTTCTTATGCTAACTGCTAATGAGCCAATTATCAAGCAAGAAAAGAGCTGGCTCTTTAGTAAACCATCCCAAACTACATCTCTGATTTTCTTTTGTTAATAATGTTATTATATACAATAGTGAAGAGATCTTTTAGGCATTTTTTTTTTAAAAACATCAACAAACTTTATGAGTTTCTGAAAGTTCCTTGTTTACTCAGATTTTGGGGTTTTGCTGTCTCTGCATGGAGCTGGCTCAGCATCTCTACTGGTCACTGAGGAGATATTTAATTGGTAGAAACCTACAGGTGAACAATATTTGACCCAGACAACGACAAAAAAAACAAAAAACACTAGCACAAATGTATACTCTAGAGAGGACTTTTTTATATGATGTTTAAATAGTTTTGTTTTGTTATTCAAAATGAATAATTGTATACCTAGTCAGTCAGGTTCAACAAATTGTAGATTATTCTATAAAGTACAAACCCGGTTCCAAAAAAGTTGGGGGACAGTACAAATTGTGAATAAAAACAGAATGCAATGAAGTGGAAGTTTCAAATTTCAATATTTTATTCAGAATAGAATATAGATAACTTATCAAATGTTGAAAGTGAGACATTTTGAAATGTCATGCCAAATATTGGCTCATATTGGATTTCACAAGAGCTACACATTCCAAAAAAGTTGGGACAGGTAGCAATAAGAGGCCGGAAAAGTTAAATGTACATATAAGAATCAGCTGGAGGACTAATTTGCAACTTATTAGGTCAACTGGCAACATGATTGGGTATAACAAGAGCCTCTCATAGTGGCAGTGTCTCTCAAAAGTCAAGATGGGCAAAGGATCATCAATTCTCCCAATGCTGCGGCGAAAAATACTGGAGCAATATCAGAAAGGAGTTTCTCAGAAAAAAATTGCAAAGAGTTTGAAGTTATCATCATCTATAGTGCATAATATCATCCAAAGATTCAGAGAATCTAGAAGTGCAGGCATTTTTTTTAGCCCAAGACTCATTTAAAATAGACTGTGGCAAAGTGGTCAGATGAATCCAAATTTTAAGTTCTTTTTGGGAAACTGGGGCCCCATGTCATTCGAACTAAAGAAGACAAGGACAGCCCAAGTTGTTATCAGTGCTCAGTTCTCTGATGGTATGGGGTTGCATGAGTGCGTGTGGCAAGGGCAGCTTAAACATCTGGAAAGGTACCATCAATGCTGAAAGGTATATCCAAGTTCTAGAACAATATTTGCCCCCAACCAGACGTCGTCTCTTTCAAGGAAGACCTTGCATTTTCCAACATGACAATGCCAAACCACATACTGCATCAATTAAACATCATGGCTGCGTAGGAGAAGGATCCGGGTATTGAAATGGACAGCCTGCAGTCCACATCTTTCACCCATAGAAAACATTTGGCACATCATAAAGAGGAAGATGCGACAAAGAAGGCCTAGTACGGTTGAACAACTAGAAGCCTGTATTAGACAAGAATGGGACAACAGTCCTATTGCTAAACTTGAGCAACTTGTCTTCTCAGTCCCCAGACGTTTGCAGACTGTTATAAAAAGAAGAGGGAATTCCACACAGTGGTAAACATGGCCTTGTCCCAACTTTTTTGAGATGTGTTGATGCCATGAAATTTAAAATCAACTTGCATTTCCCTTAAAATTATACATTTTCTGAGTTAAAAAATTTATATTAATATATTGAAATTTGAAACTTCCACATCATTGCGTTCTGTTTTTATTCACAGTTTGTACAGTGTCCCGACTTTTTTGGAATCGGGTTTGTAAAACGATTTATACAAATCACTTTCACTCACTCCCTTATCATTTATACCACTTTATCGTGCATACAAGGTGACGAAGGGCCTGATGCCTACACACTCACACGCTCATTCACATACTACAGACAATTTGGGAACGGCAGTTAGCCTAATGCCCAGAGGAAACCCACCAAGCATAGGGAGAACATGCAAACTCCATGCACACAGACCAGATGCAGAATCTGAACTAATTACTAAGTGCTAACTACTAAGCCACTGTGTGTCTTATACAAATTATCCCCTTGGAATTATAAGGTTCTATCTGACTTCTTTTTTTTTTTTTTTTTAACAAAATTGAGTTATTCACAACTTCCTAATTCTGTGACAATGTACTAGCATACTAGTTATTTTGTTTTAGTATTTATTTATGTTTTTTTTTTTTTTTTGCTTTTATAAGGTGTATAAACATGTGTGTCTGAATGTTTCCATTTCAGGCTGAGACAGCGACAGTAAGTCTAAGACTCCCATAACCATCAAGAGAGAAAAGAGCAGAGACAGCTAAACCTGACTCTTCACTTCTGCGCCTGTGTCACTTTATCTCTAACTCTTTCCGGATGTCTTTGTTTCACCATGTCCTGGAAGAAGAAAGAAAGGAAGAAAGCTAACGGGAACAAAGGTAACTTTCTCCATCTTATTCTGTATTAAAAAGATAACCAGATCACCCCACATCTCCAACATTATCTGTCTTGGCATGTCTCATTTCCTCATATCTCAAATTGTCTCTATTTCACAAATGTCTGTATCCTAAAGGACTTGGGGCACAAGACAGGATAAACCCTGGATGTGGTGACAATTCATCACGGGTCACAAGCACACACACTCATACACAATTTGGGAACGGCAATTAGCCTAATCTGGATGTTTTTGGACTGTAGGAGGAAACCAGCTCCACCAACCATGGAGAGCTCTCCACACAAACCCAAAGGTGGGACTCGAACCCTCGTCTCTGGAGGCTACAGTGCTGACACCACCGACATTGATCTCTTTGACTCCTATTTTCACCTCGCTATCTGCCTCCTTCCATCTCTCTTTTCTCCCTCTTGTCTCCTTGTCTCAGCCTCTGACTCTCTCTCTGATCATCTCTCTGTATTTTCTGTCAACCTGTCCACATCATTCTCTTTCAATTGTCTCTTTTCCTCTCTCCATGTGTCACTCTCACTCTCTGCCCATGTCACTCTCACTGCCTGTCTATCTGTCTGTCCCTTTTCCTTCTCTTTCTGTCTGTCTCTCTCTCTCCTGGCCAGTATATTTGTCAATAAACAGGAATCTCATTAAAGTAGTCTGGGGAAACTCACACCAGCTCTGATGGGTGACATGGACAAGACCTCTATTAGTGTTAGAGAAAAGGCCCTCCTTATTTAACTAGGTATCGCGTGTTCTGTTTGATAACAGTCTGTGGACACAAACACTGGTTGAGTTTTTAACAACATTTCACAAACAGTAATGGAACATAAGTTTGACATAGTGAGTCTTATACATATTTGAGATGAATATTAAAAACCCCAAACAAACACAGGTTGAGATAATTTTAGGTTGAGCTCATTATCACTCACTCACTCACCATCTATACCGCTTAATCCTGTATTCAGGGTCACGGTGGGGTCTGGAGCCTATCCCAGGAGACTTGGAGCATAAGGCGGGGTACACCCTGGACAGGGTGCCAATCCATCACAGGGCATACACACACACTACGGCCAATTTGGGAATGCCAAATAACCTAACCTACATGTCTTAAGGAGGAAACCCATCAAGCACGGAGAGAACATGCAAACTCCATGCACACAGAGACGGGAATCGAACCGGGAATGTAACCTGGACCTTGGAGGTGCAAGGAAGTAGTGCCAACCACTACACCAGTCCTGCCGCTGTTCATTATTAATGGATGTAAAAACTAATTTACTTAGTAATTTAAATTTCAATTGCTTGACCAAATTCGATTACAAAACCAGAATTTTGAATTGGTTGAAATGATTTTAAGCAGTTGATGTTGATTATGACATTGTTATATAAGGAATAAAGCATAACCTGGTGTAATGTTATAGACAAACAATCAACCCTGCCAACACTTTGATATTTCTTTGTCCATCGAGATTCTCAGTCATGCAGCTCAAGTTGTCTGGAAGTTGAATCACGGCAGCTGGACTTCTTCGGACTGGTCTGAAACAATTCAGCATTCCTCCAAGTAGCCTCTTGTCTGAGAAATGTTGGTTGGGGATCTCTAATATATCCTCTAGAGTTATTATATCACCTGACCTGAATAGGCTCATTAGGTGGACAATAGAGAAGGTACTGTACCTCTCCCCTGCTTCAGACTGAAGAAGTGTTAAGTTTAAATTGAGGGAAGAACTGCTTGATGTGTCCGCCGTGCCTCAATACACTTACAGGCCGCCACTGATACACTCTGACAGCCAGGAGAGAAAGACAGACATGCACATGAGGACATGCTGAATTTTCCCTAGTTTAACAGCACAAAGAGATATTTAAGTCGTTAACCACAAGCTATTCATCATGCACATCCGCTACATCAACATGTCATTAACAGTCATTAGCACGTGTTTTTTTTTCCTTTTACTTCTTCCCTTTTTTTCTCATGCTTTTTCTTTTCTCTCATTTTTCCCCTAATTTCCCCATAACAAATCTACATTCCCTTGCTGAGCAAAAATTGCCTGTGCATTTAGGTGGTGGTCTGGTTGGTTGGTCACATGGTAGTGGAAGCATGGTGGGGGCGGGCCCAGGAGTTTGGCAGGGTTTGCCCTGCATTGTGATTGGGTGGAGATCTGCTATGGTCTCTATGGCCTAGGTTGCAGTTGCCTGTGTCAGAATCTTACTGAACTGATGATTTGTTCTTTCTCAGTTCCCTGTTGCAGTTGGTAGTGATTTACGTATGTTATTAACATATTTATATATGTAATATAAAATAAATAAATAAAAATTATTGAAATGTTCTGGTAAAAAATCTGAGGAAATAAAAGAGAGGGTAAAAATCCATATAGGAAGTGAGGGATAAATAAGAAAACACTAACAAAAACCTGACAAGATGCTACTTGAATGACAAGTAAAATGTTTCAACCCAACCAAAAGAAGTCCACATTCCATGACTCAGCTTCCAGACACATTGATTGATGTTTATTATTTTAAAATAAATGTCTGCTCTGAATTCTTTTACTCTTCTCATATAACAACAAATAGTCAAAAACTGCCTCATCGTCTCATCATCTATACCATTTAATCCTGTATGCAGGGTCATGGGGGCCTGGAGCCGATCCCAGGAGACTTAGTTAGTCTAATTTGCATGTCTTTGGACTGTGGGAAGAAACCGGAGTATGCGGATGAAACCCACTAAGCAATAGGGAGAACTTGCAAACTCCATGCACACAGAGACGGGAATCGATCCTGGACCCTGGAAGTGCAAGTGCTAAGCACTAATCCACAATGCCACCACTCAACGATTACATTTATTACATTAAAGCACACTAATTTTTAACCATGTATAGTTAAATTTATTGGTGTTGAAAGTGCATTAGATAGATTTGTTTTTTCCTGAAATAAAATTTATGAGACAAAGAAAAAAATGCAGCTTGATATTTTAGTGAAACACCAAAAAGTCAGTAAAAAGCTTTACATCTTCACCGTTAGAAAATAAATAAATAATATATAAAAAAATATAAACCCGGGTTTATATTAATGTTATAAGAAGGTATTTGCCATACAGTAAGCACTATTGTCAAAGTTGCTGCTGTAGAATTAAGCAATATTACATGAGAGGGACACAACAGCACAACCTTCATATTGCTTCATAGTGATATTGCTTTTATACAACAGTGCCACAAACACCATTTATTATCAATAGATTTTGACTGGTATATTTATTTAACCGGTTATTTTGGTGGAAACAGCATAACACAGACAGTTAGCGACCAACAGTTAGTGTAATTAACAGGAAGCAAATTAGTTCTAAATGCTTATGGGTACTATGTAGCCAAAAGGTGAGCAGAATAACCCATGGAGGTGGTGTATAATGCTGTAAGTTTCTCTTTATCTCTACTTATTCCACTTCAGAATTGCCTCAACTAATTAATTGTAATGGGGTTGAATCCCAAATGGTGTAAAATGGAAAACTATAGAGTGCGCTGTAGGGTGTAGAATGCCTTGTCCCACACACCAAGTGAAGCAGAGTAATGCATGCAGTGCCGTGAAAAAAGTATTCACCCCATTCCTGATTTTTGCTATGTTTTGCATATTTAATTGTCTCATTTTAATTATTCAGCTCTTCAAATAAGGAATAAGGAATAAATACAAAATGCAATTTTTAAATATTTTTTTATTAATTTAATTAATTTTATTTATTAAGGGAAAAAAGCTGCTCCAACTTGCTTTGCCTGCCAGGCAAATACTTTTTCAGGGCATCTTATACTGTAGTTAAACATCCCAGTTAAACATCTTTCACCACTCAAGGAATGTCTCTTGTCCAATCAAATTCCTTGATAGGAACTAACTATTGAATAATATTAATTCTTCTACTAACCAATCAGAAGGTTGTTCTGGGAAGTGTTTTGAGATGAATGTATGTTGATTTAAGTACAAAAAGGAAAATCAGCTAGTGGTAAGAGGTAAAAATATGCACAAACATGCTTTCTGTACAGTTAAATAATGCAATTGAGGAAGAAAAAAAAAGTTACGAACACTCCTCAGCACCTCACTTTCATTCCAAATCTTTCTTGTCAATGTCTTATAATGATCTGATCTTCCTCAGTCACTATAGCAACATTGCTGAACCTTTACAAGCAGCACCAGTGATTATAAAGCTTCACTTTATAAATTTTCTTTCCACTACCTCCAATTGTGTCCCTGGATGCTTCACATTTTTCATGGAAGGTCTGAGTGTAGTCATGGCAATGTGTCTGTCGCAGATCAATGTCACACAGAGACAGAGTAATGGCATGAACATCAGGAGAACAAGTTCAAGTTAGCTTTTCTGAGATTTCAAGGATTTTGGACCTTTTGAATTCTTGAACATAAGAGCAGTTCTCTAATTTAAACCTTATGTTTATTTTATTGAGTTAATTTGAAAGATTTTGTGAAAGGCA
The DNA here is from genome assembly GCA_003987875.1 of Clarias batrachus. Taxonomy (NCBI): domain Eukaryota; kingdom Metazoa; phylum Chordata; class Actinopteri; order Siluriformes; family Clariidae; genus Clarias; species Clarias batrachus. Next base: position 68,615 of record QMIH01000469.1, on the reverse strand, counting down.
GATTTTTTTCACGTGATTTAAACTTAATTAATCTGAATATCTGTAAGGAGAACATGTATAGTCTATAAGAGGAGTCACTTAAGTCGGCTTTTTTTTCTTTTCTGCAACAAGACAAGACAGAGGACTGTGCTATTACTTTGTTGTTGTTGTGGAGTTTTTTTTTTTTTGGTCATATTAACCTGACAGAAGAGAAAATATCGGCTGGTGAGGGATTGAATGTTTATCGTTGCTATAACAAAAGTGATAACAGGAAAAGTTATCGCGTTCCATGACAGTAAACGTAACTACAAATGGATCCATGTACTGGCAGTCATTCTTTAATTCATAGACAATTGTAGTGATTGGCAGCTTGCTGTGGTATATGAGTAATAAAACTCTTCAAGACATTCCTTTTTTGGAAAATAACTACGTTGGCAAAAGCCTGAAGCGACGCCACAACCTAGTTGTTTATTGTTTTTCTATATCAGCATTCCCTGTCATGCTGTATTGCTTATAAAGCATTATTAATTTTTATTCATTTAAAAAAATTAAAAAACTTTTTTTTTTTTTTTTAAGTCATATGGATACATTAGGAGGTCCCATTTTACCTTTTCTTTTTCTGGGCTCTCTGGATAGAAAGGACGGCCTTCCCTATTCCCCTGTTGATCGGATCAATACCAGATGACAACAGGGTTTTATCTAGTGAACAAAACAGCGCGGTTAGTACTTTCCTTTAACTGAAAGCCACAGCAATTTCAAAAGGCTCAGTTGCTTTATATGTATTGTGGGATATGGCTACCACTTGGGAATGATGAAATTATGGTAACATATGCCTCATTGTACCTCTGAAACAGCAATGTTATTCTGTCAAAGAGACCAGTTAATCATTTTTCATTGCTACAGTTATTTTATAAAGTGTCTCTAGATGGATCATACTAACAAAGTTATCAATAATGCATTTAGCCACGCTGACTGAAAGAAAACCAACCATCCGGCTGAAAAGTGTGGCAAGCTGTACGACATTGTATCATCATTGAATCCGAATGATTGGAGAGAATTCCTGTTTTTGTAAAGTCCACTTCTGAAGAGCCCTCTTAAGGCCTTAAGGAATCTCAGCAACTCAAATGCAGCTGTTACATTAAATGTGTCAAATTACTGTAAATTGTCTGTCTGTATTCTATTTTGAATGTAAGGGGCGTTCGAGTCAAACCAAGACTTGTGATGATATTTCTTGTGAAAGAGTTCAAGCACAGTACAGCGATGAAAATTTGAACGGTGCGAACATTTTAAAGAAGGCCGCATGTTTGGAAGCGACAACACAGAGACTTGGCTCGTAGACCACTGCGGTTGATCCTGTAAACATTCAGCTAGTGGAATAAGGCCTTGAAAATCAACAGATAATTTGTCACCAACCTGCGGACCCACCTGTGGCCGCATCTGTCTGTGGGAACTATAGATACTATCATTCACAAACACCACTTGCACATTACAGAAAATTATTGCAGAACCTCCTGTAAAGTTCTAACCTTACTCCAAACCATTTTCACACGGCAGTTATGGCTCCAGTGTTTTGAGAAAACTTTCTACTTTGATGGTGGTGTCCAAGCTCTAGTGAAACGATGGAATAAATACATTAATGTAAGAATGTGTAGGGGATTATGTACAGAATTAAAAGCGGTTTTTACTCTCATAACTGTGCTCTGTTATTCTGCACAATCGATTGTACTGGTTTGCTTTGAATGCTCCTCATATTGTTAATCCAGTTAGTTTCATTTAGGCATGCCGAAAGTTCTCATAATTCCCATTAATTTATTTTTAGTTTGCCTTGATCTAAAAATTTGCTTTACAAGTACAAAGGGATCCTAACATGATTGTTCAGCTTTAATAATGACAAACACTTAATAATATAATACAACAACAATAAAACGAGACAAACCAAGAACCTCAATTTACCTGCTACAATCCACAATCCATACCATGCATAATTGGAGAGCATTTAAAGCAATAATAATGCAATGGTAAATCAAATACCTAAACAATACATTTGCTTGTATTTATGAATAGTTCAATTAACATGGTTATAATGACTGTGAATAAAAAATCTTCACAGTTCAATAAACTCCAGTACTATTTTAGAATTTTTATGGACTTTTTTACAGGATGACATATGAAAGCAAAACTGGAAGAATATTAAAAGAGAACGGAGGAAAAAAAAACAATGGAAATTCAACAGCTCATTCAGAATTCAGCATTTTTCTGTTTTATTATTCTTTAGTCCTTCGTGACTTCAACGACTGCGTCTCCGCAAGGACCTAAAATAACAGAACCATCTGGATAAGGGTCACTTTCCGGCTCAGTCTCAGCAGAGGTAATTATACATGTGCCCTATAGAGAATTTGGAGTTAAAGTTAGAATTAAGACTGTGAGCAGATTTAAAGTTGGTCTGTTGAAGCACTGAAGCAAACTTGCATTATAAAAAAAATATATACCAAAGTTATTTTACAGCATGTACAGTTGAGGAGCAAACTCAGTAATTCTTTCCATGAAAAGTCAGGATAGCTTTGCTTAATACTGTAGATAGTTCTGTAAGTGAACATTGATGATACACCATACAGTAAAGCTGTCAATAAATTGCTATCATTCCTTTAATTGCTTTCAATTAATTCCATGCCTACCAGGAAAGCTATAATCAGGGGTATAAATCACTCGCTCAATATTTTTCAATTCTAAATAAAAGAACTTTCAAATAAAGCAACTGAGGTACTTAAAAGTCTTACTTAGCCATTGATAAATAAATTATAATGTCATTTTTGGATCTTTATATGACTAACAGCTTGTTAATGAGGTTTTTTATTTAGTTTTGTACTGGAGGTCAGCTTAATGTAGAATAATCTTATTTTTTATTTGAAGGGCAAAACAGACACGCAGGAACTATGATTATAAAATGTAACCACTGTGAAACAGTTATAATTTCATATATACAGTACTAACTTTCATAATAACTATAATCATATATTCATTAGACAAGATTTCTTAAAGTAATTGGTACAATTCCACCATCGGGTATTAATATAAGATTGCGAAGCATTGAAGCTGTAAGATTTTCATGTGAATTTATGGAACTTAGCTTTGGAAATGTTTTCCCAACATTTTAAATGATGTGTGTAACGTGCACAGTCTCCCTTTTTTTTTTTGGCAAAATTGTTTATAGTACTTAAGTGATCAGAGGCACTTAGTGATGACTTTATAATGGTTAATTTTAGATGCTTATTAATATTAAAGATGCTTTTATCCAGTAGAAAAATGACGCAGGCGCCAAAGAACTCATGATAAACAGTGATATATGTTTTTGTTGTCAGTTTGAGCTTTATGGGGAATTGTAAAAGTTTATAACAACCTTTCTCACATTATTTTTTATTAAGAATACTCATACAGCCTCATACTACTAAAGCTTTATGAGTACAGGCCTTAAAAATAGGGCAATATAACAGTATTATATCAAAATGTCGTTACTGCACTGTGGCTCTCAGTAACAAACACCTGGCTAGGTAATATTCAAAAGTACAAGACTATGCTTTTTTATTATTAATAATTTGTTAATTCATTCCTTAGCATTAGATGTTTTATCCTAGAGTTGATGTGGATCTGAAGATTTCCTCAGGAACACAGGGCATGGGGTGGGAATACACCATGCACACACATTTCTACATCTAGAGGTGAATCAAAGTAGACAGACGTGTTTTTTGGGAGGCGGACAACCCAAACAGACAATGTGCAAAACTCAAAACAGACACTAAACTGAGCTCGGGATCAAATTAGAGATGCTGAAGCAATATGTCTACAATAACACTGCTTACTGCACTAAAAATACTACACTACTCATAAGTTGTCAAAATATATATTGAATCATTTTTCATTAGGGACGGGAATCACAAGGGACTACCTGATAGGATATAATCACAATATAGGTGTCGAATAGATTTTTATTGTGATACTGTAAGTATTGCAATTCTATTAATATCCCCTTTTGTTTCAATTCTAAACAAACTTAGTAAAATAACCAGACATTACTTCCAATATGTGAATAAATTAAAGCGTGCCACCTTCAGGATTATAGAGAAACTGCAACATTTTGCCACCTCTAATGAAAACATATAAACTTAAGATTTTTTTTAAAATCTTTTCCTAGCACTCAGTAAACCCCACATTCATGATACACATTATATAGTATAAAATTACCTTCACTTCCTTTTTGCTATAACACTTACCTCAATCGGGCTTCACAAAAATGTGCTCCTGAAACCAGATATTAATATTCATAAGGATATGATGTTTTAGATTCATAACCCACTCTGTTTATTGCTTATTCCTATTTTTGTCCAATACACTGTACGACTGTTTTACTTTCCACTGAGCGTACATGTGTGCTTGTGCGAGGACGGATTCTCTGATGCTATTACACTTAATGACCTGCCAAACCACGTTGTCTTAACCATGACTGAAAGCAGCACGCAACTCACAGATACGACACTGCTGAAAATAATAGCAATAATAATCTCAGCAAGCTTAGCAGTATGCTCACTGTTTATAAATCATGCTGAGTGCTGGTACATGACTTCAGGATTATTGTAATGCAGAACAGCCTGGAGTCTCCTGTGTGTTGAAAGGAGATACTGATCAAAGAAAACTGATGATATTAGACCTGTCTCATCTAAAAGCATGTTGTTCACCTATGAAGCACTTCAAGGTTTAGCGCTCTACTATTTATGCAAGCTAGTGACCTTCTTTAATCATTCTTGTGTTTTAAGGCCTAAGAAAAAGAACTGGTATTGCCAAGAGATAAAAAAAAAAATCTAAATGATAAAAATAGTGAAACAATCCATCAATTACTGCTTGTAATTTATTGACTTCTATTATTTTAAATCCCTGATATCTTAATCATCTACTTTTAATTGTATTTTACTGCAATTTGTGCATTTTTTTTTTGGTGAGGTAATACCCCAGTGTATAAAAACACGACGTTTTCAGGACTAGAGAAATATTGGGATATTTTCAGGAACTCTTTAAAGCCGTAAAATGTTAAAAACTTTGATGTCCTCAGGGCTACAGTAATTTCCTAAAGAGTTCTTACTAAAGTTGTCCCAGATTTCTTAAGGAGTCTTAAGTTGTAAAGATCTTCTGCATATTATCTGAGGGCTAGAGCTCATGCCCACTAGCACCTGATAGACTCTGTGGTTTGATCCTGAGCTTGGGTTACTGACTGTGCAGTTTCTGTGCATGTTTCCCTTGTGTTCACTTGATTTTTTTTTTTTTTTTAGTTTTCTCCTACTTACTTTCCAACAAATATTCCCTAAGTGGATGGATTGGTTCCGTTAAAGTGTAAATGTGTTTATGGATCTGTGCACTGATGCCCAAAGTTCTTGAATTAATATTTTCTTTATTTTGTACCCCTCAGAGTGCTTTGCCAATTAAATTTACTTGGTGTATTTGCTGTTCTATATTAAGTATTTTTTGTTTTTCATAGACGAAATACACTCTTAGAAAAATATGAAAAATGCTGATGAGACGAACTGGGATAAATATTTGGATTGCAGCAATCATGCAAAACTTGTCTCGTTAGGCATTATGTGGAGCTGATGTTTCTTTCATTGTGAAAATTACTGTAATCCCTGTGTTTCCCCAAATCTATTGCACTTTGAAATGACAGATTCAGAACTGAACAGGAGGAGGGATCATATCCAGCAAAGAAATCAACAAACAAATCCCAAGTGCTTGCACTTGCATTATAAGAGGCTCAGTGAATTTTGAATGCATTTTTTTTTTTTTTTGCAAATCAGCATAAAACCAACAAAATGATCCAGCACTAAAAAAATGAATTTAAATGCTTATATTAAAAACAAATGTTTATATTAATAGCTTCAGTTAGTTAATTAGTGCACTTTTTTATTTCAGACAACAGGAACAGTTTTCATACTTCATCCTTGTGAACAGGAAGACAAGAAAAGAAGTGTGAAAAAACCATTTCATGAATATTCTTTGTGCATTGTGTGATGTAAATATTAGAGCAATTTGTTCTACCTAACATTGTATAGAATATGCAGCAGAATTAAAAACAATAAAACCTGCTCGAGACAGGAGATATAATCTACAGCAGCGCCACCATGTGGTCTATTTGCTCAACCAAAAACAAAAAAAACGAGTAAATCTTAGAGCGTTGAAAATCTGGAAAATCTCATCAATGACTTTCATATGCATGGTGAAGCAATAAAAAAAAAAAGTTAAGTGCGTTTTCTATAAAGACAACACAGTTGCGCAATAGAGAGATGGACAACGCCGTACGGAGGAGCGCGCGCGCTATGAACACCAGAAGTCTCAGTATTCTATACAATCTCGCATTATTTAAATCATATTAAAAAGTTATGCATTTTTAAGACTAGGATTCTATCTGTTTAAGGGCTTTCATATGTGATGGCATTGCTTAGACCTGCGCTCGATCGGCTTTGCAAAGTCATTAAACGGGTTGGAGGAAAATACAAAAACAAAACTTTGCGCACAAGGAAAGCGGTCCGTCTCCGTCAATAATTCAATCCAAATTTCTTATGTATATATTTTCGCTTCCTATCAGCAGAACAGTGAGACTTTGGATGCAGTTCAAGACGCAGTCGGAAAAGCCGCCGCAGGTAAAAAGAGAGAGAGACACACACAAAGAGAAGGAGAGAGAAGGAGAGAGAGAGATAAAGAAAAGAGATAGAGAGACGCGGAGATAAAGACGGACATATAACGGGACACTCGGGACACTTACCGATAGATCACCGGCGGGAAAAGGGATCATCTAGAGCAGAGGAGGAAGAAGACGAGAGGAGAGAGGGAAGCGGCTCAGGGCTGCAGTAATCCTGATAGAGGAGTGTGAGAGTGTGATCCGAGTGGCACAGGAGTCACTGAGAGAGTGAACACACACACACACGCGCACACTCTCTCTCTCTTTCGCAAAATCGCATACTCTGAGGAGAGAGAGAGAGATTCAGGATAAAGAGCTCATAGGATAGTCCGACATACTTTCATGATAAAATATAGAGTATACACTAATATTCCCAGAGCAAGTAAGGTTTAGCTATTAATGCATTATTAACACTTTATTGATTTTTCATAAGCAGTTTTAAGAGCTTAGAATGAAATCATTGTTTTAAAAAGAAATCCTCAAACACCATGAAGACATTTTTCCGAAGTTCCAGGTCAACCAGGTTGTTGTTTCACTCCTTTGTGATCCTTTACTTTAAATTGAACTATAATTATGTTAGGGGAATTTCAAGATTCCTGCCTGTTTATCTCTGGAACGCTCCATCATCAGATTGGCAAACCATTCACCCTCTTTGAAAATAAGACATTTCTTTGGAATTTTCACTTCTGGGTATGAGTAAAAGATATGTACATGCCAGTCTGAAAAGGGCAAAACAAATAGAAGAAATAGTAATGGCAATACATTTAATTTTGTTGCATATAAAACTATGGATGTCTATTATCTTAGACTTCTGTAAGGTTCTACGCAGAACTTTTTAAGGTTCGTTTAAGGTTTAGATTGATGGAATAGAAGAAGAAGAAGAAGAAGAAACATTTGTAAGGAAACAAAAGAGACGAATAAGAAAGAAGAGATAGAACTGGAGAAAGAAGATGAATTCAAAGGGTAAGATGAAGTGAGTGAAAAAATAAGCATAAGCGAAAAGAGGAAAAAGAAATGGATTAATAAATGGTGATGAATAGAAAAAAAGTAAAGAAAGAACAGAGCATGAGGGATGAGAGATTAGACAAGGACAAAATGTACAGCATAATTTGGATATTTAGAGGGGTTCTACATTAAACCTTTCCCGCAAGAGAAACCCCTCACCTTTATATTGAAGAACCAATTATTCTCTTAAAGTGTATAAGGGAAATAAAAAGAGAGAAAATTAGAAAGCTTGTGAGAAAGGGAGGAAAAAGTATAGAGAGAGACTTATAGTGGCAAAAAAAATAGAGTGAGAAACAAAAAGCAAGGAAATTACAGAGGATGAGAGACTGGGCGAAAATAGAAGAATGAGGAGAAGAGAGTTAAGGAGAAAATGAGAGGAAACTGAAAAAAAAAGAAATAAAAGAAAAAAGGAGAAACTGAGTAATGGATATGATAGACTACATAAGATATGGAAAAATAAAGCAGAGAAAAAACAGCATAAAGAGAGAAAAGATTAAATAAAGAGAAGGGAGGAATGTATAATGCAGTTTGTATAATTAAAGGGTTTTGAGTTCCTACAGAAAATGGGCTCTACAAGGAAACCTCTATTGTAAGGTTCTTTATGAAAGTTTTTACCTGGTCTATAGTGAGAAACAATGAAGAAATATTTATTAAATTATGTATTTACTTTCCTTAGCATATAGAGTGTATTATGTGAAGAGAAAAAGGGAAATTTAGAAAGTTAAGGGCTCCACCCTTTCTCAAAACATTTTTCTCATTTTCTCTTTTTATTTGTCTTTACACCCTAAGGGGAACAAGTTTGAATAAATACAGTGATAGAGAAATGCACAATGGAGGAAAAAAAAAAAAAAAAGGACAGAGTAGGAAAGGTTAGAAGAAAACTGAAGAAAGAGAGTAGGCTAATACTGTTCAAGTCAAACTGGGATTTTCATTTTGCAGAAGAACAGAACGCAGATCATTTTTTATTCCTCTAGAAATATAATAGTATATAGATTTACTCAATAGTTTAGGACTGAAATTCTTACAAATGGTTTTATACCCGAGTAATGATATTTAGGTAAACCATTTTCCATTATACTGAACTTTCAGCCTCATATGACCACAGATCAATCCCTGCTATATCTATCTGATGTCACCCAAATGAAGATGGGTTGCGTGTTGAGTCTCAGGACCCCAGGGCCATGATTGGACTGCTTGCTGCATATCTGGAACAATGGCCACCTAGGAACTTCCTTATTGTCCAAAATTTTGAAATGGCTTGGTGCGAGTTCAAGACTACACAGAGGATGGGGCAATTACTCCCAGCTGAGATCCTGTAGTGTGCAAGTGGTGTTTGTGAATGATTGTGTGTACAGTTCCTACTACCGCAAGTTATCTTTTGATTTTTAAAGATCACGTTTTGAACTTGCTTATGGGAACATTCATGGGAACGTCTGCAGTGGGCTTAGGGACACCTCAGATGGGATCGTCATTTATGGACATATGGCCAATATATGCAGTGTTGAAATGTTTTGCTGTAGCTGATAGTCTGATCACAATGCTGTGCATTTTTATGCCTTCATTCATAAGAAATTTCATGAAATTCATGATTTAAGACCCTCCAATAGAAAGACCAATAGACCAATAGAAAGCATAAGAGGGAAAGTACTTTCACAATAGCTTTACTGTACTGTATTAATTTAACATATTTCAGTATTTAAATTTTTTAAACTTCAATCATCCCCACCCACATCCTTCCATCCAAAAAGTCCAAAATCACTTCATTATTATTCCATTTTTTAAATGATATGGAAATCCATAGTCTGGTTTAAAGATGCTGCTCAGCTTCGTTGTCTGAATCTTCTGCAAGAACAATTAATTATTCCTTTCTTGCATTGGTTGAGATGTTTAAACTTTTTTTTTTTTTTTTTATCCAGGAGATTGGAAGCTCCTTTTGTAAGTTCTAAAAAGCAGTTAATCGGTGCAGTGGTGTATAGTCAGGTCCTCATGCTGATAGTATTCATTTCTAAGCAGTTAGACAATCTTGGCTCTTTTGGCCCAATGTCTCCATCCTCCATGGGTGAGCTGTTCTTCCTGTAGTGCCTATGCTGCACTCTGCATCGTCACGCTCCTGCATCATGACATTCACTGATTCACTGCAGTTTTTTTTTTTTTTTGGTTTTGTTGGCAGTTTACCAATGTTCATCTTATCACTTCTTTCGGTTCACTGTGGTGTTCTGCACCTCATCAGTTTTTCTCAGTGCCTCCGTCTTCCTGCTTTGTGGGTCACCCTATGAGCTACGCAGCGCACAACTCCATGTACAATTCAGATTTTTGTTCCTCGACTCTAAACATCTCAGACTTTCAGTGGTGGCAAAGATGCTGTGAATGCTATCTCCATATTTACACTTAAAGTTTATGTTCAGTGTCTCAAGCTCATTGTGAAAAACTGTCAGTGGAACAACATAATGTTGAGAGATCTTGCATCTCAGCAGAATGGTTCTCTTGGGAAAATTCTTGAGGCAGGCACAGGGGTCGGAAAAGGGGTAACTGGGGCCATCACTCCTTTCACCGATATCAAGTCACGTCAAGATGCTATTTTGTTATTTCAGCCATATGGAGTACACAGTTAAATAAAACAACATGTGCAAACAGCACAAGACAGTACCTTTATTCCTAAAACAATGCAAGACAATACTAATGGTAAAAAAAAGCATAGTGCAACACCAATCAGTACACATTTTTTTATGTGAATAAAATCTAAAAATGAAGAAATTATATTTGATGTTACATACTGTTTAATAGCAAAAATGCAAGTGGTCAATAGTATGTTTGTAAAAGTGTTTTAGCAGCAGTTTAAGAGTAAAATGCGTGTGTGTGCGTGTACGTGTGTGTGAGATTTTGAGTTGGTGTCAGTCCAATTCTAGGATACTGGGAAGTCAGATGTCTTGGTGGAAGAAACAGTCTGGCTGTGAGAACCTTTTCCCAGACAGCAGGAGAGTAAAGGGTTTGTTTGAGGGGTGTGTGTGGTCATCCACAATGCTGGAAGCAGCTTGGTGTAAACATCGCCTATGTAAGCAAGATAGACCGAGACAATCTGCTGCAGGGTCTTATAATCTGAGACAGAATAGTTCAATAGTATGCTATACTCAATAGTATGCTAATAAATGTGGTGATGATGATGGGGTGAGAAGTGGTATTTAATCAGCCTTTACTAACCTCACAAAACTCTCCACCAACTCTGCTCCACTGTCCAGCACACACCTGATGCCATGCAGAGGAGGCAGCATCTCCCCACTGCCCGAAGAGGCCATGGTGTGATTGAGAATGATGGAGGAGAAAAATGTACAGGGAAAATAAGAGAGGGAGATAAAAGGGAGATGAATTAAGCGACAGGTGGAGAGTGAAATATAGAGTGGGATAGGAATGATAAAAGAAAAAAGAAAAACACAAGGTTAAAGAAAGAAGAAAAGCAGAGAGTAATAAAGTAACAAAGAAGACAAAGAGAGAGAAAGAATGAAAGGCAGAGACAGCAAGAATGGGGATGAAATAGATGGAGGGGAAAATATACAGCTGGGTCAGAACTGAACAGCTTGTCAATGTATGATTGTATTCATAAGTTGCAATAGTGCTTATAATTCTGAGCCCTTTGCATACACGTTAAACAACAATCTCCTATACCATATCACTAATTATACATTTTTATTGGTTTATAAACACATTAAACATCTGACATATATAATATAATAATATCTGATCTGATTTGAATTAGATATTAGTATACTAACTACCTGTATAATGTATAGAAAGATCCTGTTAAAATAAAGTTTGAAAATAAATTTCTGTCAGAGCTGCTATTTTAGCAAGTTAAATAGTGAGTGTGTGTGTGTGCGTGTGTGTCTTGATATATATATAAAGCCTTAAATTCTGACATGCTCTAAAACATCCTGATGGATGGCTGTGCCGCATTAGGACCTGATAAAATAGAGTGAACCAACACCAGCATATGACCAGCTCCCCAAACCACCACTGACTGTGCAAACTTTACACTGGACCTCAAAGCAACTTGGATTCTGTGCCACTCCTCTTTTCCTGCAGACTCTGGGATATTGATTTCCAAATGAAATGCAAAATTTACTTTCATCTGAAAAGAGGACTTTGGCCCACTGAGCAACAATCCAGTCCATTTTGTCCTTAGCCCAGGTAAGATCTATCTGACGTTGTCTCTGGTTCAGGAGCGATTCGACACAAGGAAACTGACAGTTGTAGCCCATGTCCTGGATACGTCTGTGCATGGTGGCTCTTGAAGCACTGACTCCAGCTGCAGGCCACTTCTGGTGACTCTCTTCCAAATTCTTGAACATGCTTTGTTTCAGAATCCTACCAAGGCTGTGGTTATCCCTGTTGCTTTTGCAGCTTTATCTACCACATTTTTCTTTCCATTATTGTGCTTGGATAAAGCACTCTGTGAAGAGCTACTCTACTGAACCAGACTGAGAGGCCATTTAAAATATAGGAGTTTCACTTTTTTAATTGAATTACTTAAATAAATAAACTACTTTAATAATATTCAAATTTATTGAGATGTACCTGTGTATATATAAACAGACACAGGTTTATATATATGCACAGGGTTATTTATTCATATATAAATTTTAAAAAATGAAGACAGATGAGCTAAAAGCTACTATCAAACACCTCATCACCTCCACTGATGAACTGATGCAGTAAATCACGCTAAAGGAGCCCCAACCATGTATTCAGTGTATAAATTAACATGCTTCTTATAAGTTGGACATTTCCATAAAGTAAATTATTTTTAATTGAGCTTAGGAAATATTATAATATTTTGAAATACATGATTTAAAATTTTCATTAGCTGTATACCATATTTATTGAAATTCCAATAAAAGGCATGAGATATTCACTTCAACAGTTTCACTGTTAAAAATAAATTATAAAAAAAAAAAAAAAAAAATTTGTGCACTGCATATACAGTATATATTTGAATCTATTATTAGAATCTAATAATATTATCTATTATTGTATAATACTAACCTGCTTTTTGTTTAATATTATAGAACAGTAGGTAGTAGTACAATACTATGGAAGTGATGAATAGTCTGAATTGTGGGAGCAACCAGTCCGCAGCATTCTGCACCTGTATGAAATTATATACAGAAACATGTATGAATCTATACATGCTGTGCATTATGCCATTTTGATTATCTTACAAAACCAAACAAACAAGCAGCTGTTCATATATATAAATAAATAAATAATTTTTTTTCTTTATTTATAAAAAAAGTTATGTATTTATATAATTTTAGAAAATATGATTTTATATATAATGCATTTTGTTATTAGAGCACAGTTATATATACTATCCTAATCTTCGCTCTGTATAAAATTTAAAAACATAATTCAAGCATGAAAATTCAATCTTTTTAAAAAAATCCCTCCTGTCTGCACTCAAAAGTCAAACAGAGCAAAGAACACTGGGGTTTACACTACGAATAGCATTTTCACTAAGTTCAGCACCATTTGCCTTTGAAATGAAACACCACTATTTCTACCACAGTTCAGTCAAAAGAGAAGATGCCTGGAAAGCCAGTGATCTCTGTTTTTTTTTTTTTTTTGCCATTGTAACATCACTGTGAGTTAATAACAGTGTATCTGGAGAGAAAGCAGAGAAAAGGGATTTTCATATGCAATTTCATATGTGGTTGCTTCAGTAGTAATAATACATCTGCACCTGGGAGACGTGAGTGCTAAATAGTGACACTGTGGCTCGACGCTCTTCTCCATAGCACACAGGAGATTAAAGGTGAGACCAATAACATTATGAGGCTGAAAACACAGTCAAAACATTCAAACACATCACATCTCTGTAATAATAGTAATTATGTGAGTAGGCTTTCTGATTTATAATCAGTGGATTGAACATGAAAAGAAAAGATAGAAAAAGAAATGAATGGAAAGAAATATGGAGCAAGTTCATACTACTACTAATACGTATAATGATAGATAGATAGATAGTTAGATAGATAGATAGATAGATAGATAGATAGATAGATAGATAGATAGATAGATAGACAGACAGACAGACAGACAGACAGATAGTACAACAGAAACATAGACAGACAGACACACAAACAGACATACTACTAATAAAAAACAGACTGATATTAAGACAGAAAGAATGGCATATATTACAAATAAGACAGACATATTGATAGATAACCAGAGAAATCTAAGAATCAAAGAAATTGAAGAAGTGAAAAGACACTTCACTCCGTTCTCTCAATTATTTTCATTTTTGTCTCTGTTGTTATTGCTTGGCACTTTTAGCAGCTTCATCACCCTGGGATGCACGCTGCACACACGTGACAATTTATGAATGTTGAACTCCTTCCACATGCTCTTTATTTTCCTACCCATCCCAAGGCATCTGGAGATTGTGCCAGCTTCAGTAGACAAAGGCCAACCCTGCGAGGATCCTGAGGCATCCAGAGAAGGACCAGCTCCAGCTGGGTTCTGGTTCATGATGGTTTGGAGCTACACATGCTGCATCCTAATCTCCCGTTGATCCAGACCACCTGCTGACTCATCCTGGTGCTGCACCATGTTAACTTAAATAACCTCGGTCATATTGAACTTCCAGCTGGATAAGGATAGGATATAGGATTCCTGCTATCCGTTATCATCCAAATGAGGATGGGTTCCCTGTTGAGTCTGGTTCCTCACAAGATTTCTTCTTACTGCCATCTCAGGAAGTTTTTCCTTGCCACTGTCGCCGTCACCCTTGGCTTGTTCGTCAGGGACAATCTTATTATTATCTAGCCACATTTTTCTCACTCATACACATTTCCATAAATCTTCTTTTTATTTTGTGAAGCTGCTTTGAGACAATGACTATTGACTATATAATGACTATATAAATAAAATTTTATTTAATTGAATGTCAGGCTCTTTTCCCGTCTGTGTGTGCATGGAGTTTGCATGTTCTCCCTGTGCTTGGTGGGTTTCCACCGGGTACTCCGGTTTCCTCCCACAGTCCAAAGACATGCAGGTTAGGCTAATTGGTGTTCCCAAATTGCCCGTAGTGTGTGAATGAGTGAGTGCATGTGTGTTTGTCTGTGCCCTGCTATGGATTGGCACCAATAATACAGGATTAAGCGGGATAGATGATGAGTGAGTGAGTGAATTGAATGTTTGTATGTAGGGGACTTACACAAGTAAAATGCTATTAAGTGTAATTGCATGATTTTCAGGCATGCCTAATAAAAGAACAGGTGTTTGAAATGAGAAGTGGAGGACATTTACATTTACTTGAGTATTATTTGCCCTAGGGAATTTCTACTTTGACTAAAATGCAGGATTTGTGAACTTTGACCCTCTCTGCAAGTATGCAGATATACAGAACGGCAAATGGAAAGAGAGACAGTCACAATAATATGTAGGCAGAGAGACAGATAGATGGCTAGATAGACACTACAAACAAATAAACATACAGGTAGAACAGGAAACAGATGGACAGATAACGCAGTATAACCCAGTGGTCTTCAGTCTTATATCTACTGCCTTAAGCTAGGGATACACTACACAACTTTGGAGAGGATCTTGTAGGGGATTTAAAAACGTGCTAGTCTGAACCAGTCAGCACAAGTTGCGGCCAGTTGGCATGGCATGTTGGCATGGAAATCTGCAAGGGTGTGTTTAGAACACACAAAGACCAGACTTCTCCCACACTGTAAACCCTAATGCTCAAAGCAATTAAACATTGAGTATTGTTAACTTAAATAATTACAATTAATTTAAATTAATAGACCTTGATGAGTATTTAGAACTTTTTGGTATTTATGAGATGACACTTTTCAAGTTAGCTGAGCATTTTTATATTTTAAGTAACTATAAGTACTTAAGTAACAGTAACTGTCACTTTAAAGTTCCACCAACTTAAAATCTTTCAGCCTAGTGATTTTGTGTCTGATGTCATCAGCGCAATAGAACACTAGTGGCTCAGTGGTAGGTGCTTCGTCTGCCATGCAAACGACCCGGGTTAGATTCCCAGCGACTGGATGAAGTGCCGGTCCCAAGCCCAGATAAAATGGTAGGGTTGTGTCAGGAAGGGCATCTGGTGTAAAACCTGTGCCGAGCTTGTGTGTGGACCGGATTGTCTGCTGTGGCGCAACTTTTTTGCATTTTGCCAACTTATTCGGGTTTACAGTGCAACATGAGTTGTAGTATATTAAACATGTTATATTAAATAGGGAATGCGTACCATCAATAACCAGTGTAGTGGTTAAACTATAGAGGAGGCGGGGCTAAGTTGTTGTGTGGACCGAATGGTCGACAGAAGCAGCTGAGAGACTAACATCATACTGTACTGTAGAGGAGCAGGGTCATGGGCACGATACAGGAATTAGAGAAAAAATCAATATGCGAACAGAGAAGGGATTATTGAACAGAGCAGTTCTGAAAACTCTATTATAAAAATAAAATATGAATATATAAAAATATTTTTAAAAATGCTGCTGCCTATGTTGCATCAATGTTTGTTTGTTTTTCCTCTTTTTCTTCTTCCTTCTTGTCTGGAAAATCTACTCTTGGTCTCATGAGAGTCCTCGTGAGAGATTGGCTCGACAAGTCGTACATTGTACAGTATAATTCCTCAAACAGCGCAGTTGTTAAGCGCATGGATCCACCTTAAAAAATTCTCATAAAAAATTTTTTAAAAATCTGTGGAAGCCAGTCGTATCCTCCTAGTCTTTTAAGAATCGTGAAAAGCTGTACAGTGTATCCCCAGCTTTAAGAGCCTTTCTGACTGGAGGTTATCATCCCAGTCAATCGAGGGTGAAAATTGTTAGCACTTTGAAAATCAAGGCCAATTTTTTTTTATACAAAATGTGTCTCAGGGATACGTGACATACAGACAGTGTGACAAAGGGTGGACAGACAAATAAACGGACTGGTTGATAGACATAGGACAGACGTAGATTGACACTACAACATGTAAAAAAAGACAGAACAACAAACAGAAAGATAGAGAGACATAGACACGATGACGTGCAGACCGAGTCAGATGCATAGAGAGACACTACAACAAACAGGCAGACAGAACAGAAAACAGATAGACAGGTAACACCATGTACCTCAGAGGCCTTCAATCTTAGCCACAAAGAGTTGTTGTGGTTGCTGGGTTTTTATTACTGCCAATCAAGGGCTTACAGAAATTTTATGTTTAAAAACTAAGCCCTAGTAATGAAACGGGTAGTATCAGGTGCTGAAATTGTCCTCAGTCGAAAAAGAACTCTAGAGCACATGATCAGTCTTGCTGTTTGTCAATTTATATTCCGCTCAGATATTTGTGTCAAACACGACATCCTTCATCCATCAGCAACATTTAACAGAAAATGCAGAGAGCTGAACTCAGCAGTGATTCCATCATGGCCGACAGAAGTCCTCAGAGTGCAGAATATGACCTTTCGGTGTTCATTAACCGGAGAGGTCGAGCAGTGTATCTCTGCCAACTTATGCCATTCAGAAAAGATGTCAGGGTTAGGTTTGTTTTGTCTGGCTGGCAGGTTTTGTTACTGTTTCCCGTGCTGGCAAAATGATAGATGAAAAAGAGAGCAGAGATAATATTCATGTATGGGAATTATGGATGTGAAGCAAAAACGCTATGATGAAAAAGAGCTTGAATCTGAAAAGTGCTCACACTTAGGTTTCACGTTAATCTACAATAACTTGCAAGTGTTTGAGCTTCCCGATTAAATTACAGCTTGTGTTACTTTACAAATTACAGGTTGTATTCCATTACACCGCTAAATTAGCATGGTAGCTGTGCAATAAAAAGGGAAACATCAGATACAAAATATGTCTTGGCTGATCCACAAACATCTGTATACATTTATTCATTTCTGATATTCCATTTCTAATTTTTTTTAAATCATGTAGAAAATCAACAAAGCATTTCATTAGACTAGGGGTGTCCACATATTTGCATACGACTTCTCTTCCTAATGAATTCAAGCTGAGTCAGTAGGAACCGTGTTATTGCATATCAGTCGTCCTGCAAATGTATTCATTTATATGCAATGTCTAGACATGTGGATCACATTTCATATTACAAATCATCACAGAAAAGACCATCACAGTCAATCAAACAAGCATTAGACATGAACTCAGCAGGGGCCAGAGTAGACATGATGTTTTGCTCTTTATTTCCTGCCATGCGTTCTATTACTCTTTTTAATGGACCTTCATTTACTTTCATTCTCTTTTTCACCTTCGATGAATGTCTGTTCCACCCTTTTAAGACCTGTTTGATTACTATATTAGGCACCAAATAAAGTTTGGTGGATGAGCACTTCGGGGGCCAAGAGCTGGAGTCAGCATCACAGTTGAAAATACAGATATTTACAATATATAATGAATGTATGGTGTAAATGTTAACTGATTGAGAAAGAAAGGAAGCAAGAAAGAAAATACTAATAAGCATTTTAGGTGTAAATCTTCATAACTGATGTAAGAGGAAAGAAAAGGGAAAAAAAACAGTTTTATTGTAATAAAGGTAAAATATGAATAAAAGATGAGAGTGGCACGGTGCAGTGGATACCATTTCTGTCTCACAGCTCCAGGGTCTGATCCTGAGCCCTGGCTATTGAGTATGTTTGTGTGTGTGTGTTTATGTGTTTCTTTTGTCCCCTTGTGTGCTTCCTGAGGTTCACTAGTTTTCTTCCTACCTTTCACCTTACAAATGCCATGTAAGCAGCTTGGCTTCTTAAAACTGTACTACTCTACTACTTTAAAGCTTCTGGGGCAGGTGTGTGAATCGAGACACTCCTTTAACAATATAGAAAGGGGGAACTTAAGTTAAACATCAGCAGTCATGATTTTATTCTGTTATTATACGCCTGCTATATTCATTGAAATAGAACAGATAGATAGTCTTCGTATTTCAGGTTGTGGCATGAATGCTGAGCCTGAAAACACTGGTCATGAGATTGAAGTATAGCTCATATGGGCTGACAGTCTATCAGGCTGAGGACCCATTGTATATACAAGCCACTTTTGTACTGTAATCTTGCAGCATTAACAGCTTAACAAACCATTTAACCTCCATACATATACGGAATATAAATCTTTCCACCTCTCATATGAAATAGTAATTATTATTCACTTAAAAGCCAAGCTGAAGCTGAGTTAATGTAAATACCACTGTGACACCTGCTGATCTGTTGGCTTTACACCTTTATCTGGTGTAAAGCAGACCCATTATACCTGTTTATCCATGTTTGATCATCATTTGTAATCACTTCTTTTCAGTATTGAACAGGTTGGGTTGTTCATTAAGAGTCAGTAACCTCTGCAAACTTTCATGCCCATTCTCTGGAGAAAAAGAAGCACAGGATCTTAACAAGCTGTCTGCATGAACAGCACATTGTTGACAAGCAGGCATACACGGGGGTAATTGGTTTCTGCCAAAACCCCAGACAAGTTAATTAATTTTAATTACTTTGCCTAGCTCGGGAAGGGTCAAGCTGAAATAGTGAATTCAGGAGGCTGGACATACAATACATCTTATCCTTGAGGGAAAATGCCAAAATGGCAGTAGAGTATTGTGCAGTGGTCTCTCTTGGTGTGCCAAGTCAAAAGCTGCTTTTCCTCAAAGTGAGATAGATCTTTGCTGCAAAATAAAACATGGTTGGAGCCTTGTTCAACTACTTCTATAACTCGGAAACAAACACCTAACCCTAAATCTAACCAACAGGACACTCTACAACATGGTGAAACAACATATTTGTCCAGCGAGACATCCCCATATCCACCCGAGATTACACTGGGCATGTTTTGCATTCACATTTAACACATTCTAAACATTTACACCTGAGCAGATATAGCTAAACTAAAGTTATTGTGAAAATTTACACCACAGAAAATACTCAAACATCTCTTAGCTGCATATGGCATTATTTTAGCCAGCTGTAGCTAACATGCTTGTGCTAAATAACATTACCGATTAGGGGTGCTCCGATTATAATATATATCCGATCATAATCGGCCGATAATTACTTTGGGAAATTTGATCGGCAGTCTCTATAATGGCCAATATAGAAAAGCCTGATCAGATAACGCAAAAGTCGCAAGACAATTTTTTTTCCGTGCGCTGCTAAAATGGCTTCACCGGTCTGGCAATTCTACGTGTTGTGTGAAAAAAACAATACATTAGCAATCGGCAACCTGTGTGACAAGACAATTCCACGAGGCGGGAAGCACCAAAAGCATTTTAACAGAACGGACCTCATCAGACATTTGAGAGAGCGGGAGAGTTCAGCAACTCACGCACCGCCACTCACTCAGCTATCGGTTATACCCCATCTCACCTACGCAGTTTCGCTTGGTGGCCGTAAGTATGGTTCATCATGATTCACCGCGGGTTTTGGCGCTGTGATTACGTTTCCATCTTCCCACGCGAAAAAATTAAACACGTTTGTCAAACGTTACATTTTTTAAACAAGTTTTTAAACATGAGAAATTACACGTTTAATTTTTTGACGGTCCTTGCGGATGCCTGCGGATCTTGCAGAACTTCCCAAAAATCCTGATCGGAGCACCCCCTATTACCGATAGCAGGGTCATAAGCTAACCGAAACTGAGCCAAATATATATTAGCAACCATAATCTAAAGCTATGCAAAACGAGGTGAAATACGCTGGAACATTTACAAACATCTGTAAACTCCATCAGGCATTAGCTTAGCCACCGGGAACTAACCTGCTTGTGCTAAGCTACATAAAGCAGCATGTTAGCATGCTTAACTATGTAAGTGACATTGAAAGACAAAGTTTCACATACGCTGGCATAAGCTAGCCGTAGTGAGGAAAAATATAATATTAGCTTTATATTATCAGAATAAGAATTATATAAGACTTAATAACTTACCTTTTGTCATAAGAGCTGGCTTGAAAATCCTCTGCTGGAGCTCTTCGCTCTGCAAAATGCTCCCGTTCGTCGTCGGAGTTGTAATCTTCTTCTGAGGAAAACGTAAACTCCTCCCACTGTCCAGAACATTCTGAAGAGCTTCCTCGGCTGTGTAGCGCGTGCCATCTTCGAAACGCGCAGAAAACTCACTGAATCTGTGTATAAACTCTGTGTGTTCAAGCCGGGCTCTGTGTGTGTGTGTGTGTGTGTGTGTGTGTCCGGGGGGCGTGGCCTCGACTGTAGATTACCCGGACTGTTTTCCGTGTGAACAGTGTGTGGGCGTGTCCTTGCCTCAGTTCATTATCTAATAATGAAGTGAGACAGAAATTCTGTGCCTCTCCTTGGTTTTGCACGGATTACATAAACTGAGAATGTTTGTTAAGAATGTAACTTGCATCATTTAACAGTAGACCCTTTAAGCTTTCTATAGATATATTTCTCATGTCTGTGTGTGCAGTATTCACGGAGTTTCAGTTCATTTTAACGACGTTTTATTAATATTTTTTTTCGCGGAGACTGAGACGGCTGAAAGCGCACCCTGTTTATTTTCTTTATTTTACAAAAGCACAATGCTTTGTGGATATTGTGAGTGTTCATCAATAAAAGTAGACTCTTTACAGATTCAAATGATGGAATATACTTATGTGTAGGACGAAAAATGACAGCGCATTTTAAATACCTTTCATGGTTACCAGAAAAAAATGCAAGTGGACCCGCCGGCGGCTCTGCCGACTCCCAAGGTAGTAACTCACCCAGGTAGAAATTGCTAAATCAGGTCGCACTCTACCATCTGGACATTCGTTCTGCCGCAAACAGAACTAACCAAACTTGTCTGGAGAATGGACTGTTGGAGACGTTGAACAATATTATTTCTTTAAGTCTTTAACGCAGGTTCGATTCCCGTCTCTGTGTGCATGGGGTTTGCATGTTCTCCCCGTGCTTGGTGGGTTTCCTCAAAAAAATTGCCCGTAGCGTGTGAATGAGTGTGTAAGTGTGCCCTGCGATGGATTGGCATCCTGTTCAGGGTGTACCCCGCCTTGTGCCCCAAGTCTCCTGGGATAGGCTCCACCCCCTCCTCCGTGACCCTGAATACAGGATTAAGCGGTATAGATGATGAGTGAGTGAGTAAGTGAGTCTTTAAGGCTGTAGTCTTGCCTATGTCTCTGGACCTCACCACTGCTTAAGCTATTAGTGAAGCTCACAGTTCCAGTCAAAAGTTTAAAGTTATGGTCTTCCTTTTATGGGACTGTCCCCATGAGAGCCAGTTTCATCATCGTGTTTGATGGCTTTTGCAACTGCACTGGATGAATCGCTTCTTGGAATGTCTTGGAACGTTTCTGGTTGAACTGACCATGTCTTAAAGTTATGATGGATGATTGTAGTCTCCCTTAAGGCTCTTGTCACAACTGAGTCTCGTTCCCACTATGTCTGCTTAGAATTGGATAAATGTAGTAGGAACTTGTACAAAAAACACAGTCGAAACTAGTAAGGATGTGGTATTGTCTCCCTTGACATAGAGATTTATTTTTTTTCGGACACTTGGTGACAACTTGATAGGCACTTAAGAACCTGACAGTGATGGATTTTGACCCTTTCCAAATGCAATTGAAGAATATCAATTGTGTTTTCATAGTTTTAATGACTAATGTAACAATGTAAAAAACTATTTAGAAAAACATTTAAGAATTAGAAGCATTGCTATGTATTGTCTCATTCTTCTGCTGTGGCTGCTCTCACCATCCCTCAGGTTGGAACGTCTACATTTGTAACTTATATTCTGTTGATGGGGATGGTTTCTCGTGGATATTCCAGTTTTATACCTGTTTCTGCCCACATGGATAATTTCACCTTCATGCTGTGGGCTTGTATCTATAAACTGCTGCTGTAGTCATAAAGACTTTTCTGTATGAATTCCAGAACTTACTACAATGTGCTGATATTAAACATCCTTTCAAGACACTTATTCCTGCTTACCTTTTACTTTTCTACACCTGTATACTGTAACGAATTATAATCCCACTATACAATATCACACAGAAAAGGATAGGTTTCTTTTAAATCTGGTTCCTCTCAGGGTTTCTTCTTTCTGTGATAAAGAGGCGTCCTTCACAGAACGACTTCAACACATGGCAGAAGGAAAATAATTATAAGCCATTATGAATCATTAGGCTGCGTTTTTTACAGAAATATTCTTTTGACAAGTATTGTACCTATATACTTCAACATCGTTATGATTATCCAAGTGCCAATGGAGTCAGCTGTATGCTATCTCAATGACTAACAGCTTATAGCACTTAAACCGCTTATAATAGATTGCACTGAGAAGCTTTGAGTTATTTTCCCTATTATCACATGCTTCGTGCTTCTTACGTACATATGAACAAGCAAACATTCTTGAAAGCCTAAAGTGAAAAAATATTAATTTCCTATAATATTAGGAATTAACCAAAGTTCAGGAATGCGTGAAGAAACAGCATACTAAAAAACAAAAACTTGCCGATAATGTCAGGTTAAAAATTCTATATCTATATATACAATCTCATCAAGTGCCAATTATGTGTCTTTACATGGTGGTACTCCAGATTTCTGTTTTTTCCTGACATTACTGAAACCCACATGTTTGTAGTGAAATTTCATTTTAAGGTTGAGTGTGTGGCATGTTCTGATGTGCCTTTCCGCTCACCATGGTGATAAAGAGTGGATATTTAAGCACTGTAACTATCCTTTCATTTGGAACCAGTCTGCCCATTTTCCTCAGCCATCTCTCATCAAAAAGATGTTTCTGCCATTAGATCTACTGCTGTTAACTGGATGTTGTAAATGCTCGAAACTTTGGCCAGGAAAATCTCAGGGGAGAGCAATTTCTGAAGTGCTCAAATCAGTCCATCTGGCAAAACAAGCACGCCTTGGTCGAAGGCATGTATAGCATAATATAATATATACTGTTTGCATGGATTTACAGTATGTGCTAGCTGATTGGAGACCTGCGTGCTGAGGTTTACAAATGTTAGTGAAGTCTAGATAAATAGATATAGCTAAAATGAGGTCAGTTCCTGGCTGAGCCTATTATACCCAATTATTTTGCTGGTATATCTCTGTTGGACCATATGCAGAAATGCTTACAAATCTGCTTGTGAAACCCAAACAGGGATTTTCATTGCAGTTGTCAAGTACATAGAAATAATGCAATCATTGCAGCATTAAGTCATAATGCAACAAATACTAGAATGTGGATGAGAAATGAACAGTGATACAATCCCCAGTGTCAGCTATGAAAGCTGAGTATAACTAGTTACACGCTCTGCTAGCTTTAAAAAAAGGTTTATGTTGGATGTATGACAAACATGTTTAGCCATAGGGAATGTTTCTGTGTGGTGTAGCAGAACAGCAAGCAAAGACAGAATAGAAAGTAGAACACTTGAGTGGTTTAGGGTTGTTCTTTTTTTTTTTTTTAAGGGTAAAAAAAAATTGACTAAAGCATGGAATCACATGGCATTTAATCTTGAGAATTCAAGCTGCTACTACTACTACTACTAATAATAATAATAATAATAATAATGAAATATAAATAAGTAATGTTGCAATACATAGCTACCAAAAATTCAAGTTAACAGGCTATCACATGTGGCTAATGCTACAGATCTTGTAAAAATGTACCTATTGCTGCCACTTTGTTGATGCTTCAATACTGCCAGTCTAGTGCAAACAAGTGAAACAGTAGGTGGTCGAAAGTTGCTGTAGCTTGACTGCAACATAACAGACGATGGAAAATGTGATACAGTTTAGACCAAACATAATGGGAAATACTTAGTAAAGGTGATAAATAATGATCATTTCTGAAATGATCATACTAATCAGATTTCAATACCCAAGCTATGTGCCAGTAGCCAGTACAGCAACTCAGCACAGGTCAATGACAATAAAAAAATTATCCTTTTTTATTATAATTATTTTATTTTATTAATGTGTGTGTGTTAACGGGGAGGCTTCAAACTGTGTATTGGGGTTTTCGGATATGTCAGGTTGAACAAAAGTTATCATTACTTTAATAAAGGGTCGATTTTATCACTTTTTTTTTTTTTCTCACGAATATGGGAATGAAGTTGCAAAAATATGGAACTCACACAATAAGCTTATTATTATTGTTGGTAATAGAAACAACCGAGAACAACCATAGAAACTCGTGATTGTGTCTATTTCTTCGCCTTCGTGACCCAGTTTCTAATTTTCCGCTCAGTCGAAGTAGGTTAAAATGCAATAAACTTTTGTTCATTATTTTGCCTATCTTGTGCTGAAAATAAAAAAAATATGTTACTTTTCACTGCACAATCCTGACCTTTATATTGGTTTATTTAAAAAAATAGCAAAACAAATAATGATCCTTTGATCCTGATACAACCTGCATGTTCTTGGTTATTCCACAAATCAATGCATATTCCACATCTGTTGTAGAAAGCCTTGAAAAAATTTAGAAGAAACATATTCCCGCTGTTTATCACGTATACATGGACGTTAACTTTTTTTAAGACTCAAATTAGCATAAAGTGCTCAATACTACACTCCAGATGGTTTGTGCCTTCACATTTGACCCTCTAAGGTGAGACAAATGTTCTCTCTCTTTAACAGTAGGGTGAGAAGCTAGAGGTGCATGGCGTATAGACCCGTTTATAGAACAGGTCTGAATACCCACAGTGTAGCAGCTGATGCGTATAATCTGAGAAAGAACATTGACTTTGTACACAGTGACTCAGGAAAAGTCCATAGTGCAAGTGTTTATGCAGATTGGTGCTGAGCGTGTGAGAAAGTCTCTGGTTTATCTGCCGATTGAAAATAAACAGTGGGGCCGTTTTAAAATTGGTTTCTTTTCAGAACGTAGTAAATATGCGAGTGAAAGAAGAGCCTGAGATATTCTCTCACATGAGGCTAAGCATTGTACATTTAAAGCAGCTTTTGGCTATTTAGTCCGTCATAACAGCTTGAAAGGCAGAAGCTTACACAGGATGCGATAGAAACTCTGGCACGTTCACGCATGCATTTAATTAAAATCCAAAATCTTTGAAACCAGATGTCTAGACAAATTCGAGCCCCAGATAGAGCAGATCGCATCACGAGGATTGGAAAGGTTGTCGACTGTAGAGGTGTGAGATGACCTGCAACGTGGCTATATATATATATATATA
>QMIH01000469.1:5737-42728 GCA_003987875.1 Clarias batrachus | reverse complement strand
ATATTATAAAGTAACTAAAATCACATGACAGTATGATGTACCTACAGTACACAAGCTCTATCAGCTACAGTACTAGTGGATTTTTTTTTTGGAGTGACCTGGTGATAGATACACTATAAGGACGAAAGTATTTGGCCGAACCTGCAATGACGTTGTATCCAGATACTGTACATATACTTCAATATGGAGTTGGTCCCTCTTTTGCATCTATAACAGCAAGTTGTCTACAAGATTTTCTTGGAGAAGCTTTTCTTTGGGAATTTGTACCTATTCATTCTGGAGAGCATTTATCAGGCATTGATGTTGGACGAGAAGGCTCTCCCAGTTCATCCCAAAGGAGGTCAGGCTTCTGTGCAGGCCAGTCAAGTTCTTCCACACCAAACGCATCAAACTCGTCTTTGCTTTGTGCACTGGGGCACAGTCATGCTGGAATAGAAAAAGATCCTTCCCCAAACTGGTGCCACAAAGTTGGAAGCACAACATTATCTTGGTTTGATGAAGTATTTAGATTGCGCTTTATTGGGATAAGTGGCCTGATCGAAACACCTGAATTCACTAATGAATAAATTTGACCAAATACTTTTTTTTATCCACATAGTGTATTTGAAAAGTGTCAAGATGCAGTCAATCAGAAAACCATTCTTGCAGCTGGAGATGGCTTTATTTGTTGGCACTAGCATGCAAAACACATTCACTCACTCATCTATACCGCTTTATCCTGTATTCAGGGTCGCGGGGGGCCTGCAGCCTATCCCAGTAGACTTAGGGCATGAGGCGAGGTACACCCTGGACAGGGTGCCAATCCACCGCAGGGCACACACACACATACAAACACTCACACACTCATTCACACACTACGGGCAATGCCAATTACCCTAATCTGCAGGTCTTTGCACTGTGGGAGGAAACCGGAGTACCCGGAGGAAACCCACCAAGCACAGGGAGAACATGCGAACTCCATGCACAGAGACGGAAATCGAACCCGGATCCTGGAGGTGCAAGGTGACAGTGCTAACCACCACACCACCGTGCCGCCCTGCAAAACGCACATGAGAATAAAATAAAATAAAAAATACATGAAAAAAAGCATGACAACACTAACCACCAGTCCTGAAGTGCAGCCTAAATATGATGGAAATACATCTTGACCAACATCATCAATGACATCAATGACATCCATCCATGGTCGCAAAACAAGCAAGGCAGTACTTTGCTAATGGTTAAAAATAAAACAATTAAAAATTTTTAAACAGAACTTAAACTAAAGCAAGCAGAGTTGAAATAACAAAGTTTCTCTCAGTCCTGCAGAAAAACATGGCTGGATATGGCTGTAATTTTTAGACTGTACCTCAGGACTTCTTTTGGTTGTTGTTGTTGTTGTTGTTCTTTTTTCTTTTTGGATGTTTACATTTTGCACTTCAGGGCTATACGTTTTTGTTTTCAGGATTTCTTCGCTCTTAAGGAGCACAATTGGTTTATTTTTGTATGTGCATTCCTTTTTGTGCTCGTGTTTTGCACTTCAGGGATGAACGGTTTTGTCATGTTTTCTTTTTGTTTTTCCGTTTTGCACTTAAGGAGCGCAGTGCTTTGTTGTTTGCTTCTGTTGTGCACTTCACGGCTGGCGGTTTTTGCTTTCTAGTTTTTTGTTTTGTTTTGTTTTTTTCACTGCAGTGCCACCTTATTTAGAACCATTTCTAATTGCATGACAAAAAAAACACAGAATACCTGAAATGACACAATTTATGTTGTGGTAAAACGGAGACATTGTTTTCCCCTTTACAGCTGTTGCGTCTGCGGGCCACATGTTGCTTACAGAAGACTTACCATATCAATGATTACGTCCATATGTTTCTTTGCAACATACAGCAGCACAGTTATAGAATCATAGTGAGTTTATTAATATTGTCAGGGAATCTTTTCAATGGGACACAAACGACGACAATTCCCGTTCCTCTCGACCTGTCATGTTCTAAAATACTCATGACTTACGGTACACACTATAACCTGCATACAGCATAAACGTTTCCATAGGCACATTGTAGAGTAAACTGTTTTTCTTTCTTGGATTGCGTTTCCGGTTTTGACTTTGCATCACTGTTTACAAAGCCCACATACTGTACAGGTGTTTTGCTCATCACCCGACTCCTTGCTTATTTCTGGACTATGTCTTGTAAATTGTGTTTTGGACATGTGTTGCCTGCCTTTTAATCAAAACTCCTCGAACAGCATTTGCATCTGCTCCAGTTCTTTTCTTTAACAAATTTAAATATGCTTTGCCTTGAGGCTGGTACTACTGTCAGACCTCCATTTATTGAAAATTCAAGTCTTTCTGACTGATCTGAATTAAGAATTCAATAACTGGAATGAGGATAAAACATCTTTCTATTAAACAGAACAAAATAAGCTTCTTCAGAAAGAGATTCTTTGGCAAGTCTCTCTTGCACTTTAGAGACACACATGCACTTTCTCATGCACCCACACACACACACACACACACACACACACACACACACACACACACACACACACACTCAATCATTTTACAAGTACATGCCAACCAAGATGTTTTGACCTTTCACACTCGCTTGTTAAAGATGCTTAGCTTTCTCAGTGAGTAAGCCCGTGACACTGAGTCTCTGTACAGCATTTGTGTTGGTACAGCATCACTATTTGAACTTGTGCCTTAAAACGTCACACAGCTGGATGTGAGAACTCTGGTTTAGAGGCTGGGATCTTAAAAATCATGATCTTAAAAATCATTCTGCAACCTTCACTGTGCTTTCACCTTCTAAAAACAATTTCTTTTTTCTTTATTACAACAAGTTTTGTATAACAGTATATGCCATGATTTAAATAGCTTGTAGAGTAATCATTTTTTGTACGACCTTATTAGTCACATCATTGTGGAGGAATTTTGACCCGCTTTTCTTTAAAACATTGCTTCAGTTGATTGACGTGTGTGAGCATTCGCTTATGCACATCTCTCTTAAGGTCCCACCACAGCATTTCATTTGGGCTGAAGTCTGAACTTTTGACTTTTGACTTACTTTCCAGTCATTTTGATGTAGAGTTACTGTGCGCTTCGAATCATTGCCTTGTTGCATGACCCATTTCGACCACACTTTAGCAGTCAGACAGATTGCCTCACACTTTAGAATATTCTGGTATACCGAAGAGTTCACGGTCAACTCATTGACTGCAAGGTGTCCAGG
The DNA here is from genome assembly GCA_003987875.1 of Clarias batrachus. Classification (NCBI taxonomy): domain Eukaryota; kingdom Metazoa; phylum Chordata; class Actinopteri; order Siluriformes; family Clariidae; genus Clarias; species Clarias batrachus. The sequence goes on along the minus strand of QMIH01000469.1, from coordinate 39,516 downwards.
TCCTGTGTCTGCAAAATATGTCCAAATGATCAATTACTGCTGAAATACTGTTTGGATTTCACTAAAGATGACAGATGGCCAAACGACTTGGTCTCATTTGTCTATAGCACCTTGTTCCAGAGGTCATGTTGTTTGCTCAGGTTCTGTTTTGCGAACGTCAATCATGCTTCCATGTCATTTTTAGACAGACAAGCCTTTCGTCTGGCAACCTTTCCAGACAAACAGGACTTGTTCAGTCTTCTTCTAATTGTGCTCTCATGGACATTTAACATTTAACATGTTCAGTGAGGCATTTACAGGATGAGATGTTGCTCTTGGGGTTTTTTTGTATACTTGTAAGCATTGCATGGTCTGACATCGGAATGAATTTGCTTGGCCATCTACTTCTGGAAGGTTTGGCAACTGTCTTGAATGCTTTCGGCTTGTACATAATCTTTCTCTCTCTTTTTTTTTTTCGGGGGGGTTCCCTGATTTTCTCCCTAATTTAGTCATGTGCAATTCCTCCCCGTCACTAGGGGGCTCCAACATTAAGGCTACTACGACCACTCAGTGTCACATGTTTCATCCGAACAGCGCTATCCGCTCCTTCAGCTTGCGCGAGCTCACAAACGCCCCTGATTGGCTGTAGAGCCGCGATTAATGTGAGAATACCTCTCGTCCCTCCCCTCTGAGAGAGCTCGGCCAATCGGCTCTCTCTAGACCTCCGGCTGCGAGAGGTTACAGCATCACCCGGGAATAACATGATATTCTGATCATGTTGACCTAAGAGGGTGTGTAAATAGTGAGTGTATTTTACTGGTCAAACAATCTAACAAGTTAATATGAAATCATTTAAAATATTTTGGTATCATCCTGTTAGAAAAGGCATTATGGGTTACGGTAGACTCGAGCAGGCTGCTTTTAATCACTTCTCATATAACCATCATCATGAAAAATGGAGACATTGCTCATGCTCGGGTTTAATCCTTTCTGCAACACAGGGCTGTGAATAAGAGACAGAAGGAATGGAATAAAGATTAATGCTGCACACAGTCTAACTCGGAAGTGGGAAGTCTGATTTCAAAACCGTGTACAAATTACAACTTCCTGCTTTCATGCTAAAAAGTAGGAAAAGTAGATGTATATAATTTATATATAGTGCAACTTGTTTAAAAATGAAGTAGCTCTTCTTTATTTACTGATGATTTGACTTTTCGTGCTAAGCATGATGCTGCTACTGTAAGTTATGATGCTTTGCTAACTTATATTATAAATTGATGGGGTGTGTGTCTGGGTGTGTGTGAGGTGTTTCTCAGCGCCCCATGATCAGACTGTTTGCTTCATATCTGAAACGCCAAGGAATGGCCTAAACATGTGAAAATGGCTTGGAGCGAGGCCTGGACTGGTTGGGGGATGTAGTCTCAGCCGAGTTCCTGTAAAGCGCAAGTGATGTTCAGTAACTAATACTGCATGTGCGCGGTTCCCACAGACAGATTCATCTCTCCCTCAAGTTGGTGAAAAGTTATCCATCAATTTTTAAAGATGAACGTTCACAGGAACTACTGCAGTGGGCTGAACCACCTCAGGGCCAGTTTGACTCGAACCCCTCTCATATTTCGCTGGTTTGGGGGTCACAATTTTTAAAAAAATTATTATTGTAAAAAAAAAAAAATGCATCTAAATATGAATTTTTTAATTAACATGGTTTTAGCAAATCTGCTCACAGGCAAAATGAATACATTTTCTATAAAACCTCTCACTTACTCATCTATTCCTATCCCAGGAGACTTAGGGCACTTAGGTACACCCTGGACAGGGTGCCAATCCATCGCAGGGCACACACACACACACACACACACACACTACGGACAATTTGGGAACGCTAATTAGCCTAACCTACATGTCTTTGGACTGTAGGAGGAAACCGGAGTACTCGGAGGAAACCCACCAAGCACAGGGAGAACATGCAAACTCCAAGCACACAGAGATGGGAATCGAACCCGGACCCTGGCGGTGCAAGGCGACAGTGCTAACCACTACACCACCGTGCCGCCTTCTATAAAACCTATACAGCTGGAGCACAATACTTTGACAGATTTCTGCCACCGTCCTTCAAGTGTAGTAATGGTCATATTTTTCCCAAAGGAACTGTAATTCCTCACACCACTGTTAGCAGAGACACACACACACGCAAAAAAAAAAAAAAAAAACGATTTACAAGCAAGAAGATGTGCTGATCCCCTTTTTTTCTTTTAAACACAGATTTGTTTTCCCTGCCGCTGGCAAAAAAAAAAGAGGCATAATTAAAATCTAGTGAGCCCGTCTTTATAAACATATCTGTCCTTGCTAATGGCACTTATAATAAATCAAAGCAGCTTTTATATGTTCGCTAATTGCAGTGCACAAGGGCCCCGTGTGTAATGGACATTTGTTTCTCTGTTTCTTCATCAGTGACTCGAGTTAAGAAAAACCTGAGGCCTGAATCTGAGATAAGGCCTTATCAGATGAGGCTGTAATTTGGCTGTCATCACAGCTTTGGATTACACGATATGGCTGCTCGTTTTTGAGTCCTCAGATAGTTATCAGACACACACACAGTACACTGATCAAGGGGCAATCAAACCTCTGATTTTCAACACTTCTCAATCTTGAGTATCCGTTTGAAATGTCGTGATTAAAAATCATCAACTAAATCATGCTGTACATACGCATAGATGAGGAACAAATTAAATAGACGTTTCTTTCTACCACCATCATCAAAGAACACCACCCGTGTATCAATACAACAGAGGAAGCCATGAAGTCCACTGTAGACCTCTTAGACAGGATTGTATCGAGGCACTGGTCTGGGGAAGGGTACAGAAACATTTCTGGAGCATTGAAGGTCCAGATGAGCACAGTGGCCTCCATCATCCAAAAATGAAAGAAGTTCGGAACCACCAGGACTTTTCCTAGAGCAGGCCGTCCGGCCAAAGTGAGCGACTGGTGGAGAAGGGCCTTAGTCAGGGAGGTGACCAAGAACCCGATGGTCACTCTGAAAGAGCTCCAGGGTTTCTCTGTGGAGAACCTTCCAGAACAACAACCGTCTCTGCAGCACTCCACCAATCAGGCTTGAATTGTAGAGTGGCCAGACGGAAGCCGCTTCTCAGTAAAACGCACAAGACAGGCACCTGAGTCAGGGTTCGATTCCCGTCCACTGTCTCGATGTGCATGAGGTTTGTATGTTCCCCCCGTGCTTGGTGGGTTTCCTCTGGGTACTTCGCTTTCTTCCCAAAGACCTGCAGATTAGGCTAATTGCCGTTCCCAAATTGCCTGTAGTATGATGTGTGTGTGCCCTGCGATGGATTGGCACCCTGTCCAGGGTGTGCCCCGCCTCATGCCCTAAGTCTCCTGGGATAGGCTCCAGTGCCCTGTGACCCTGAATACAGGATATCACGGTATAAACGATGAGTGAGTGAGAGTGAATAATTCATAGGTCAGTGTGGCTTAACAAACAAACAAAAAAAAATATGGTACAGAAGCTGGACTGAAAATGAGAGCCAAACAAGTACTTCAGGAAACTTGGAGATCTATTTTTTTATGACATTTAAAAATACAAGCTTTTTGGAAGCAAAATGTGAAGAAATTAAGGGTTGCTCAAGACCTGCATGGTACTGTGCAGTCAGGTGGATAATCCAAGAATTGCATGTTGATAAAGAACACTCTATACCAGGCATGGGCAAACTACGGCCCGGGGGCCACATGCGGCCCGTTTAACGTTTTGATTCGGCCCGCCAAACTTGAAAAAATTAACCTTGTTAATGTTTTATTTCCCCTGTAATTCTGATGTTTCCTCACTAGATGGCGCACTCTATATATATTAGCTTTGTTGAGGTGAAGCGTAGGCCTATTACTCCACGTTTGCCACTTCACCCTTTGACCCTTTAACCAAAGCATGCCATCTATCTGCTCCTGTTCCGGTCCCTTTGTCAAATGTTAGAACTCAATGTGGCCCACGAATCAAAACGTTTGCCCGCCCCTGCTCTATACTGATCCCATATACAGAATCATATAGATACAGGTGGATCATTTATCAGTAATAGCTATACATTAAGGTGCATCGGTGAGATTCTGAGAAGTTGGAACATTAACAAAGAGGATGAATGTACATGATTGGTGCAGACAGGTGGATACACTTTGGGACCTGTAGAAACTCTACATTAAGGTGCGTTCATGGAATAATCTATGATTGGACCGTATGGACTGTACTGTACATGATCATACATATAGTGATGTGGACAGACAAGAAGATTCCTTTCCTAACACAGAGGAGAGCTATTGAATAGTGTAATGGAAGCTGGAAAAAAAAGACTTCCTGTAGTGTTCTTGTGCACAGCAGTGGTGAAGAGCTCTTTTCCTAAAAAACAAAAACAAAAAGTTCCACTGTTTGACCAATAGGTTGTGGAGGGGATGATGTTCAATCCATCTCCCTTTCCACAACTGACCCTAAAACCTCTTGAAGTAGCCTTCCTGATTCATTTCAAAACTAGTTGGAGTGATGGAATGGGTTGATGCTGAAGAGATGGTGATTCCCGTCACTACCCCAATGTTGATTGGTTGCATATGACCCACAATTCTGAAACGTTTTATTCCTTTCATACTAACAATATCAACTTTTATTTTTTATTTATTACAGAACGACATACTTTTATCCATTTAATGTTGTGGAACACCCACAATAGAATTAAACATCTGTTGTTCCATATATTACAGCAGTTCTAATAGATGTCTACTCAATCACTAGCTCATGATTTCTCTTTCTTGAAGATGATAAGATAGCTTGTGTTTGTCCTAAGAGGACAGAAGGCACATCAGATGTCATCACTTTCCCCTTTGCGGAAAACGTCCCTGACCATAATAAAGTGTTAACACTCAGCACTCCTTCCAACCATATGAACAATTAGATATTGTATAACATATTAAAAACTTTTGACTGGCAGCATAAGCAGATATAATTATCAAAAATTAAACTCAGACACTTCACTCACTTATTCTCTCATCATCCTGTATATTAGGAGAATTAGGGCATGAAGCAGGGTACACTAACAGTGTGCCAATCAATAACAGGGCACACACACAAACGTGCTAATTCACACACCAATTAGCGTGTCTTTGGACTGTGTGAGGAAACAGGAGTACATGAAGGAAACCCACCAAGCACATGCAAACTCCATGCACACAGACCTGAGGCGGAAGTCGAACCCGGGACCTGGAGGTGCAATGCAACAGCGCTAATCACCATGCCACCTGGCCGCACAGACGACCCTTATGCAACTTCCGTAATCCTCTGCGTATACATTTCTAAACATAAATGATCCTGATAAAAAAATCCTGCTGGAGTGTGGCAGTCTGGAGACCCACATATCTCTGTGACTTCCCTGGGGACTTGCAGTATTATATCACAAGATCAGCTTTGTGCTTTGATTTGCAACTACCAAATCATGTATATGATAGTAATATATTTTTTTCTCCAATGCCCCCTGATTATCTTTCTGCATTTTCATTCAAATTTTAGAATTATTTTACAGCAGGCAATTATTTGGGAAATTTTCTTTTCTTCATTATAACTGATATTTATCATACAGATGGTTGCTCTCAGGTGTCTAAAAAAATGGTATCTCATTGCCCTCTAGTGGCCAAAGTGAAAAGTACATGACAAATTACCTTTTAATTTAAGTTGTAAGACAGGGCTGCTTTGCAACTATTTGGCATCATTATTCTGCATCTCTTTCATATGATTCCCTTAAAAGTACCTTGATCAGGTGTATCCAGCTTATACCGACATCCAGCAATCATTTTATCAGCTATACTCATCACATAAAGTAAAAGGAAAACATATTCAGACGGTATTGCTTTGGTACGTAATAGACAATCAGTGCTTAATCACCAATCAGCCATAATAAGTCAACTAAACAAATTATGTCTATAACATTGATATATATCTTATTACAATGAAAACTGTCATGAAGCAGGATATATTAGATAGCAGTTACCAGTATCAGTGGTTAGTACCTACCAAACATGGTACAACTGGTACTGGGAACAACTGGTGGTGAACCTGTGGTGAGCATAAGAGCAATGAATTTTTTTTTTACAGGTGTGTGTGCATCATTAAACTGGTAAAGCGTATGCACTAGAATGCACCATGCAAAGAAGGTAAGATTGTGAAGACAGCATGATACTCTGGGCGACCCCAGTACCTCTTAGTGAATGGCGGTGGTATTCACTAAGAGGTTCTGGGGTCAATAGGTAGAACTGCTTTTGGTGCCATATTGTATACGTAGAACCTACACAGTCTTAGCCAGGTGGTTTTAATGGTATGGCTGATCAGTCAGTACACTTCATCATGCATAAAAAAATCATGCATAATGTTTTTTGACAAGAGGGTATTCATAATCAAAAACACATTATTGATAAATACACATGATAAGAGATAAGTGAACCTATACCCAAGTGAAAAAGTATGCTAAGCATGTTAAGTATATTAAGTATATGTACTAACGTACATACCTGTCAGTAATTAATGAACGTTAAGTGTATCTGCTATGAGTTCATAACACCAATTTTTACTGTGTTACAGATACATGAGTGATATACCATGAATATATTCCTATTACAGCAGTAACATGCTGTTATACCTTTGGCCAATTACAAATACTAAAAAGTACACTTTGTGAATAATAAAAATATACTTTTATTATATCATACAGTACACGCAGTCTTCTATAATACTGTATTGCATTGTGCTACCCGTACACTAGAGCAGTTTAGGACCATTTACAAATGCTGAACATTATATTTTCTACATTATAACGTGTTTTTGAAACTATGAAACATGAGATTCATTTCAACAGATTGAATTTGCACAAGGTTACCAAAAACAACAACAAACAAAACAAAACAAAAACAGTTTATTTGTCTTGTACAGCATTGTAGGCCAGTTCTCTTGTCAAAAATGTACAAGGCATCTAAAACAATTAGAATATTTTGGATTATAATTTTTTTGTAATTAAATTCAGAAACTCTCTTATATTCTCGATCAATTACATGTAAAGTTAAATATCTATTTTTTCAGCTTTTTTTTGGGTGGGGGGTGATTATGGCTTAGAGCTCATAAAAATAAAACAGTCCACTATCTCAAAATATTAGAATAATAATTTCCTAAGATCCACCAAAAAGGATTTACAATATAGAAAACTTCTGAAAAGTATGTTCATTTACACACTCAATACATGGTCAATGCTTCTTCAGCAAGAATTACTGCATCAGTGTAGCATGGCATGGAGGAGATCAGCCAGTGGCACTGCAGAGGCATTATTGAAGACCAGGTTGTCTTCTGGACAACGGTCAGTCAGCAGTCTTCCCCAAAATTATAGTTGTGTGTACTGAACTAGACCAGAGATTCAGGTCAGGACATGCAAGCCCTTCTTGAGTTATTTTGAGTGCAAGATTGAGATCATTGTCTTGTTGAAATATCCCTCGTTTCTCCGTATTCATAGGTCTACGTCCCATCACAATTCTCCATTCATGCTTCTTGTCCTTCCATGACACGTACAGTAATACCTCACTAATGTTTGCAAATAAGCTCCCCATATCATAATACATGCTCTCACTGCCACACTTTGAGTATATGGAGTTCTTGAAATCATTTCCACAATCCCTGTTCCATCAAACACAACAAAGACATGATTTTAGTGCATATTACAGTTTTGTTCTCTATAAAACGTTACCGTTGCTTTCAGGTCATCCTGCAGCTCTTTACAAGTGAGTGCTGGCTTCTCTCTTACATTCCTTGTCATTAATCTGAGAGCTTGTTTTTGAAACCTGTCTGAGAATAATTATTTGCGCTTTTATGAATGTTCTAGCTGCATGTTATTGAACAAATTGTACTTAAATGATTGTTTAAAGTCTTTACTCTAGTTGTATAACTGTTTGCTTTTGGAGTGCTGTTTAATCCTGTAACGTCTTCTGAGAAGCTCCTTTAGCATCATGTTAACTACCTACTTGTGTGGGAACATCTTTTTTTTTCACAAACACCAGGATTTATATATTGTTTATGTATTATCTATTAGCTCATGGCTAATTAGAGTATTTCACAGAGAGTATTTCACAAAGACAAAACAGACTAGATCTAATTCTTTTACCAAGATGCTTTAATAATAATAAAAAAGTATTGATCCCATTACACCAAGTTGCCAGTTTATTACATCAGTATCTACTTATTGACCATTTAACAGATTCACCAACCATACAGACCATTTTACAGTTGTTTAAATACTGACTGTAACCCATCTGTTGCTCTGTACAATGCTAGTCCCTCTATACACTGTCAATGGGTGAAAAGGGACCATCATAAAATCACTGCTAAACAGACATTTGTGTGGTAGCTCAGTAGTGACACTTACACTGTGGTTTATGTGGCACTGGTGCAGCCTATAAGGAAGGTGTGTCTAATAAATTGGCCAATAAGTACACGTTCACCTGATACATTTGACAACTGCACAGTCATACATTCTTTCAAAACACATCAACATTGACAAGAAGGTCTACTACCAAACACACGTACTGAAATAAATCAGAGAAGGCGGGTTCATTACTGTGTGGCGTAAATGCATAAAATCATCACGGTCACCTGATAAGCCAAAGAGTATGGCGGTTATACTCTCCGCATTTACACGCGTCATCATTGCCACGTGGACTCCGACAGTCATTAATTAATTCGCCACATACAAATAGGCGTGTGCCGATATTACATTGTCATATCAATATGTGAAAGATTTATTCATGGTTACGATAACATCATATCAAGTTAAGAAAATAAAATGCTTATCTGGACCGGTTCTCGCAAGCATAGCAGCATTTTAACCGAAAAGGAAACATGTCTCATTTATGATATGAAGGATGCAGGAGAAATGACCCAACATTCTGAATGAGACAAAGTTAATTCCTCATGAATGTAATGCAAGGATGGTTATGATAGCTTTATGGGTCCATGATAACATTAACTTGAATATTTAGCTATACTGTACACTCTATTATCGGCACATGCCTACTTACAGTACACACAGACAGAAGTAAGGCAATTACAAGACATAAAAGTGCTTGGGGATTCTTTCCTTTTCTGTTTTTTTTTTTTTTAAGAAATTGTCATCACATACAAAGCGAGGTTATGCATAAACATGAGGTTAAACCTCTGCACAGAATCCTATCCCTTTGGGCATTTATAGAGACGAGAATGTTTCTCAACACATCTACATTTGAAAAATCGGATTCTAACATGGCACTGATCAATCGACACATTTATGTACACTTAACTGGTGACTACACAACAGGGGTGGACAAATCAGGAGCCAGGGACGTGCGAGTTTTTATGTCCAGGCTTTGTTTTTTGTTTTTTTTAATTCATTGTTGCCTGGAATTCCAACCAAAAGATTCAGCAATCAAGAGAAAACAATAAATTGTACCTACTTACTTTTTTGTACTTAATTGTAATTCTTACTTTTAGTTTGGTGTGGGTGATTTATAGTAACGCAATCATATGACAAACTTCACTGCTGTAACTAAATCCCACAGCCTGCTGCACTCCATACATTGGCCGTGTAGCAATTTGGTTGGTGTGAAATGTCCTTTTTTTCTAGTAGGTAGATCCCAAAAGAAAGATTTTCTTTTTTTTTGCGCTACAGTATGCTGAAACACTGATGAAACAAAGCAATCTACACTCCAGTGCAAAGCTGTCGTATAACTGTAATTCCTTCCGTTAGCACAAAAAAAAGCTAACCAAAAGCCTTGGATAATAGTTATACTGTGATTTGCCGAAAGCACGTATGTGGGAAACGTTCACCAACAACTTGATATATATAAAAAATTTATTAGGTGACGATAAGGACCTGGGCCATATGCATGTTTCGTTTCCCTTATTCTGTATTCCTGAGATTAATAAGCTATCTAGTTGTGCTAGGAATATGCACAACAATTTCCACTTAACATGAAGCCTAGCTAATGAACAGATCATTTGTCCACCCCCGTACTGAAGAAGTCATTAAATCTATAAAAATCAATGCAAGATCACTGAAAAGGGGTCTGTGCACTTGTGTGTAACATTTTCCAGGCATCAGCATCGGTAGCAGATGCTGTAACTAGTAAAGTGATTGGTTTGTTTCATGGTAGGTGTTTGCGAGAGGACGGTTATTGGAAGTCACACTACTATCACCTCGATGTTTCCACGCCAAAAAAGCTCCATATCAAGTAAATAAGGAGGTTTCAGTCTACAAGAAAAAGAAAATGTTTAAGGACATTTTCAGTAGCAAAAACAATAATATACCACTAGGGTGCACTTAAGTGCTGTTTTATGAGCAGAACATACAGTATGTAAAATAAGATGATGGATACATTACATTACAGTGACTTATAAAACAAAGTATATGAAAGTTTGCTCTAAGCAGAAAGAATTAAAACTTGTACCTGGTGCAATTTATTGTCTAGAAAAGATGGTATATAAATGTGTTATGATGCTGGTTATACAAGAAGAAATCAAAATAAGGCATGAGTGAGCTCAAAGCACCCATTAACACAAGAGCAGCTCACCGTATCATGTTTAGAACATTAGGTCACTCTATCCCAAACCAGCCGCTCCATTAATCTCTTAGGATGTCTAGATTCCACCTCATGCACCTTTTATTAAAGAGTAAAACTGACATAAAATGAGTCCCTAACTATACGTTGAGCAATTGCATGAAGAATTACAGCCCTTGCTGTGAACAAAATTAAGAAATGACATTGGAAGAGACTAGCTGGATCTTCCCTCGGGCTCCACTTGGCACTGGACGCTGGTGTGCTGATTGGCAGTGGGGCTGTATGGAGGCGGGTCATCGCTGATGCTTGAATTGTTGCCCTCTGGGATTGCGATGCTCTGAGACGTATCTGTGTCATCATTCTGAGCAAACTCGCTGTATGGAGGAGGCTTCAGGTCGTCCGCTAAAGCGCACACAAAAAAAAAAAAAGAAGAGAAGAACACTGTTATTCTGAAGATAAAATGTACACTACAAACATGAGTGCATGATGCAATAAAATAAATTCTGTGACCACGAAAGAGCTGATATAGTGGACAAAGAAACAAGCATTTCTTTGACACATTGCAACGAAGAAAAATAAAACATTTTTGCTTAAGCTCATTACACTCTAAATAAACAGCCAAAGCAATGCAACCATTTTTCTTGCTTGCAGTTGCTCGGTTGTGATGCTGTCTGTAGATAAAGTAGGTTCTCAAAGCAAATGGTAAACTTTAGATTATTGTTTTTTTTTTTTACAGTATTTATTAGAAAACAGCACAATTTCAGTATGTAATGGCTTAACTTTAAAAGTAACTGTTGTTTTTACATTTTACATTTTTGTGGTAATCTAATCAACAATTTGCTTTCTTAAATGATTGATTAAAGCCATGTTATTGTGAAGACCATTCATATTTTGAAGACTTTTTTTTTTTGCTAATTTTTGAATGCACACTAACTAGCCGCAACAATAAAGTTGTGAGGCAGGGCCTACATGGACTGACTTGTTAGGACAGCATAGGCAAAAGATGCTAAATTGGAATTTGGAGGTCAAGTCAACAACTTGAACTCAGAGAAATTCCTAAAACCATTCAACTGATGAAGGAGGCCACTGCCATTATGGAATACCGTTTCCATGAAGAGGTGTACTAGGTCTGCGACAACGTTTAGGTCAGACGTGTCAAAGGAATATAATTAATACTCACGCGCCCACTGTAAGCACTTTGGCACTGGACAGGGATCAGCAACTATACTTAGACTGGACTTACGCAGCCCCCATCTGTGCTAAATTATGTGTTATCACACTTTTCTATCTTCTTCTTCTCCCGTTAGGGGTTACCACAGCAGACCATTTGTCTCTATTTAACTGTCACTCCAACCTCCCACATGTCCTTCCTCGCAATAACCATAAATCTCCTCCTGGACCATCATCTTTTCCTCCTGCCTGGCATTTTCACCTCATCTCTCCTCTGCACATGCCCAAATCATCTTAATCTGGCCTGGTCTATCTTACTGCTCTGTCCTTCTAATATACCTAAGCCTGTCCCACCCGTGTCACTCCCAAAGCAAATTGCAGCATCTTCAGCTCTGCCATCTCCTGCTTTGCTTTCTGCCTTTTTGTCAGTGGCAACGTCTCCAAACCGTACAACATTGCTGGTCTCACTACAATCATGTAAACTTTTCCTTTCATTCTTGCCGACTCCCTCATAGTCGGCATTAATGAGGTTCAGCACTTTGTGCTACAGTAGTAGCTTCTGTGGGGATTGAATCAGACAGGGTAGTTTTTGCTTCACTTGTGCATCAGTGATCCTTCAGTGTCCATGACCTTGTTTCTGGTTTACTGGTTGTCCCTACTTGGAACAGACCTCCTTTTAGGAACCAACGAAATTGTTTGGACTTCAGTGGGACTGGGTATGACTGGTTACAAGCCAATCAGCTTCAAATATAGGCGAGTTTTTTGCTTAAGTTGATCATGCATGTGCTATCAAGTAGCACAGAAAAGTGAGTGAAGGTTCTAGTGAGACTGGCTGTGTTTTTGGAGAGGAGTGGTGGCATACTTGCACTCTCATAGCAAATGACACTAGCTAAAACCGCACGTGTTTCCCTTCACCCTGAACAAAGTGTTGAACTTTCCATAAAAGAAAAGTTATAACACAAATTTTATAAGCTGTCGATAATAGTTTTTTAACTAATATTTAGGGTGTATTAAACTACATACACACTATACTCTACAGGACCTGCTTTGCCGTCTCCGTCATCTTGCTTTCATAATGTGGCCCTTGTCCACTACTAGCCCTTACACTTGCTAGTTTTTCCTGCTTTCAGTACAGTTCACTTGATGCCTAATATATTATACCCCTTGCTTGGTTTGACTGGTAAAGAGAAGTTTTATTTACTCAACCTGCCAGTGGCTTTAATGTTATGGAATGACTGAGCTATAAAAAAAAGTCCAAAGGCAAAAAGATTAAATCCCTTTAAACTTGAGGTCATCTAGGGGAGGGGGGAGGGGAACAAACAAAGTAAGGGTCAAAAACCATGTAGTCGTTGAATTTAGCAATCCTAGCAATAGCATGATCTTCTGTGTGTTTGACTATAGATACGAATATGCTAAGAGTGACAGCAGAGGGTGAAATGTAACATCTTCATGCTGTAATGGCTTCACAGGGCAATTCTGTCCCCTGAATAGGAAAGTCCTACATATTTGTAGTCTGGCACACGATTAAGAGTAAAAACATAAGCAGGTTTAAAAAATGAGTGTGGGTATATAAGGTAATGAAACGAGATGCACTGTAATGTGACATCAGTAAGGTCACTGTTCATTCATTCATTATACACAGCATTTCCGCCAACACCTATTACTGTTTAAAAGGTTTAGATGATGCTATTCTGGATACACCCAAATAGGTGCAAAAGTTCTCTAATACGAAAGTATGCCATTTTAGCCTCTTTTTGTGTTTAACTTTCAAACATATAAAGTGATAAGATCATTTCAGGCAGTGAAAACATGACTGTTTCCAAAACACCGCTCCAGCCTGTTGAGCTGCTCTCTGTGTACATGAAGCAACAGGCGTACATGACTCATGATAATGTTGAAACACTGGCGAATACTAGCCTAATCTTCAGAGTGTCTCCTAATCCTCTGGTCCTCATGTAAACTCACATTCCTCAGTTTACTATCTCATTCCAATTAGGAGCTTCTTAAGTCTTCGTATACACCAAGCAAAATGATTATCTGATAATAAAATGACTGAGAATAATGTTTAGAGAAGAAAAAAACTGAAAGACCATGAAGGCTAATGACCACTTTCTTTCTATTCCTCTCCATATAGCAACTCAAACTCATATATCACTATGGGAAAAAATAACAATCCGCTGGTCTATGCCGGGAAACAATGGCAACAGTATTAAATGAATATGAGTCGCATTTTGATAGTTTGCTTTCATTTTGTGAAATGAAAGTTGGACAAACAAGGATAATTGAGCCAGGAAAACATGTTAGGATTTGCCATGCTGTTCTATGTCTTTGTCTAGGTCGAAAGACATCCAACCTGTCTATAGACGTATTCATGACTAATAGTTAGGCCTAATAAATTTACGTCAAATGTAATGAATTTTACCCTGCTAGGGTTATGCTAATCAGAAAAGATCTCAAAGCTTTTTCCTTATAAGGAAAAAAAACTGTTCTCAAAATAAAGTTATCTACACATTCATTATCTGATAAAAGGTGAATACTTCATGAAACTCATACATGATCAGCAACTCATTTAAATAGAACTTTGCACAAAAAGGTCAGCAAACTGAAATATTAGCGGAACACAGGCCATCCCACAATAACAATACAAGTGGTGACCGACCATCACTAAATCACTTTTCCCACACTGCAGCTTACGCAACTTAATTGTTAATACACACAGTACAAGGAAACACTTTGGTAGTATTTTTAAAGTCACTTCCTCTCACCATCTTCCCATGTAGAAATCTGGTACACTCATTTTTAACTTTCTAAAGTGAAGTTGCTTATTGAAGTGCTTGAAAACTGTAGACCTTAGAAATGTGATGTAACCAGAAAACATACAAACAAACAAACAAAAAGCACAAGAAAATAATTAAATAAAAAATTTATGGTTGCAGGTCTTACCTCCAGAAACCGTCTCATATGGAGGAGGCAGGTCCAGATGAGACAGAGATGAAGATGGAGGAAGAGAAACAGATGGTTCACCTACAGAGGCGTCATCCTGAACGCCATACCAATTTGGCCAGATTGATGTCTAAAAAATTTCAAATAAATAGCACAATTCCAACTATAGTACAAGTTAATTTTTCATTTTTACCAAACTACTCATTTGGAGAGAAAACAGAATACACAGACTTTGCTCAGAGAGTAGATGAAACAAGCTTTGTATAGCTGAATGCAGACTATAGACAATAAATTCTAAGTAAAAATATGTACTAAGCAAGAGGGATAAAAGTGATCAAAGATATTCTGAATTAATGACATCCTGCAACATATCTACTTGATTATTTTCTCTAGAGAAACCATTTACATTTTATTTTGGTTGAGTTAATGGGTATGAAATTTAACAACACAGCACAACACCGCCCAGGGAGTTTAACACAAACAAAAAGCAGTGTAAAATACACTGCCAGACCAAATAAAGTTGTACACTCAACAGATTTCTTTGACCGCCTTTAGCTTTGATTTCTATGCACAGTCTGATGGCAAATTCATGTCTGAAAATAGTATTTCGTGATCCTATAACCACTTTTTCACAATTTGAATATTGGAATATGTCTGTCCCATTAGGGAGGAAAAAACAATCCCAAAGACGTAATATTCTGGTCCTTAAATTCAAGTCGTCAGCAGACTTCACTGCCACATGACATTGCTAAGCCTAGATTTTCATTATTAAAAATAGCTGTGATTCCTGCTGTCAGTTTTTACCACATATCTTTAATAAACATTTTAGTGACGTCTTTTCTGAAGACATTTCTTCCGCAAAGTTGAAGGTATGGCACATTCCTTACAGGTTTTAATAACGTGTTGGGCAGTTCTTAATCCAATTCCAGTCATTTAACATCTTAATAGTTTTCAGTGCTTGATGAAATAAAAAAAAACTATAGTCAATAGCTTGGCCAGGCAGTGTAGGAAAAGAAACCTTTCTTATTGAAAGTAAATAACCAGAAATGATTTATACCATCTATAAACAACCGTAATTAATTAATTGTCATAGCACACTTACGTTTTGGTTCTCACACATCTGATGCAGGTATGCTCTTCCTCCCACAATAACAATCTGGGCATTACGTGGATTGCTGAGATATGCTGCTAGCTGCCTCTGTCTTGAGCGGTACCAGCAAACGTAGAAGAAGATCTTTATCATAATAAATATTATGACAACACTGCAAAGAGAAATGCAGGCATGTTAATAAAGCTTCATTCAAAGCAAATCAAATCAGGTTACTAAAAAAACATTATACTCAAAAACCAGGTGCTATGATGTTGTCTAGTGTTGATTATCTAATTAGAGAATGTCACAAAGTGATTTATTCTTCTTGTTTCACAACAAAATACCAACTCTAACATTTTTCATTCCTGGCTCCTCAACTAATATTTGGTCAAAAAATAACTAACAAACTTGTTGCTAAAATCAAATTAATAGTTTTTAATTTCCAGGAAACCTGATGTAAAGTAGGCTATTAAAATATTTGCAGAATACCAAAGTGTTTTATCCAGCCAAGCAACAAATTAAATTAATGTGCTGGAAAACCACCAGCTGCCAGAACAGCTTTTTTTGGAATGAATGTGGTATGACCACAGTAAAAAAAAAAAAAAGCCTCCATACCCTATGACAATTCTCAGCCTCTTCACATTATAAGAGGACTGAATTTAATCCTGTACACACTGGTGACTAACTGTTCATACGTTGCCAAGAAGACCACAGTTAATATCATTAAACAGCAATCATGGTTTTAGGTTCTACTGGACTTCAAGGTAAGGATAAAGCCGACAATTCTTACTTACATATACCAGTACAGCTCCATAGTTTAATCTCTTCAGTGTGAATCAATCTTCATAACCAATCTTCTTCATAATCTTGAGGCTGGCTGAAACAAGAAAAGAACAAACGATTTACTATTTAAAACTAAAACAAATGAATCGTTTACTGAAAACCTCCATTACTGGCCCTTATCCTTGTATTTTCCCATTTTAAAATGTATAAACAAACATACTTTAACAACCCCCCCTGACTCATTTTGCATAAAGACCAAAAAGAGAGCACAGCCTTTTCCAAGCACCGACACTGGAGTTTTCTTAAATAGATATAAATAAACATCTTAAAGAAAACTCTAGAGAGCTCTTGTGGTCACATGACCCAGAATCAAAAAATTTGTGGCAACTGTGCCTGCCAAAGATGATAACTCCAGGACAAATAATCATAAATCGCTAGTTTTGTCCCCCCTCCAAATCAACCTGATGTATTATTTGAGGGAAAAGCAGTTTAACAGGAAATATTGCATATGCTAAATGAGTACAAAAAAACAAAAAGAAGTGGAGAGGGGGGACGGGGGTCATAATTATAATGAAATGTAGCCTAATTTAATCCCTGCATCTACTCTAAACTAGCAAATATAACACTCGTACATAAGGGTGTTCACGTTGAACCGGGAATTTTAATTGTGCAGAATAACAGAACACAGTTATGAGAGTAAAAACTAACTTTATATCTCTATATAATATTCTGCTACACCAAGACGTTTTGTCCCAGTATTTCACTACTGCTTGGACACCATTAAGGTAGAACGGTTTCTCATTATGCTGAATCCATGATTACGTCTTAGACACAGGCTTCCCAGGAACTCCTATATAGGGCCAAAAAATGTTGAAATGGCTTGGAACAAGGTCAGGACTGAATGGTGGATGAAGCAGTAACTCCCTAATTAAGTTCCTGTAATGTGCAAGTGATGTTGGTGAATGATTGTGTGTCCATATCTCACAGACAGATGTGTCTCTTACACAAGTTGGCGACAATTAATTTGTTGATTTTCAATTTAAGGCATTCCAACCTGTGAATGATCAGTGGAATGAATGCAGTGGAACGACATTCACGGATGTATGGCCATTTTGAAAACGTTTGCATTATTCAAATGTTTCATAAGAGTCTCATCACTGGGTCAATCGGTTTTACACCTTCATTCAACACATGTCTAGGTTTGACTTGCATGCCCCTTATCATACTGCCTAAGGGTTCCCCCCAGCCATGACTCTGTTATTTTATTTATTTACTTTGAAACAAGGACATGTAACACTAATTTTGTTAAGAAAATATGTGCAATTAGAGATCCATATTAAAACTACTACAGTTTTATGAACTGTTCAGCGACAAAACCACAAACCTATACTGAAGTTTAAGAAGAGTGTACACTTGGCACCCCAAAACCATGGTTGTAGATATTTGTACACATAATTCCTCATCCTGAGCGATGTGTGAATGCTACGATAACTTGTCTAGTAGATTAGGAAAGTCATTACAATATTAAACAAGTATGCCACGCTACGACTGTATTCTATGAGGTTTATATTCAACTCTACCAACACTTTCATAATATTCAATCTATATTATTTTCAAAATGTGAGACTACTTAAATCTTAAAGAATTTTTCTTTAAAGAACGTGGAGGGGAATTTTTACTCATAAAACACCGAGTACGTGCAAAAAAACAACAACAATCAAGACTTAACTAATCGTTAACTTGTGTAATTAGCATTAGCTAGTCTAGCTACCAATGACTAGCACGAGTAGCTTAGCCACTTAGCTTTACAGAAGCACCCTTCCGCGTTTCCTACTAAATCGTTAGTACTTCAGTCCTCTTTTAACGCCAGTCTCCACAGATTACCGTTTAAATTAGATAACGTTTATCGAATTACAAAAAAGGACTTACCTCTCGCCGCGTTGCTCGTTATCTACAATCCATTAGCCGTTAGCATTGCGTTTGTTTATTTTCCAGCTAAGCGAGGAATGTGGCTCGTGTTTAATGGCTAAACACACCGCGTGTAAGTAGTCGTAGCGAAAGAATACAGCAACACGGTTCTCCTCTTTAAATTATAACCCTGATTCTTTTTTTTTTTGTCTGTCTGTTTGTTTTAGTTCTGTTATGTTTTCGAGACACTATCACGGAGCTCGTTTTCAAGAGCTTACATTAATAAATCTTTGTGCATGGCTAAATCAGCTTCCGTCACGGAACGCCTCAAACCATGGGCGCGTCTCAAATCGCCAGCTTCTACATCAAGTGTGCATAAACTAGGCGTTCAGCCATTTTCTAGGGTCTGCATTCGACTGGTTCAAGACGGCTCTTACTAGAGATGTGAATCACCAGTCACCTCCTGATACAGTATTATCACGACAACTAGGTGCCGATTCGATTAAAATTGAAATTCCAAGTATCGCGATTTTATAAATATACTGATTAAATAATGCATTTGTTTCATGATTTACTTTATTAAGTAATTAAATTTAGTCAATTCCTTATAAGATTAGTTTTATCACTTAGAAACCAAATGCAGCATTTATGCAAAACAAATTAACTTAAAAGAAAATAGTTTAATAAAATATGCATTATGTATTATTATGATATATGTATCTTTACAGTCATGGCCAATCAAATTGAAAAACAGCCAATAGACCGGTTGATTTCTATAATATATATATACACATTTTAGAATCGGCGTAACTGAACTGATTTCCCCCCAAGCTCTAGTTCTTATCATTTTATTGGTTTGGTTACATAATTATCAGCAGCACAATTAATAATTTTGGTTGGAAATTTAATTCACTATGGCACAGAAGAAGGTAGTTCTTCGAATGAAAGTTAGAAAATAATGTGAAATGTCCCTATTTCTATACAGTATTATAGTATTCGACCAACTGAATATAGCCAGTTTAGGTTTCACTTTGAGTGTTGCATCCCCCCCCCCCGCCCATCCTGTAACGATCTACAGAGGGAGCCAGTCGATTTGAGACACACCCCATGTGTCTTGTAAAACGAGGAAGGAGTGGGCTGCAAATCCAAAGATGATGCATTTTCCGATAAACCTTAAAAAAAAAAAAAAACATTAATTCCACAATTTGAATGGGTGGATTGTTGTAGCGTTACGGACGATTAACGAACATGGGGCAGAAAGTTTATTCAACATTTACACTGTATTGGCAGATACAAAAAAAACCTAAGCAGATATTTTGATGTACCAAAACCCATATTATTACCCATATATGGCAAAGCAGAGATTGTTCATTTCAGAATTCTGGTTCTTGATCCTGTAAATATGTGATTTTATCCTGTCACAAACGTTCATCTTAAAATTTTAAAAGATCGAAAGCATGTTGAACAAATCTGGGATAATCTGTGAAAAAAATATCTCTGTTAAATCGTATAACAGGATTATCAGACTTGCATTAAGATCAATTTAGTGCTTTATTGTTCATAACAGAAAAATGAATGTGCAACACCGCCCCCTGATGGATTGAAAAAGAGTTCCTGATTTTCAGAGGATTAAGAAAAACTTCACATCAAAGTTCTGTTAAGAGCAAGCCAGGCTTCACAAAGACATATGCACAAATCATTTTACTTATATCATATATTATATAAGTGCTATACATTATTTATTTTTAGCTATCCAAATTTGTGTTTTAAATGAGTCACAAAAGTTCGGCTCACAAAAATTCCTTTTTCCATTAACCTCAATGAGCAATTAAATCAGCTATAACAGCTGACCATAATCAGGAAAAAAAAAATCACAAATGCACCATCAAACTAGACCAGATAAATTATGGAATCTAAATAAGAAACTACATGATTCCATGTTGTTTTCTTTTAAAGCCTCAGCTTTATTCAAATTATCTTTTAGAGGCTTTGACAATGCTGCAAGTGAACCAGTTTTACCAATGAACTAAAATTGTTTCACACTTTTACAAATCTTTCAGAAAATTCTCATCTGTTGTCCTCAATCACAATGGTCCTCCTGGGATACGTTTCCACCTCCACAAATATGTAGCGGAATTCATATTTTCCACTTTCAGGATTCTGGGAAATTAAGAAACAAAGTACATTTTCTCAGCACAGCAATGACAATGACATGAGTGTGTGTGGTTGGTGAATTGTGCATTTACAATAACTTAAGAATTGACCTTTACCTCCTGTGATTCTGAGTGCACGGTGCCACGCAGTCCAGGCTCAGAACCCTCGATATAGAATTTCAGCCTCATGTGCTTCTGTCCGTCCTTCATATACTCAATATGACTAGAGAAAGATCACAGACGTACTGTACATAAGGTTTTTAAAAATATAGACATTTTATATACAGTACCGGTCAAAAGTTTGTGCACACCTTTGGATTTACTTTTTAGGTTATGGAATACTGGATTTTATTTTTACACATATGGCATTAGGTAATTAAAGAAAAACAACAACAGCAACACAAACAGTAGTTGTTATTTTTTAGACCTGAATGTCAGCTGTTTTTGAATAATTCCTTCATTAACTTTTTATTTTATTTTATAAGTGCAGCACTGTTGCATTCTCAAATCTGAGGGTTTCGCAATGCTAATTACAAGAGAAGTGCGAAAATATTGTTCAAGCAATGATTGACTATAGTTGGTATTCTCTACGTGATACTAGGAATGTGTTAATTATTTATTAATACATTTTATGTTGCGGAACATCCAATTAAAAGTATAATGTGATATTTTGAATTAATGAAATAATAAGAAACTTTGGCACATGCTTTTATGAAAAAAAAAAAAAAACTTCGGGTAGTAACTGTAACTCTCTGCCAGTCTGCATCACATCACCACACTGTTGATTATTTAAGGAATAATAATTTACCAATGCTTGCAATGTTTAATTTATTAACGAACAGCATGCTCATTTTAATGATCTATAGCTAGATTTAATGTTGTGGAACATCCAAGAGACAAGCTCCTTCCTCCTCTTACTAATGTTATAGCTAAAGTCCCGTGTTTCTCTCCTTCTCACACACAGAAAATGCAGTCTATCCTTTAACTGAAACAAAATGGGGAAACTTTCTTCAGATTTAAGAATTTATAGTAACTGTGCTCTGGTATTAGTTGGTTTAACAACATGCCTCCAAATATTTTATTTATTACATGAAATAGATTAAGTGCTGTTTATCATTACACATGTTTTTTTTTCCATGAAATTATCCATTATTTAATAAAAGTCAAAAATACTGATACACATTTACACTAAAATCACAAAACCTAAAATCATATACCTAACTTGCTGTCTTCGTCCGCGGCGTGTGGTCTCGCCGTACCCTTTAATGGGCTCACCAAAAGCTCCAATCACCTGTAACCCACAGAAAGTGAAGAATAAAAGCATATTAGTGCTGCACAATTCATCACAAAAATTGAAATCGTGATGGAAAAATATGAACTAATCCCAGTAAAAATATTCAGTTTAGCATTTCTAATATGCACCGGTGCAGGTACTTGTTTACATAGAGCAAGTATCTTATTAGCAGCTTATTTTAAAGTAGATTATTAAATCCAGCACATAACTGTTAATAACATTTCTTTTACTCAACATTTTGATTTTGTTCATGGCGCAGGTTAAATTTCAGGCAGATATTTAAGAACTGGAAAAGTTTCATTAAATTCTGAAACTGAAACTTTGCGTGAAGCTGGGCAAATCACAGAGACGTTTGACATGATTTGGCAAGTTTGTGACAATGCTACAGTGGGTCATTCTAGAAAGAGCGGAAGAGGATCCACAACATTGCTGCCATTGTCGGTGTGTCATAAAGAACAGTTCAGGCAATCCTCAAGTATGATTCTGAACATGCGCCATGTTGGTGCCAAGTTCATCCTCAGGCTGCTGACCCAGGAGCAGAAGGAACATCACATTGAAGTCTGCCAAGAACTCAGGCAGCGTGCCATGGGTGACCCGTCCTTCATGTCAATCATCATTACCGGTGACAAAACTTGCTGTATGGTCACAAACCAGAGACGAAGCAAGAAAGAGGAAGTGCCAATCATCTCCACAACCGAAAAGGTCCGCACCTCGACCAAGTGCATGCTCGTCCATCTCTTTCGCAGCATTGTGCATCAAGAATTTGCCTGAGGGACGACATATGGTGAAAGCGACCAGATCTAAGGCACGTGAATCTCGAAACGTTTTGACCCTAACCCACACATAGAATCTAGAATGGGATGCTCAGAAAGCACATAGAGGTGTTACGATGAGGGGTCCACAAGCTTCTGTGCGTAGTGCAACAGTTAGATTACTAAGACTCACCTCTGGGTGTGTCTTGCATTTGTTAAAAGCCTTGCCGTAGATTTTGCTCGGACTTGATGATGAGAACAGTTCTTGAAAGATGACATACAGAAGTCCTCCTGTGAGGAATGGAGAAAGTGCCCATGGTTATACAATGTAAGGAATAAACAACCAGAAATTAGGGATGAATCTCATCAGCTGGTAACTTCACCTGTAACTCCAAGTCCAACAAGCACCACGATCAGATATGTGAAATCTCTCCCAGCTTGTTTCACTGATGGAAATACATTCATTTGGGTTAAATAACGTTATCAGCAAATATTGCAGTTTGGTGTTTTTGTATTTTATTACCTTTCTGTGCAGCAGAGAGGCTTGAAGAAGGCTGGCTAGTGGAGACTGATGTCTCCTTTTCTCTGTGTTGATCCTGAGCTTTATTCCTGCACTCAGCTCCAGTGTGGACATTTCTTACTTGAGTTAAAACACTGTGATATTGCACACAAGCCCACTGAGGACATTTATTTAACCGGATTACAGCAGGGTTATGCAGATGCAAACCTGATAGAGGACATGTGGCATTAACACGATTTAATATCTGTACACAGTATGAGGGTTTGCCAAACCGGGATAGCAGTGAATAAAACATTATATCCGCTATTATCTAACGTAAATCTCACACGTCTAAGCGAAGTCCTTCAGCACCAATAGCTAATCCTCGGCTAACTAGCTCGCGACGCTAGCTTGAAACGATTGCTTAGCTAAAATAGTTAACAAACTTCAGTGTAGGGGGAAAAAACACTTTTATTTTAAAATTATAAAGCCATAGAAACTCTTCATTGTCATTAAAAATGCGTTGCACACGTTTGAAAAGACCCATACATGCATTAGCACAGACGTTTACCCTAAGATCCCCCTTCAAAATAGTAGCATGTTAACCCGCTTAAAACTGAGCTAAACGCTAATAGGAATGCTTAGGACAAAAGGGATCATTTTACTATTTGTATTGTTCGTGTAATTTTGTAATATTAATATTGATAATATTAAGTTATGTGGCACTATTGATTTTTAGCTAAACCACAAGCGTTTCCGGTGGTTTGCAGCGTCATGGGGTTGTGATTCTCAAGTGTTCATGGGAGTCGTAGTTTCTTTGAACGTTTCCTTCAAGATCATCTTTGAGATTTTTATAACTAATAAAAAAAAATAACCAAAAGATTTAGAAAAGTATTCATTGGACTAGTATTCATATTAGTCTTATTGATCTTAGAAATGATATTCAGTGATATACTCTGATCAGCCATTGGAACTATTGACTAATATTGAGGCAGGGCCCCTTTTGCCTCCAAAATAGTACTGACTTGTGTCATCAATTTGCACGTGTCACGTGTCAGTCTTCAGTCCTGCATCAATATGTCTTGGCCCATTGCCAGTTGGCCGGTTTTCCTTCCTTTGATCACTTTTGGTCTGTCTTGATCATTGCAGCCTGGAAACGTCCCACAAAAGCTGCAGTTTTGAAGTTGCTCTGACCCAGTTACCTAGCCATTACAATTTGACACTTTTGTCAATGTCACTCAAATCCTTATGAATGCCCATTTTTTTCTTCTTCCAATACATCAACTTCAGAAGAAAAGGTTCACTTGCTGCCTAGTATACACCACCCATTTCCGACTGATATTGTAATGAGATATAGAAAACATAGCTACTTTGAGAAGGACCAGATAGTGATGGTCTCTGATGCACATGGGGAGTGAAGGCTGGTCTGTGTCCGACCCAATAGACGCGCAACTGTAGCTCAAATTGAGGAAAAAGTTAATGCTGCTTCTCATAGAAAGGTGTCAGAGCACAAAGGTCATTACTGTTTTGTTGGCAAAAGGAGGGGGACCTACTCAATATTAGATGAGTAGTCATAATGTTATGACTAATGTCAATCTGTATAGTTATTTATAGTAATTTTTAAATTTTTTCTTTCAGTTCATAACTCATGCTTTTGTAATAGTCACACAATCCGTTATTTTAAACTGTGTTTGATCCGTGGCAGAGTTCAACTACTAGTTTAACTAGTTTACTAGTTTAAGTTTAGAACTTTAGAATTAAGGCCAGAGCTGCTAACTCTTTCACAGTGAGAGTGAGACTCATGTAATCACTCATCTTCACATGCTCTCGTGCCACACTTCCAATTTCTCACACTTTTCATATTCAAATTAAATGAAAATAAAACTGAGATTGTGGTCTTTGGAATAATGGATTCCTTGTGTGCTCCTGGCAGCGACTTTGCTCCATTAGCGAATTACTGTAAACTGAACTTAGTCGTAATATTTGACAATGATTTTAAATTAGATAAACAAATAAACTCAGTGGTTAAATCTAGTTTCTTCCAACTGAGAATTTTAGCTAAGATTAAGCCTTTTTTATCATTCACAAATTTTGAGAAAGTAATTCACACTTTTATTTAATCTCAAGTTGATTACTGTAATGCATGTCCAAAATTCTGCTGCTCGACTTTTAACTGGTACATGCAAAAGAAATCACATCACTCCGGTATTAAAGTCACTTCACTGGCTTCCGGTTCGGTACAGGATTGATTCAAAAATTGTATTACTTGTTTTTAAATCACTGAATGGTCTTACGTCTCTGTCTGTATTTTTTCTCTCTTCCTTTTCTGTTAATAATCAATGATTCTTCTTTAATCATTTGTTTCTTTCTACATTTGTTATCACTCTCTTTTCATCTATACTACTTCATCCTGTATTCAGGGTCATGGAGCCTATCCCAGTATACTTAGACGGGGAACACAGATTAGCCTAATCTGAAGGTCTTTGGACTGTGGGAGGAAACTGCAGTACCCGGAGAAAACCCACCAAGCCCAAGGAGAACATGCAAACTCCATGAACACAGAGACAGGAATCGAACCCGGACGCTGAAGGTGCAAGGCAACAGTACTAACCACTGTGGTGGAAATTCTGTAAATATTATAAAGACAAGCAATTCATACACTGGGTAAGAGCAAAGTCACAAAGGTTTTATTTTAAACTTCTGCAGAAGGACCAGTCTCATACAGCAAACAATTGCAGCATGGAGAAAGTTGATCACTTTCTCTCAGCTGCCCCATTTTATACATCTCTGCTAACATTATCAACGCCCCGTACATGAAGTTCCTACATTCAAACTCAACTCTTTATCTGACACAGACCAGTTGTCCATACCTTATCATTTATTCAGGGACAATTACAATCAGGTTGTTTCTGTACTATTCTCGGCCTTGTGTTTCTAAGCTTCAGCAAACAAGTTTAAAGCTTCTATAGTCTACAGCACAATTACAAATTAATACATAGTTAAAATGTGATATTTCCATTACACCACTATACCACTGTGACACCTTATTTGTTATTATAATTATTGTCATTGCTTTCCCACTATTTCAGGTGTTTTTGTGACGAATACAAAGGTCCATATTGGTCATACTGATAACTACGCAGGCGAATCTCTGCGTAGTGGTTTGGGTTAAATGTATAACTTAAAATCCACCATTTTCAGGATTTCTATATTGTTTGGGGTCTTTAAAAATCTGAGATATGTAAAAGTTAAGGTAATACTTTCAGAAATCATTTCTGAAGTTTCTATTGAGCTAATGTGATGAATGTTTGTTGTCTTTCAGAAATAAAAAAAAAGTATAAAACATCTGTTTAAAAAAGAGGCTTGAGTCTTATCTTTGTTTACTTGATTAAATATATTTTTCTTTTGGTATATTAAACCTTTTATGACCAAAAATTATTGTTGTTGCTGTTTCTTTCCATCTATTTTTGTAATTTTTATCTGTAGTGTTTCTTTATTTTTGATTGGACAGTTAAATGCAGGTATACTTGTTTATTCTTTTGTTTGTGTTATTGTGACATGACTGATCTTTGGTAATACAAGCATCCATATTAGTTATACTGATAAAGCACATCCTTTACTTTACTTTATTGACTTTGAGACCCCTGATGTAGCTGTACTATTAAATTAAAAATACTGATGCTCGCCTATAAAGCAAAAAAAACAACAACTGCCCATCACCCACTTACTTCTCAGCTCTAAACACACCCCACACCGTACCACGTTCCCTCAGATTCTCCAGCACCGATCAACAGATCCCACCATCTATCAGGGATTGAGGAAGACAATCATCTAGGCTGTTTCTGCTCTGGTTCCTACTGTAGGTAATGGAACACACTTTCTCTAGATATCTGTATAGCTGAATCACTGGCAATCTTTTATCTATGACCAAAGACCTATCTGCTTCCTTGATATTTGGGTTAGAAAAATGAAATAAATAAACTCCTTCCCAACAATGCTTGACTGATGGTTCTTATTGCAGTTAGTAACCTAGTAACCCTGTGTAAGGATCTATCCATTGACGGAAACTGCAATGCACTTTTGTAAATCACTCTGGATGAGAGCATCTGCCAAGTGCCTAAATAAAAAAAGAAAATGTTATATTAAAATGTAAAAAGACATACCTTTCCATTGCATTGTTTATATAACAGCTACAATAGCAGCTACGCCTTGACGATGTCAGATTTCATTCAACATAATTCAAACTTCTCACCATGAGAATGCAGCGCTCGACACTAATGGGAAAGCCTAGCCATTGATGTTTGACTGGGTATGTGACCTGTTGATTTTATTTTTACTGTAATATTTTTTTTCTTATTCCCGGGTTTTTTGATTTGTTCAGTTCAGTGTACTGGAATTAGTTCATCTGGCTGGGCATGTTAAACAGACATCTGTAGTACTCTGGGGTCACTCGGTCAATCATCGGTCATGCTGCTTGATTGCTTCTTGAATATGTTCCTGCGTGCTTCGTGTACAGAGATTTGCCAAAGAAGTTAAAGAAATTAAAGCCAGCTTGTGGCTGATCGTGGCTGCACATTACCGAGCGTAAGGGAAAGGAGCGGACGGGATGTTTTAGCGCATAACTGGGTCTCTCAATTGGCAACCCAGTCTGTTAGTTAGAAGTGCTGCATCCCGATCACCAAGTAATTCCCAGTGAAGTACACTGCACAGGGAGTAGGAAGGACACACTTTAAAGTACACTGCGGCACGGACCACAGCGATCGTCAATCTATTGATTTTCCTGTGATTTTTAAAATGGATTTTTAAAATTTTTAAAATTTTTAAAAACTTTTTTTAAAAGTGGATTTTAAAACACCCTGTCCAGAGTGTACCCTGCCCTAAGTCTCCTGGGATAGGCTCCAGGCTCCTCGTGACCCTGAATACAGGATTAAGTGGTATAGAAGATGAGTGAGTGAGTGAGTGAGTGAAAATTTTTATGAGACCTGTACTCCCTGAGAAGTGAGCGAAGCAAAATCTCTGTTTCACCATTCCATGGAAATGTTGCTTTGAGACAATGACAATTGTTAAAATCACTATATAATATAGTATATATAGTTTTTGTTTTTAGTGTTGTTTATGTGGATTGCTGTGTTTTAGTATAGTATAAAATTTAGTTTAGTATATAATCTAAAATCCATAATTTTCAGGACTTCTATTTGGAGCTATTTGTTATTTGGTGTCCTTAAATGTCTCAGGGGATTAAGGATCAATGTGGCATTAACTTGTAAGTCGTGCAGCATTTTTTTGAAAAATGTCTAGCAATGCTTGATCCAAAGTACAAATCATCTAAACTAATGTTTAGGTGCAGTGGGGATAGTTTGTGCTTTTGTCATAGTTGAGGTGGATTTCTGTGTTGTTGTGTGCAGTATGGAAGTTAAATTTCTGTGAAGTTTGTTGGTAAACTTGGTTGAATGAAGGTGAGCAATTTCATCATGTTCAAAGGCAACAAAAAACTAAAAAAACTTAAATATTATCACTACTCATGAAGGATGATGTCACAAATATCACTCAAGAAAAATTATGTATTAATGTAATAATTGTATTAAAATATTTAATTAAATTAATAAATATTTACTATAAAAATTATGTACAATTATATATATTATATATTATATATATAAACACACACACACATAAAGATATCGATAAAGATAAAGAGCGAGTTCTGGTCAATGTATAGACAAAAGCTTTCTTTTATTTATATAGAGTAATTCAGSTTTCATCCAGAATAATTGCCTAAACTGTATGCCATATATACACATAGTGTATCCCTGAAAATGTAGTTGAGTAAAAGTACAAAAATCTGAGCCAAGTACAACTCCTCTAACATAATACTTTAGACTAATTACAAATGCCAGTTGTACTTTTTTTTGTTTAATGTTCAAAAAATGTTTAGTAATGTTTTTTCCCCAAGTTCAAAAACTAATGCTTACAGTAGGTTCAGTAAGGATAGTTTGTGTTTTTATCATTGTTTATGTGGATTTCTTTGTCTTGAATGTAGAAGCTAAAATCTACCATTTTCATGAGTTCTGTGTTATTTGGGGTCAATGATTGTCTGAGCAGTGAAAAAGTTAAGACTATACTTTCAGGGATCATTTCTATAGTTTCTAACTAGGAAATGTGATTGGAAAGTGTTCCGTCTCCCTAATCACGATGATGAGTTATGATGTACTTTTCTGAGCATGAATCAGGTTATAGCTAGTGTTTCCTCAAAGCTATGATTGTTGATGAGTGTTCTCTGTCTTTGAGAGACAGTGGAAGAAAAGTGCATGATCTATCATTTGATATAATGCGTTGTTTAAGTATAACAGAATGAAGGTTGATAGGGGTATTATATTTCTTCATTTTCTTTTCTGGTGAAGTGAAGACCCATTGTTAACTTATGATGTGTGACATCGGTACTTGCCTGTACCAAAACTTCAGCATCATCATCTATCTGTCTGTGATGTGGATTGTGTAATCCTGCATTGTTGTTAATGCGACTATTCACATTGACATAGCATGTGTGTGGCAAGAACCTGGACCACTGGTGCCTTCATCTGGTGCGCCTTGTAAACATGCTCCGAATGTTTACGACGCATATCTACAGTGTGGCGGCGCAACTGGAGCTGGGATCGTACGACGACTCTAGCTTTGATCTGATTGGCTGTGAAAGGTGTTTAGAGCGTATATGCATGCAGATGGATGTGATTATTTTACTTTACTCATGACTAAGACATAAGCTCTTCCACCAGCTTGCCATTCGAGAAATCAGCCATCAGGAAAGCTATCGAGCAGTCCGAGGTTTATGAATATGTGCTGTTCATGACCTCAGGGTTTGCTCAGCCTGGCTTCCAGGTCAGATTTTTTAAATAATTAAAAAACATTTTTCCATGTCAAATTTAAACGTCAACATTGTCCTACGAACAAATTCCTTTGTCTGTCACAGGAGTACAAGCTCTTTCACGCTAGCATGCTAGCCAGGGAGGGACTTCCTGCTTGAGCGCTGGAGTATTGTGAACCTCGCCCTCCAGCATCCCAGTGGCCTTGATGGAGCAGATTGTTCGAGTACGTATGATACATTCACACGTGAATTCATAGTGGTGTCTCAGTGGTGTCTGAACAGCTTCACCGAGAGAAGACAGAGGAGCCTGAGTGGCTGCTGAAACTTCGCCAACTCCATCAGCAGGACAAGGTGCCTCCACTTCCAGGGTTCCACTTTGATCCTGACAGGTTTTCAGGCTTTCCATCATTTAAGTGGCCTGAGAGTCCTGTGCTCCAGCTAAACAGCACACCAGAGGCGGGTAAGTTACAATCCTGCCTTTGTACAAACGCTAGTGTGATTATTTCAGATGCTCTTTCCTTTTTAGACTAATTGATCAAAATTATTGTTTTCTGTCTGTTTGTTTAATAGTGGTGTTTTTGGTAGAGTACATTGTGGGAGAGCTGCTGGGAGAAGGAGGCATGTGCTTGATCTACACTGGAGTGAGGAAAGCAGATAGGAAATAGGTAAACCGCATGCACATACACACTTTGATTTTTAAATGGAAATCATTAGGAATTTTCCTATCCTAATTTCCAATCCTAAATCCTAATTTTCCTCCTTATGTTTGATATATGTGAACAGGTTGCTATTAAATCTGTGGACAGGTCTGCCAGCAAGGCGTACATGAGCAAGGTAAGTGGACCTTCGTTACACTTTGCAGTGAGGTCACAGAAACCTCTTCCCCCAAACCTAACCCGAGTTGTCATTTCAGCCTGGAAAAACACACAGCCTGCCTCTGGAGGTCGCGTTGATGCAGATGGCGTCCATTCCACCTCACCGTGAGTACCTGGTGGAGCTACTGGAATGTTTTGAGGTGTTTTGAGGTGTCCGATTGTTTCATCTTGGTTCTGGAGAGACCCAGCCCTTGCATGGAACTGCGCGAGTTCTGCTGTCGTATGAACAGGCCACTGTCTGAACCGCTGGCTCGACACATCATGCGGCAGGCGGTGCGACACTGCTGAGATCGCCAGGTTCTTCACCGTGATATCAAGCCAGAGAACCTGCTCATCAACATCGACACGTTTCAGGTGAAACTGATGGATGTGGAGCTTTGTTAAAGTACTCGCCCTACATGAGATTTGCAGCTAAGTGTACAACACATATGAGACAGAATTCAAGAGAACGCAGTGGGGAAACATCGTTATGACAGTAGCTGTGCTGTCTTTATTTATTTTTTTCTTCAGGAACTCCGGAATACTCTCCCCCAGAGTGGATACGAGAGAGACAGTACATGGGACGTCCTTCTACCTTCTGGAGTCTGGGGGTGCTCCTGTTCGACCACCCCTTTCAGACCAACGAGGAAATCGCTACAGAGGACGTGCCAATACCTGCTTATCTGTCCAGCGGTGATTACGTGTTACGGTTAGACCTGTCACATAAAATCCGCAAATGTTGCAGAGCAAAAAAAATGTTTTAACTAATGATTAACTGCACTCACAGACCGCAAAACACTAATCTTGCGGTGCCTGGAGAAAGAGCCTTACTATCGGCCGGCCCTGGAGGACATCAGCGACCACGTGTGGTTTACGGACGGTCCCAAGATTACACACTGACAACACTGTGGGGAACATTTCAAAATAACAGAGAAAGCACTGTGCACTTCTATATAGAAATATGGAAAACTTCAGGCAGAGTGTCTAAACTGTAAATGTCACAAACTCACAAATTCTGCAATGTTCATATGAATTTAGAAAATATATTTTTATACTGCTTTTGCAATAAACCCTACTACTTGCCTTTTAGTGATGTTTTTACAGAATCTGTTTACACTGAATTTTTAGAAAAGATACACGATTATGTTTTAAAACAATTTTTTTTTACACAGTTTTTCCTGTTAAACTCTGGACTTGACTCAGGGAAGACTGCTGAACTGGTGCTTATTCAAAAAGATGCTAAATAATGCTTGTTACAGGAATTGAACAAGACAGGAACTGCACAAACAATTTCTATTTTTAAAATATCCAAATCACAGCTTGGCACAACTGGAACAGGAAGTGAATTAGGACATTCTGCAAATAACATAGGGACTTTTCAATCTAATGTTCACAATCATTACATTAATCTAAAATCAGGCAAACAGTGTCGCTATTAAACCAAATGACCGATCAGCTGTTGGAGGCCACATGCATGAAGCCCTCCATCTTGGATTCTCAGACAGTAGCTTTTATTCGAAAATACATACTTTAATGATGCCAATTGTCTCGTATTTTGAAACTAAAAGCCCTGTTCCTTATTGAAACGATATGGGACGGAATTTGTATTTATAAATTATAATATGTATTTATAAGAATCAAAGTGAAATCTATGGGAGATAACTATTACAGGTTACACTAATAAGACAGGATGAGATGTAATCTGTCAGTTTATAGTGAGGAAACCCCTCCTCTTCCTCATCCTGACTGTCAGGGTCTCTTACCAGGACAGAGAACGCGATTCTCACAACGAAGGGTGGCGGCATCGTGCTGTGGAGTGGCACTGACGGCATGGGAAAAATAAATGCACAAAGTTCAGAATGGTGATAGCAGAATGCAGCACTTCTACTAGTGATAGGTTGTTATTGAACAATTCACTCATTGCAAACGAATCCTAAGTGTGATTTGGGAAGAACAAGTCGTTTGGGGAAATGATTTGTTCAGTTGCCCATGCAGGCATAGTTTCTGTACTGGAATTAGTTCATCTGTTTCGAGTCTTCGGTTTTCTCAAGTAATTCGTTCATCACTCGACAGCCCCATAAGATTAACCCAGGGGTCAGCAACCTTAAACACACAAAAGAGCCATTTGGAGCAGTTTTCCACAGAAAAGAAAACACCGGGAGCAGGATTCTTGTTTTGTACTTTTCTGCTATGTAGGTATAGTACTAAAAAAAACTATAGTGTGTTACATTGATGAAATCAATTATACGCTACAGAGTATAGCATTGTCAACCTGAATAAATAAAGGACTATTTATATGAATCACGTGCCAGTGGGTGACGCACATCGGCGGTTGTGACGCATATTTTGAGTGACATTTTTTTTAAACACGATTTATTTTAATGTTACAAGATCACCATAATCTTCACATTTAGAATTACATAAAAAACTTAAGGAAAAAAAATAGATTTTGAAAATTAATTACTCATTATTTATTTTCTGAGTCTGTATAATTATCAGAACTTTTCATCGTTGATTTCTAATATGCTGGGTTGCCAGTTGAGTGTCAGAAAAAAAACCCCGCAAAATCCTCCCTCTGCCGTAATCGCTATATTCACAGTCATGTACTTAACAGTCACGTACACAAAGATGGGATGACAACGAATATGCTGTTTCCTCGTTCTTGAATTTACATTGCTTATAAATACAGGTAACAGTGATACCTTTGTAATAAAAGAAAAACGTGCGGATTGTACAATTCTTTTATGACATTCTGTTTTTTAAATAACCTGATAATATAATAATTATTTGTTATTTTATACAACCCAATTACAACAGGTTAGTTTTGGTTTAATATATCATACTAAATATTGGTTTAATATTTAGTATGATATATATATAT
>QMIH01000468.1:386477-410024 GCA_003987875.1 Clarias batrachus | reverse complement strand
ACCTAACTGCTATCTCTTCTTATTTTCTGTTCTCTCCTTTTCTGCTCTCTCCTTTTCCCTCTCTCTGTCTCTCTGTCGAGATATACATGTCGCTCCTGAGTTGTCAGTGATCCAGACCCCTCTGCCCTCTGGACTCGTCTAACCCATCCTAGAGTCCTGCTTCTGGTTGGAGATCTCAACTCATGGATTCCCATTGTGGTCTGCTTGTGATACGTGTGGTGACTTTGGACAGTTCGACTTTACCACGATTCGTGTGTTGGCTGGGGATGGTTTCCACGAAGACTGTCCTGTCCTCGATTGATGCTGACAGCTTGCTCATCAGGGACAATCTTATCATTTTGATTCATACACATTCACATTGCATACAAACTTAGTTCTTTTGATTGTGTAAAGCTGCTTGAGACAATGTTAAAAGCGCTATATAAATAAAATTGACTTGACTTGACTTGACCAATATATTGCCATTAAACAGAAAAATTTGTCCATGCTTTTATAAACTCTAGGTTGCACTATTGTAATGCCTTACTGTCAACTAGGTTGTTTAACTAGGTGCATAAACAAGCTTTAGTTATGCAAAAGCTCCAGAATGCAGCAGCAAGAGTCCTCACTAGAACTAGAAAATATGAGCACATCACCCGTATCTTATCCACACTGCATTGGGCCAGTGAAATTTTGCATCGATTTTAAAATACTACCTTTGATGTACAGTGGAACCTTGGAATACAACCGCATTACTTGCAATCCAAGGTTCCACTGTATATAGCATTAAATGGTCTTGCACCGCAGTATCTCAGTGAACAGCTAGTGCCTTACGATTTGCCAAAAGATGCAGGCTGCTTGTCAGTACCGTGTATTATGAAAACTACAGCAGGGGGCAGAGCAATAATGTTCAGGATGCAGACACCGTCTCAGTGTTTAAGTCTACCTGCTATCTGTTATCGCCCAAATAAGGATCTGTTCCCTGATGAGTCTGGTTCCTCTCAAGATTTCTTCCTAATGCCAAATCAATTTCATTGCCATTTCTTTTGATTGTGTAAAGCTGCTTTGCGACAATGACAATTGTTAAAATGCTACAAGCGATACAAATAAAATTTTGTTGAATTGAATTAACTGCTACAGAAATTTCTGATATATCCCAGGGTGGGTATTATCCATCGCCCAATGTGCATGATGGAAAAAATATCAAATGTCATATCAAATGTCTTCAGCCGGGAGGGCCGAAGACTATCACGTGGTTCCTCCGAACCACGTGACGCCAGCCGACCGCATCTTTTCGAACTGCTCGCTCGCCCACCGTTGGGGGCGGCGTAACACACTCGGAGGACAGCGCTATCCGCTCCCTCCGCTGCGCAAGCTCACAGACGCCCCTGACTGGGATTCGAACTAGCGATCTCCAGATGATAGGGTGAGCACTTTAACCACTGCGCCACTCGGAGGTCGAGTTTTATTTTTTATCATTATATTTTTTAACAAAATTTTTTTTACGTTTGTACAATACACGGGCGTGTAGTGGTTAGCACTGTCGCCTTGCACCGCCAGGGTCCGGGTTCGATCCCCGGCCAGGCTCTATTCCCGTCTCTGTGTGCATGGAGTTTGCATGTTCTCTCCGTGCTTGGTGGGTTTCCTCCGGGTAATCCAGTTTCCTCCCACAGTCCAAAGACATGTAGGTTAGGCTAATTGACGTTCCCAAATTGCCCGTAGTGTGTGAATGAGTGAGTGTATGTGTGTATGTCTGTGTGCCCTGTGATGGATTGGCACCCTGTCCAGGGTGTACCCTGCCATGTGCCCTAAGTCTCCTGGGATAGGCTCCAGGCTCCCGTGACCCTGAATACAGGATTAAGCGGTATAGATGATGAGTGAGTGAGTGTACAATACACAGTACAAATGTGAAAATAGTTTTAGAAAAAACAGTATTGTACAGTAGGGTGTAAAAGCATGTTAGTGCTTTCATACAGCAGATTACATGTAATCAGTGGCAGCTCTTTATGAGGGTGATTGCCTGAGGAAAGAAAATGTTCCCATGTGTGGCAGTTTTGTTGTACATTGTTCTGTAGTACCTGCCAGGAGGGTGGAGGCGAAGAAGGTTATGTCCGGAGTATGAGGGTTTCTTGTAGAGTACAAGTCATGGAGCTGGTGCAAGGGAGTGCAACTGAAATTTTCTGCTGTTTTTACTGTTGGCTGCAGTCTCTTCTTGTCTGCTTTTGTGGACAACTCTGCCCAGCCTTACCTGCTGTTTCCTGCCTGTCAGTAAACTAGTGATCCACTAACACATGGCTAGTAGTACATATATTCATAACAGTTATTTTGTTGTTGTCTTAGGGTTCAGTCAAACCATTCAGGCTAAAGGTGTTTATCCCCTGAAGTGAATATTTGATTCATTACTGTCACGGACAACCGGAGGATAAGCACAGAAGCCCAATTAGCCCATGTAGAGTGTATGAATAACCCAAACGCGGAGGTAGCGCGAGTAGGCAGGATAAATACGCGTTTAGTTTAAGAACTTTCTTACGCGAAGAGCTAGGATCTACACAAATAAATCCGCGTTCTAGCAACACACACTCAATCAAAGAAGCAAATCGGTGAGTACTCACTGAATAGTCGGCGAAGTGTCAAACTCAATGACTTAGCAATGTGA
The DNA here is from genome assembly GCA_003987875.1 of Clarias batrachus. NCBI lineage: Eukaryota > Metazoa > Chordata > Actinopteri > Siluriformes > Clariidae > Clarias > Clarias batrachus. The sequence goes on along the minus strand of QMIH01000468.1, from coordinate 407,389 downwards.
AGCGGCATCTTGTGTCCTTTTATGCTTCCTGGCTCGCGACCGTATTACTTCCGGGTCCTAGTGCCGGTCGCGATGAGAGTGCATGACAGTACCCCCCTGTCCAGGGCCGACTCCCGTTGGTCCTGGGGTGGAGGATACCCGATGACGGTAGGCCCGGATGAGTTCAGGGTCGAGGATGAACCAGGCCGGAATCCAAGGTCATTCCTGGGGGCCGTAACCTTCCCAGTCGACCAGGTACTGGATCCCTCTGCCTTGAGGCCTTGAGTCATAGATCTTGCATATGGTGTAGGTGGGACTGCCCTCAATGATATGGGGAGGAGGAGGAGGGTGCGTGGGTGGAACCATGGGTGAAGTGATGAAGGGTTTGAGTTGGGAGGTGTGGAATACCGGATGGATCCCGAGCGCTGCAGGCAGCTGGAGCCGGTAGGTGACAGGGTTGATCCGGAGAGTGACGCGGTATGGGCCAATAAACCTGGATGATAGTTTCTTGGATTCCATGTGAAGGTGAAGGTTTCTGGTAGCCATACTTTGTGACCTACATTGTACAATCGTCCTGGTGGGTGTCGACGGCAATGTTGAATGGAGTAGCGGTGGTTGGCCTGTTGGATGGCGGCGTTTGCTTGGTTCCACAACCATCGACACCGGCGAACCAACTGTTGGGCCGACGGCACCTCAACCTCCGGTTCTTGATGATCAAACATCGAAGGTTGGAAACCGTGGTATACTTCAAATGGGCTGAGATTGATGGCTGAAGAGACGTGAAGATTGTGAGATAACTCAGCCCATAGGAGGTAGCGGGCCCCGGAGCGCTGGCGATCGACAACAAAGCATCTCAGGTAGTGCGCCAGTTGTTGTTTGGTCCGCTCCATCTAACCATTAGTCTGGGGATGATAACCAGAGGATGGAATTGATCAGATGGCAGAAGGCCTTCCAGAACCGTGCGGTGAAATGGGGCCCCCTGTCTGAGATTATGTCTTTAGGGAACCCATGCAGTCGGATTACGTGTTCTAAAATCAGCTCTGCTGTTTTCTTGGCTGACGGAAGTCCAGCGAGGGCCAGGTGCATGGCTTTGGAGAACCAGTCAACGATGGTTAAGATGGTGTTTTTCCCTTCGGAGGCCGGCAGGCCCATGATGAAATAGACGGCAATGTGCGTCCAGGGCCGATGGGGAACGGGAAGAGGTTGGAGTTCGCCCGGTGTCGATTGGTTGGTCTCCTTGGCCCTAATGCACACTGGTCATGCCTGGATGTACTCTTTGACGTCACTTGCCAAAATTTTGACCCCACTCAGCAGCGTTATTTCTTATAAATTGGAGGGTGCGGTTGGCGCCGGGGTGTCCAGATAAGAGCAAGGAATGACCCCATTGCAACACCTCTGTCCTCATGGTGTTCGGCACGTACAGTCACCCAGGCGCCACACCTGCCGGTGCGGTCTCTGTCGCCTGTGCACGGCGAACCCTCATTTCCAGGTCCCAGTGAAGTGATGCAATGACCTTGGCGCGTGCGATGACTCAGTCCACTCAGGGGACGTCTCCTTCATGTTGTCGGGAGAGGGTGTTCTTGAACCCCGGGCAGTAGGATAGGTGGAAGTTGTAATGTTCGGAGAACAGTGCCCACCGCGCCTGTCTCAGGTTGAGCAGTCTTAAGTTGTGGATGGTGATCAGGTTTTGATGGTCGGTCCAGATGATGAACAGCTCTCTGGCGCCCTAGAGCCAGTGTCGCCATTCTTCCAAAGCCCACTTTATGGCCAGCAGCTCGCGGTCCCCTACCCTGTATCGCTGCTGAGTGGGGTCAAATTTCTTGGAAAAGAAACTACAGGGATGTAGCTTCTGGTCTGGACTTTGTTGGGAGAGCACGGCCCCGGCGCCCACATCCGAAGCGTCCACCTCCACAACAAATGGTTTACTTGCGTCTGGGTGCAGTAGAATAGGGGCGGTGGTGAATTGGTGGCATAGGTAATGAAAGGTGGTGATGGTGGTGGGGTTGAGGCTGAAGTGATGAGATGAGGGTTGAGTCAGAGCGTTAAAGAGCGGCAACCGTACTGTAGTCCCGGATAAAGCGACAATAGAAGTTCGCAAACCCGAGAAACCATTGAAGCTGCTTGAGGGTCTTGGATAGGGGCCAATGATGCACAACTTCCAGTTTCTGCGGGTCCATGGCCACACCCTGGGGCGAGATGACGAAACCCAGGAACGTGGTGGAGCGCTCGTGAAAGGCGCATTTTTCCAACTTACAGTACAGTTGGTGGGCGAGCAATCTCTTAAGGACCGCTCTGACGTGCTGGAAAATACGGATGTGACGTGAGTAAATACGGATGTCGTCCAGGTAAACGAACACCCACCGCCCTAGCATGTTCCTAAGGACATCGTTGATGAACTGTTGGAAGGCAGTGGGTGCGTTACAGAGTCCAAATGAGATGACCAAGCTCTCGTAGTGTCCAGTGGGGGTGATGAAGGCCGTCTTCCACTCATCGCMCTATCTGATGCGCACCAAGTTGTAGGCGCTCCGAAGGTCCAACTTTGTGAAGATGGTGGCGCCAGAGTGGGCGTCCAGGGCTGAGTTGGTAAGAGGCAACAGGTGTCTGTTCTTGATGGTGATGTTATTAAGCCCCCGATAATCGACACAGGAGCGTAAGTCACCGCCTTTTTTATTCACAAAGAACAACCCTACTGCGGCTGGTGAGGAGGACGGCTGGATGGTGCCGTGGCGAAGGGCGATATTTCTCCATCGCCTGAGTCTCGGGGGCGGAGAGGGAGTAAGGATGTCCGTGGGGAGGGACCGAACCCAGCTGAAGGTCAATCGCCAGGTCATAGGGGCGATGAGGAGGAAGGTGTGTGGCTCGTCTCTTGCAGAACACTTCAGCCAGGTCTCGGTAGGTGACGGTGATGGCGTTGGTGTCGGCATCGGGGGACAGAACACGTCCCAACTGGAGCCTGCAGACAGAGTTCGGCGCAGGTCGGCCCCCACTGCAGGATCAGGTTTTGCGTCCAGGAGATGAGGGGGTCATGTTGGAGAAGCCAGGGGTGTCCGAGGATGATAGGTGGAGATGAAATGTAAGTGAGGTGGAACCGGATCTGTTCGTGATGTTTGCCGATGACAAGGGTGAGAGGCTGAGTCTGAGTGGTGATGTGGCTGGAGGAAAGGAGCCGACCGTCGACAGATCGAACAGGCTGGGATAACGCCTCAAGTTCCACCCCCAGTTCTTTGGCAAAAGAAGAGTCAATAAAGTTACCTGTACCACGAGAGTCGATGAGCGCAGTACTTCTGACTCGTTTGTGGACAAACCAGAGGTGTACTTGGACCGTGAGACGGGAATTACTGGATGTCGTAACTGAGAGGTGGAGGGGGCCCGGTGAACTGCCCCGTTTGCTCACCGGGCCTGAGCGTTTATTGGACGAAGTGGGCAGATGGCCCTGTGGTGCGTCGCTGACCCACAGTAGGCGCAAAGCCCTTCTCTGAAGCGCCGTTCCCTTTCTGCAGTGGTCAAGGAGGCGCGTCCTAGTTGCATGGGTTCCCCGGCTCCGGTGTCAACCACGGTGGTAGGTGGAGATCCGATGGGTGCCATGGCGGTGGTGGTGAAAGGAGGGGCGAATCTCAGGAACCGGGGCGTGAGGGATAACAGTTGGTGGTTGGGGCGTGGAGTTTGAAAATTGACGTTTTGGAGGTCCGCAACGTTTTGGAGGTCCTTTCAGAGAGACGCGACTTCCCCTCGGAGCTTATTGATCAGCTCGGCATGCTGGTCAACCACATCACAGAGGCGAGCAAACTCCGCTGGGTTTACTGCTTTAGGCTCAGTCATTCTGTCATGGACAACCGGAGGATAAGCACAGAAACCTTAGCAGTTAGCCCGTGTAGCGTGGATGGTAAACCCAAATGCGGAAGTAGCGCGAGTAGGCAGGATAAACACGCATTTAGTTTAAGAACTCTCTTACATGAAGAGCTAGGATCTACACAAATAAATCCGCATTCTAGCAACACACACTCAATCAAAGAAGCAACCCAAATAGGTGAGTGCTCACTGAATAGTCGGCGAAGCATCAGACAAGGCATGGGTGAACTCAATGACTGAGCGATGTGAAGCGCCATCTTGTTTCCTTTTATGCTTCCTGGCTCGCAACCGTATTACTTCCGGGTTCTAGTGCCGGTCGCGGTGAGAGTGTGCATGACAATTACTTTATGATATTGTGTGATATTCTCATGGTAACTTCTGTTGATAAGAAATTGTGCCTTGGGGAGGTCTACAAGTATTTAGCTTGACTATGCTTGATTTGCTTGAATTTGCTTGTTTTGTAGGCACTTTTACAGCCAAAGGTTCACTTGCAATTAACTCACTATTAAGACAATGGGCTAGGGCCAATCAGAAGCTCTTATTATATTAATTTGTTGTAGTGACACATTGATCTACAGTATTAGCCATAAACTGATATTGGACAATATTTGCCTTGATGACTGACATTAGCTTATCAGCAAATTAGATGACATTCACTGATGGAAGCAGCCGACATTTATTTGTGGCGTCGTATTAATATCCGGTGAAGTTTTGCAAAAGATCCATTAGGTAGTGCTACAGTAACTACGTAACAGAGATGATGCACACATATGATTCATGTTCAAGAAAAAGTATTTCACTTTATAAAATAAAGATCAGCTATAGTTTGTAACATTTCAAGAAGAGTTAAAATAAGCAAGATTTTTTAATGTGTTGTTCTAAAAATTTTAACATTTGCAATTAATTACATTTAATTTAGGTTCCACAAAAAGATTTTTGTTGGGCTATGTGTTCTATAAATTAGGCTAATAAGGCTCTTATGTGATCACTTTGTGATCACTGCATTGCCATGGAGCAGCAAGACATTTTGGCCTCATTTACAGTTTTTTCAATACATTTAACAAGTTTCTAAAACTCTTAACACAGTTAGCACAACATCCATCTTTGTAAGCTATACAAGTAACACATTTGTTGTTGCTTTGATACAAAATGCATACAGTTAACACCAATTTAAAATGATTGAACTTCTTTTACACACAAGCTGAACCAAGACCAAAACAATTTAATTTTACAGTCAAATTTACAAATGCTTTCACACCGTATGTCAGAACAGATAACATCATGTTCTAAACATAACTTATACTGTATTGGCTAAAGTCAAAGTTAACAGCTGTTCATATTGTGAAATGAAACACAAATATATTCCCTGTATTTTATTCCATTGCCAATGAGAAACAGCTTATTCCCATCTAGGAACCACACTCGGGTGTTGAGGTTTTTCCAATCACATGATCATATATTCTAAAAGACAACTCTTTGGGCTGATCTTGCGTGGGAAAGGAACAAAATAGAGAAAGACAAAGAAAGAAAGAATGAATGAATGAATGAATGAATGAATGAATGCCTGCACGAGGGAGAGGAAGCTGAGTACCAGGACAAGGGAGAGGAGTGGGGCAAGGTCAAGGACATAGGAGAGGAGTGGGGCAAGGTAGAGGGAGAGGAGTTAGAATGCGTAGTGGCGCTCAAAGAAGGACCAGAGCTAGTTGTAGCAGGATGCGCTGTGGTGGGGTGTCCATTGGCATGGCACAACTTGATTTGGCAATTTTTGCTCACTCTTCTTTGCAAAAAAAAAAAAAAAAAACCCTCCAAGTCTGTCCGTGCGAGAGCATCCCTCTTCAGATCCCCACACAGATTTTCAATCGGATTTAGGTCTGGGCTCTTGCTGGGTCATTCCAAACCTTTAACCTTCTTCTGATTAAGCCATTCTTTTGTTGATTAGAAGTTTCTCATTAAGATTAACTTTAGCTTTCTAGCAGAAGCCTGTGGGTTTTGTGCCAACATTGACTGGAATTTGGAACTGTTCAAAATTCCGTCCACCTTGATTATGGCCCAGTTCCAGCTGAAAAAAACCAACCATCATGATTCAATGTGGTCATGATGTTATGTTGGTGATGTACTGTGTTATTTTTGCTCCAAACATACCTTTTGAAATTATGACCAAAAAGTTCAACCTTGGTTTGATTAGGTCATAGCACATTTTCCTACATGCTTTTGGGAGACTTCAAATTTGGTTTTGCAAAATTTGGCCAGACTTTTTAGTCAGATGTTTTTCTTGACCCTATACTTCACAGCCCAGACATACAGTATGAAGAATAAAGGAGATTGTTGTCACATGTACGACACAGCCAGTAAATTCCTGCAGCCTCCTTTAATGTTTCTGTAGGCCTCTTGGCAGCCTCCCTGACCAGTTTTCTTCTTGTTTAAAAAAAAAGAAAAAAATGTAATCAATTTTGGAGGGATGTCCAGTTCTTGGTAATGTTTTGCCATATTTTCTTCACTGGATGATGTCTGTCTTCACTGGGTTCCATGGTATATCTAATGCCTTGGAAATTTTTGAAAGCCTCTCTTCTGCTGTGGAAGATCTCCATGGCAAGACCATGGCTTTTGCTGTAAGATGCGACTATGCAATTGTCAAAAAAAAAAAAACTACTTTATTTGTGGTTAATCAAAGGCACTTTACAGTTTTTTTGGATTGCTTACACACTAAAATTAAAAGTAGTACACTATTAGCAAAACCTTACACTCAAACAATCACTCAACAATACCAAAGCACTGAATGTCAAATTAACGCACCGTCCAACCAATTGGTTCAACACAGTCATCTGGTGTGCAAACGCTTGTTTGCTTAATTGTAGACACACCAATCAGGTGTTTAAGCACTATAAAATAGTTTCTACATGGGATTGAGGGTCAGGAACGACAAGGGGAAAGGCCTTCTATGTTCACAGAACAGCAAGAGAGGGAAATGGTAAACATGGTTTTGGCCAACAATGCTATACAGTTTTTTCTGATTGCCTAAGCACATTTTTTGTAACTATTGGCTATTTTTGCAAAACTCTACACACAAATAAGAAAAGCTCTCACCCAATTATCAAAACATTGTAGTTCTCACACAGCTAGATTAACTCTTCACACCTTCGTAAAAATGGTGTTTTCGTATCAAACAGTACATACAAGCCATCATCTACTAAGCACACAATGCGCCAACTGCACAGTTATGGTATGAATACAAAACATCTGGCTTTTGCTTTCTCTGTGTACAGATGTCAATTTGAGGTCATACTTTTGTCATAGTGTCATGTAAACATACAAGGATCCAAACTTCAAGTATTGGTATTTATTCACACTCATCAAAACCAGGACAAAGTCAGAACTAAATAGTAATTTCACAAAAAAAAAAGGAAAAAAAAAAAGACAATCAGCCTACATCATGTCGTCTTTCTGGGTCTGGCCACAAAATTTCGTTCACATCGCATGCGATATCCTCCAGTCCAAGGCACCGGGGAAAATATCTCCCTAAATGCCGTATCCAGGCCTGACATGATGCCTGGTCAATATCTCCACATGCCTCCTCCATTGCCTGTAAAAGCGCTACCCGTTGATGAGGATGACGGTCGTACACTTTCCAGCGCCAGGCAGAGAAGAACTCCTCGATGGAATTTAAGAATGGAGAGTATGGAGGGAGGTTGAGTGCCATGAAGGATGGCTGGTCTGTAAACCAGTTGTGGACCAAAGCATCCCTATGGAAACTAACATTGTCCCATATGATGACATATCGGGTATGCTCTGGTCTCTGGACGGTGAGCATGTCATGTAAGGTGTCCAGGAATGCAATAATGTGTGCAGTGTTGTATGGGCCTATGGTTGCATGATGGTGAACAACACCATTTTGGCTTATAGCTTCACACATGATTAGGTTACCACCATGTTGTCCTGGGACGTTGATGATGGCACGGTGTCCAATAATGCTCCTGCCACGTCTCCTGGTTTTACTGAGGTTAAAATCATCTACAAAACGTAGCTCATGTCCCATGGCATCTGCTTCTAGTTCCATCACTCTCTGGACAAGACAAAACAAATGCAACACATCAGGCCCATGCACAGCACTACAGTATGCACTTCCAAATTCAGAACCAATGACACTATAGCTTACCTGCACATAGTCATATCGCAGTTGCTTTACACGTTCTGTGTTTCTCTCGAAAGGAACTCTGTAAATTAGCTTCATTCTTATTCTGTGGCGCGCAAGTACAGGACTTAGTGCAGAAATGCTTGCACTGTGTATATTTTGAAAGATGTTGTCATTATCAATTATGTGCTGCTATATTTTGCGCAGTCTTATTGCATCATTGGCAATCACCATGCTCACTATATGGGTCTCTTGTTCTGCAGTGAGCATTCTTCCTCTGCCCCCAACATCTGGACGTCTAGCAATTCTGTAAAGTAACAATTTCAGTATTTTTGAATGTATGGTACTGTTATGTTTCTCATTAGAGTATGGCAGTGCTACAAAGTACTTACCTATTCTTATTTGGAAATGTCCTAATGATGCTTGCCACCATGTAGTGGCTCAAATTAGGCTGAACCCGTTGGCCACCTTCCCCCAGGGACATCCCATGGTTGATGACATGGTCCACTATTGTAGCTCTGATGTCATCAGTTATTCTATTTCTTACTCTTCTTACTCTTCCTCTTTCCCCTCCTCATCTTCTTCTTGCTCCACCTTGTCCTCTTCCTCTAACTTCCTCTAACCCTCTCGCTCCTCCAACTTCTTCACCTCCATGTCTTCTCCCTCGGCCTCCTCGGCCTCCTCTGATTCTCACTCTTCTCACTCTTACTGCTCCTTCCATTGTACTCCACATAGACATAGACATAGTGCTTAGGCTGATTGCAAAGTGAACTAATTATGTAAAACAATTTTCACAAGTGAAAGTGTGCCAGACAATTGGCAAAATAGTGTAAATGATAGCCATACATTTGTATAATTTTGCTAGGAGTGTGTCAGAATGGGGTCCTCCAGCGCCAGGCCCATATGGGCTCTTACAACACAGCACTCATACTTACATTCTTAGACCAACTGCACAACATAGCAGCAAATCAAATCGATCATATGCAATACATTGTTGTCTGGGACAATGTGTCTTTGCGCCGCTCTGCTCTGGTTCAGAACTGGTTTCAGCAACATCCACATTTCACCGTCCTATATCTTCCACCATACTCTCCATTCCTCAATCCTACAGTAGAGTTTTTCTCAGCATGGCGGTGGAAGGTATACGATCTCCGTCTCCAGGGTGACGTACCCTCATCCAAGCCATGGAGGAGGCCTGGGACCAGATAGAGGTAGCAGCAATACAAGGATCATTCAAGACGTTTCTTTCCAAGGTCTCTTGCTAATGACAACATTGCCTGCGATGTTGATGAAATTCTCTGGCCAGATCCAGCTAGGCGAAGAGACAATGTCTAGTGTTTTGTTTTGTTTTTTTGCAACAGTAAACTTACAGTACAATATTTAAAGTGACATGTTGTTGCAGTACTATGAATCTCCATGTCAACATTTTGGGCATGTTGAGAAATAAATGAGTTTCTTCAGTGTGCAACATTGGTCTTGTGTAGTGTTTGGTGGATTTACTTTATATTTGTACTTTGTTGATGGTAGCCTACTCTAATCATAGGGAAGTAGAAGTGCTAAAAGTGTTTTAGGTTTATCACAGCAGAGTGTAACTCGTGCAAACAGAGTATAGTAAATGTGAAACGTGTGTGTCTTATGGTAAAAAAGTGTGGTTTGTAAACATAAGTGTATAGTTTTTACGAGATTGTTTAATTATGCAAAGGATCTGTAGTGTTTTGCTAATTGGGTGTGTGGTTGGGTTAGGGTTAGCTAACTGTGTGTTGTGTTTTGAAATTCGTGCTTAAGCAATCCAAAAAAAACTGTAAATAAAGGCAGGTATGTACAGATATTTTCCTTCAAAATATATATTTTCAAGAGTTGTACAGGGCATAAGTCACATTAAAAATGGTAAGTTCAGAAATTATTTACCTTGGTGTAATTATTTTTTACACCACAAAAGAACTCAGGGTAATGTGTAAATGTTTATATCCACTGTACATTGTAAAAACACTGTACACTGTAAAAAAAATGGTTTTAAAATAATGAGAAATGTGATTTCTTCATGATCAAAATGATTGTCTAAAGAATCTCAGGGGCTGTCATTGTTTAATTAAAAATTAGTTTATAGTAATATAATGTACAGCGGATTGGGTCTTTGAAATCTAATGATTCATGAACACATGTCAGTGAGGTGTGGTTTAGTAGCAGGTAAAGCCCACATTCCTTTTAGGTGTTGCTTGGCTATAATTGCTGTCCTCCAACCTCCAATCATTTTCCACTATGTGGCTATTGCTCTTTTACAGGTAAATTTTACAAACCATTATCAGACACAATAACTTTGACTTCAGCTATTATACAATATAAAAAAGCACCTCCCTAGTAGAACCAGTCTACCCTTGTTTTGTATAATATGTGTCATGTTTTGGCACGATTAGTCAGGTATTTATACCATCTCTAAATACTCTTCTGCCAGAGAATGTGAGAAGAGTGTCGTCTAAGTGGGCAGGGAGCATAAGCGGAGCGGACCGAGAACAGGCGGGGAGCAGATTTTGGACAGAGCACAAAGCTTTTTTTTTTTTTTTTTAAAGGATGGAGTGTTGTGCTATGTCCCAGTACAATTTTAGTCCAGTACTGCTCACATCACAAGCTTGAAGCATGCTTAAGCTGACCTAGAACACACCTTTGTCTTGTACAGTCATCCAGCAGTTTGCAGTCAAAATGTCAGAATGGTGATTCAAGTGGAGCGGGACACAAACTGAGTCGAGTGATGAGTGTTGAGCTGTTTGGTACAGTGTTAAGCAATGGGGGTGGAGCAGGTGCACAGCTCTGTGAGAAAGGAGTGAAAATCCTCCCTGCTCCACTCTGACCATATGCTCTGTGTCCTGCGAATAAGGGTATGTACCTTAAAATACATTATGTTAATTGAGCAAAAAACAAAAGCTACCCAACACTTAGTATACAAATCTATTGTAGTTTAGAGAGCAGTGTAAAGCATCTTTACCAATTTGTTTCCTCATGCACTGTCTCTCCTCAAACAACCTCAAAACCCTCCGTGATGGGAAACTACACTCTCTATCTTGGTCATGGTGCCTCTGGTCTCACACTGGAGTGGACTTCAGCACTGTTCCTTTCATATTAACCCAGTCATACTTAAAGTGGTAGATTAAGTTTTCAATTCAATGCATTCCTCTTCCAACTATTCCTTACGCTTTTTCAGGATTTTTTTTTTTTTTGGTGCATAATTGCTTATATTGCTAATATATCATATTGCTGCCCTTGCCAAATATGGCAGAGTATATGAGAGGAGTAGTCCACCATTGGATAATCAATTATAAAAAAAAAAGTCCACATAACCCTGTTGTGCAGAGGGCGTGAAGTGAAAACCCAGTGTGGAGGAACACAAGTGCGAGTATGAACTGTGAGATGTAAAATGGACCAAGGTTATGGAGGGCTTTGAAAGTGAGTAGAATTTATAGATCAATATAAAATCTGATTGGGGAAAAATGGGTGTTAAATGCAGGCAATCTGAGAAGCTTAGATCTGAGAAGACCAGATAGGAGAGAATCTGAGAATTTTGACCTCAATATATTTTGAGACAGATTGAGCTCAATATATTTTGCCATTGTCGTGCTGAAGGCAAGAAAAACTCGATAGTTGTGATGACCTGGTCATTCAGTACATTCAGGTCGTCAGCTGACTTTATTTTATTGCCACACAACATTGCTGATCCTACACCTGACCGACTGAAGCAAACACAGATCATAACACTGCATACAGATAAATCCTCCAGTAGATTTATGAAATCGTATAGATCTTGAAAGGTCACACAATCTTTATATCCACACGACAGGGCAAAATTTTAAATAAAAAGTTATTTGGCACTACATAATATAACTTAGGGAAAGTAGTAAGCAAAGGAAAGGAAACAGAGATACAATAGATACTGATGCCAGAGACTGCAAGGTGAGACCCAGCAGAAGCATGGCAAGGCTACGGCAGCACAATGCATTGTTGTTATCGGGAGTTCCTGGATGAGATGTATGAAACCAAGAGCAGACTCAGAGATGAGAAAACAGATAAAACGTTTCTTTAGATACTTAAGTAAGACGGTGTCTCAGGCTGTGAAATTAATTGATGAAGGATGTCAGGTGGGTTTAATGGACATGAAATCAGGGGTGTAATTGAGGAGACTTAAAAATGTAGGTTGATGCCCTGCATGGTGGAAGGTAAGAACAGTCTAACTTTTCAGGGATTCATGATCTTTAAGATGGTCAAAATACGGATGAATCTAGGGAATGGCATGAAGAAGATGGTCTTGATAGCACAACTCTTTGTCCTGTGTGGTAGGAAGGTACTGCTGAACAGCATCAGTCTGACTGTTGTCATGGAAAATCGTGTTGAGCAATAAACAAACCAATGGCACGTCAATGGAAAGCAAGAAAGAATTTTATTTTCTCAGGTAGGATCTATTCATTCCACACAGAAGCTAAGTTTTTGTGTGAAGGAAGAGATAGCTGAAATAAATTTACGTCATTATTTATGGGAAAAATGAACAAAATGTTCATGCTATGTGTGCGCACAGTTTTGGTTCATTGTAACCTCCTGCAACTGTCCATTCCAGGTTCTTGAGATAAGCACGTAACTCATTGCACACAATGTTGTTCTTCTCAAGGCCAAGGGTGATAGAGCTCCAGAAGACATGGATACACACACACACACACACACACACACACACGCACGCACACAGGGACTTTTTAGACTCACACTTCTGCATAGTCCTCAACAGAGTATGTTAAACTGTTACGTGTTGCAAAAGTATGGTGATTAGTAATATTAGAATACAATAAATTCTACTTTGCATTACACATTTGCTTGAAGATGGAAACTGATACCGAAACTGATCTCTTGTCTGTAATTATTTCCTTATATAAAGTCCCACAAATGCTTTTGCAGAAGGAACAGTGACTTCCTCTTCCTGAGCTAGAAATGTGTGACTGGAAGGGAAAGAGGTCATGAATGATGTGGCAAGAAGTTATGGGGGTACTCTATCCAGGGTTGCATTTGGCTGTTTTAAGGTCTTGGATGGCTCTCTTATATGCTACTAAGTTTACCAAAGGTTAACCAGAACTGAGAAATGAATCGGGGACGACAGTCACAAACATTGTCAACTGGAAGGACATGAAGGCAGAAACATAGCTAATGAGTAATTCAGCTATCTCTTTGGAAGAAGGGAAAGCAGGCTGAGGTATAAAATGGGAATCTTTTGAGGAACTATCAACTATGACAAGGATACATGTGTTGCCTTCTGAGTTCTGGAGCCCTGTGACAAACCCCAACCCCAAAATGTAGGACCAGGGTCTGTGGGGAACAAGAAGAGGTCTAAGGAGGCCAGCCTGAGGATTATTGGTGGTCTGTTCCTCAAACAGGTATCACAGGCACTAATAAAATGGCAAATGTCTTCCTTCATGTCTTCCTTCCTAGTGAGCCATCATGAGCGCTGTTGGATGATCAGTGGCGAGTCTAGATCAGGGTCTTGAAATCCAGCAAGGTTATTCTAATAAGATATCGTGGTGGCAAGATGATCATCTCAGGAGCAGACACAGTGTCGTCTTGCACCTCCAGGTCCTGTATTCGAATTCCCGCGTCTGGGCTGTGTGCATGGAGTTTGTATGCTCTCTTTGTGCCTGGATGGTTCCCTGTGGATTCTCTGGTTTCCTCCCTCAGTTCAAAGACAGATTGGGCTTATTGGTTCCCAAAATTGTCTGTAGTATGAATGTGAGTGTAAATGTGAACAAAATGGGAATAAATACAATGGTCACCATCGTCCTCCACAGTGCCTAGTTGGACTACAGAGGTTCCTAAATGGATGAATGGATGGATGAATGTGTTTACATGGAAGACTTGCCAGTGTGCGTTAATGGGGAGGTTTCAGACCTCAAAATCTGTATTTGAGTTTTCAGATATGTCAGATAGAATGAAAGTTATCATTACTTTCGTAATGTGCAAGTTTTACCACTCCTGGAATATGGGAATGACGTCACAAAAATTAACTCTCAGAACTCTCAAAATGACGGTTAGTGCAGGGTACAAGTTCTGGACAAAGGATTATATATTGACATTAAACTGGTGTATGATCATATTCTCTAAGCAACAGATTGCAGCGATATTTCTGAGATAGTTTCTCAGTTATTAGAGTACTGCTCAGGACGTACATACTGTAAAAACATTGGATTTAATCATCTACGTCTTCTACGAGGCCACTAGGTGACACTGTGAGCATGCAGTGTGAAGAAAGTTCTGTCCTCAAAGCAGGATTGTGAGGCCGCCGCGTTAACACAAAGTGTATATGTCAATTCATGAGCAATAAAGTATTTGTTCTCGTTTGGTCTAAATTTAGCTTAGTGGGAGCTAGGCCTTGAGCTGAAGTCGTACTGTATAAGTGCCATACATTTTCACGTAGTTGCTTAACAAGTGGGGTATAAATGTAGAAACAATATGGCTAGAAGAAATACCAGTCATACTGTAATCAAATAAATAATTGAATTCCATGAAATGAAGTCATTCCGGCTGTTAAAAACTGCTTGAATTGTAAGAACTATTTGAAGACTTGAGTTAAAAGTGTGGATAAGTTGGTCTGTGTAAAGTAAAGTGGGAAGGTGTAACAGGATAATGCAGGTTTAACATAATGAGGAATTTATTTCATGTTTTCTAACAGTTTTGTTAAGTATGCTAGTATTTGCTGTGTACTGTATGTTGTAAATGTATTTCTCAGTGTTTGTGTGTGTGAGTGGGTGACTGTGTGTTTGTACATATATACACAGTATTAATTACATCATTTGTAAACTTCTGGCCTGAAACCCCAAAGCTTCCAGAATCTGCTCCCTTGTATGTGTCTTGTCACTGCCATCATTTCCTTTTTAAACAAGGCATGAATCATCAGATTGTGTACTCTTACACACCAGTTAAATTGGTCAGTATACAGGCAACGTGTAGATCAGGTCAGTGTGCAAGAGATCAGCCATGGAGTCTGTTTGGTCAAAAGAAAAACATGAAATCTCAAGTATAAACATTTAAAGTACTCTGTCCTGAACTAAGACATTTTCTGTCCAGATGGATGTTGTTGGTGAAAAGTCCATTTTGTTTGGTTTCACTAATACTTCTCTATTAGTCATTACAGACTTGGAATTTTAAAAACAACATAACGCTCTGATAGGCAGCATAGTTGGTGTTATACAGTATATACTGTAGATAGATAGATGGCCTGGCTACTGGTGAGTTATTGAGGTTAGGGTTAAAACCCTTTCAATTCACATGGCCCAACAGACTATTATGTATAAGTCCAGTAGTAATTAATGTAGAAACTTTAGTTGGTTGTGATTTGACAGATAAAGTGGCAGATAAAGTAAGCCTTGGACGTCAGAAGATGGCTCACAGAAAACCGCAGCCAGTCTTGCACAATTTCAGACAATGCTACTGTATTTGGCCTCACGTATTATTATTAGTATTACAGTAAATAGTGGGTAATTTCTTTTTTTGTGTAAGCCAAACCAGATTTGCCAGGCTTATTTTCTTGTTGCATGAGTGTATGTTGATAATCCACAATTTGCAAAGCATGCTTCTTGAAAGATAATTTGCATGATCAAATGACAACCACAAGAGTTTATAACCCCATAAAAGTTCATGTCCACACATAGAGAACAAATATAACAACCAGAGTAAGGGCTAAAAAAGAGAAGTGTTTTTTTAAAAAAAATTTTTTTTTTACAAGAAATGATGAGGTTAAATGATGAAAAAACGGAAGTGGAACTTTTTTCTTTTTTTTCCTCAATGAAGATTGAGCAGTGTAAAGCCTAAAAAATAGAAGATGAATTTTCGTTGACTCTGTAATTCTATTTCAATAAAATATTAAACATAATATAATTAATAATGAGTGGGCACTACTAATTCTGCCAGCATAGACAGACAGACAGGCCCAAAAATGATTGAAGAAGAAAATTGATGGAAGTGTGAGAAAAATGTGTCTAGATAATAATGAGATGAATGAGTGAATGATGAATGAAATGTCTCTGATGAGCTCTGATGAGGGTGATGGCGACAGTGGCAAGGAAAAACCTCCTGAGATGGTAATAGGAAGAAACCTTGAGAGGAACCAGACTCAACAGGGAACCCATCCTCATCTGGGTGATAACGGATAGAAATTATACAACATCGTGTGTGTTATGCAGCTGAAAGTTCAATATAACAGAAGTTCTTTAAATTAACATGAAGTCCAGTTCAGCATAGGTATAAGTGAGCAGGTGCAGAGGGCAGATGGACACCACTGGGAGCTCAGGAGCAGCATGTGTAGCTCCAAACCATCATGAAGCAGAATCCAGCTGGAGCTGGTCCTTCTCTGGATGCCTCAGGAACCTCGCAGRWYTGGCCTYTKTCTACTGAAGCTGGCACAATCTCCAGATGCCTCGGGATGGGTACGAGAATACAGAACAGATGGAGAGAATTAGCGTAGTTGCCATTCAGGATAGATGTACTGGAGTATGAGGTTATGGGATGAGTTACGTGTATGCCAGATTAAAGAAGTGTGTCTTAAGGCTACTTTTAAATTGGGAAACTGTGTCTGTGCCTTGAACACTGTCTGGGAGGCTATTCCAAAGCTTTGGAGCTAAATATGAGAATGCCCTACCTCCTTTTGTAGATTTTTAGATTCTGGGAACTACCAGAAGTCCGGAGTTTTGTGATCTAATGCTTGACATAGTGAACTAGCAAAAGGATGTGTTTTTAAACACTACAAAGCTCTTTTATAATAATCCCTTTTATAACACTACTACTACTACTACTACTACTACTAATAATAATAATAATATGAATACTAATAATAACAAAAATGAGTAGATGTACCTTATTAGTATAATCCCCACATGTATGTGTCTATATACAGTATTTGCCATAAATCATACAAATTACGGAATTTGATTTCAGTCACGTTAATGTTTAGCTAGTGTTCTAATGCACAATTTAGGTGAAGAGGAACATGAGTAGGATGCAAACATTTTTTCAGAATTTGCAGGTTTTATGAATACCAAATTACTTGTGTTATTTATTCAATGATTCAATCATAGACATGTTCATATACTGTACAGCTTGAAAAGTTCAACTTTTCCAGTTGTTGTGAACTTTTCTTCCTTTGTTGAATCAGAGACCAGGAGACGTGGGGATATCTTTTAAGCAGAAGTTACTATGTATTGAGAACACGCCGTGCGTCGCTGCAGTCATCCAAGTCTAAAAATTATGATTCCGTTATGGAGAGTTTATACTTTACAAGGGGGAGGGATACAAAGAGGTGGAGACAATCTAAACAAAGCATAGTGCAGTACAGGAATCAGCCTGGTACCGGAAGTTCCCCAGCCCTGATCTCATCAGCATAACACTGCCTTTCAAACGCAGAGGTGCTAATCTAATCAGCCTGACAGTATCGCCCAGACCTGCACATTATCATAGAGACGAAGGCGCAGCCTGGCCTTGAGATTAGCATTCACATTTACCTTGGGACCCTACCCAATGGTCAGGAAGTACATGAAGACAAAAGCTTAATGTCTCAGACACCTGGGTTACCAGACATGATGTCCTTAGAATGTCATAATCTTTACCACAAAATGTAAAACCCAATGTACATAACTTTTCAGTTTATATACTCTTCTGTTGGAACCTAGATTTAACATTTTATAAATTTGTAATCCTACACAGTCTATTAAAAACAGTTCATCACAATTCAACTTGTTATCAAGACAATGGCTCTAAACTCAGAATATGATAATAAAACTTGAGGTTTAGTTTACAATGCTGTTTGCAATACTGAAACATTAATTTTATTTTAATTCCAATGGTGTGTACAGAATTATGGTGTAAAACATTTATAAGCTGGGCTAAATCTTTAACTAGGGCTACAGTATGTATAATTGTGTAATGTTTCTGTCATGGATTCACCAAAAGTTCTCTAAATTTCTCTTAGCTGCCATCTATCAGTGCCTACATGTTAATGTCCAAAATAGAGTTATTTATCTACTTTAGTAAATAGAAAGTGTGGACAGGGCATGACAATGATTGTATATACAGTATGATCACAGCTAAGCAAGCCAGATGGAAACTACCTTAAGGGGGTTCCTCCTTTCTGGTCATGTTGGGTAATGGGATATTTAACCTCTGAGAAATCTTAAGAATGTTCCCACATTCAGTAGAGACAAGCTAACACAGCAGACAATTATCACAGCTTTCAGACAATCATCTTAACGAACAGTCACAAAATGTCCATAATATAACGCTGGCGTTAGAGATTCCCTGAAACTCAAAGTAATTTAGAAGTGTCTATGGATAAAGCTGTGAAATGTCAAAAAATGTCAAGTTGAGTAGGCAGACAGGTATGGTATTTATTTAGGGTTTGTCCGTGACAAACACCTTCAGCGGAAGTGTTGTATTACATGAAGTGTCTGTGGCTTTGTGATGTCAGAAGGTCAAATCAACACCTATAATTCATCAGTGTAGACTTTTTTTTCCGGGCCATGATAATAGTTATTAATAACTATAGTAATTTATAGCATAACTAGCATTTCAAATCACTTTGTAGCCTTGCTTTGTTTTTGGTCCCTTGTGTGTAATTATTCACATTCAGCCAACCAAAATCATTAACATTTTTGCTTCATTTATTGATAGATTAATGTTATTTTAGATTTATTCAGGTGGATGGAAACTAGGGTTACTGGAGAAAACACAGACATGGAGATTTTACAAATACAAAACAAATATAACAACCAGAATAAGGGCTAAAAAAGAAAAGTTTTATTTTTTATTTATTATTATTTATTTTTTTTTACATGAAATTATGAGGTTATAAAATGAAAAACGGAAGTGGAACTTTTTTTTTTTTTTTTAACCTGAAACTACACACTGTATTTTAATGTTTGTTGGTTTTGTAATGATCATAGACTACTAAGCTGCTGTGAAGAAACTGTGAATCATCACTGATCTCACATCAAAACCAGTGCCTGAATTTTGAACATTTTAACGCCTAATGTGAACAGTAGCTTTATTACATATCAACTGATCTCACATGATAGACGTTTCTGTTCGCTTCCTGCTCAGAGACTCCTAGCCGTTCTGTCATAGTGGTAGGGTGCCAAGTTTAGACTTTACTAATATGGCAGGCATGTGGTCTAATACATTGCAGCCTTCAGGGAACTGGTAAAAGTGACTGACTGACTAAAGTGTCATGTATGTAAGTGTGTATGAAAAGATTTTTAGGTTTCATCACTTGAGAGCAGTTTTCTAGATCAGTCTATCAGTGGCCTTATATGGCTTATGAGTATGCTTGAAGGTGAAAATCCTGGCAGCACTGGCAGTGCATTATCTGAGGACTTAAACTGTCAACCAGAGTAAGTAAGTAAACAGAAGTCTTCCATCTGGGATTTCTCCTAGTAAAATAAGAACGGACATAATATACAATAATAAATAATAACTATTGTCTTAAAGGCGTCAAAATCCTTACATGTGGTCTCACTTCTCCTCACTGTTTTTAATCATCATCTAATAAAATTTTGTGTTTGAAAAGTCAGCTCCGTTTTATTAATGAGTAGTTTAAGGAACTGTTACATAAAAGCAATAATATACACACAATCATGCTTTTGTACTGAAAATCATTGTGGCTGTGATTTTCTGGCCTAGAGTCATATCAAAGTCTTGCTGATGCTACAAAACAAATCTCAAATCTCATGTATAATTTTCTTTGAAGCAGTTAAATTGTGGAGTTAGGACCCCAAAAGATATGCTACTGTATGTAAAGATACAAAGGCAAAGCACGCGAAATAGGATGAAATGCTTTTTTCATTTAAAAACGTGTTAATTTAGTTTTAATTAGATTTTCTTCTGTCTGAGCTTAAGTTTAAGTCTAAGCAGTTGAGGGTTAAAAGACACATGAAGGAAGACCAAATATGGCATGGAGCATGCAATCTGAAATTACTTAACCCCATACTGTCCTATTACCGAAACCCAGAAGCAATGTGAAAGAGTGACTTCATATGCGTGAGAGAGAGAAGGAGCCGAGTTGTCTGAAGGCAAGTAGTGACAGGTTCACAAGTAGGTTCCACCTAGATGAGGATAAACACTGGAAAATAAACATCCTGTGTCTTGGTCTTTATAAAACATATGAAAGTTCTACTGTCTCAGATGTTAAACCTCACATGGCCTGGAAAGTTTTCAGGTTTGTAACGAAGGGTCTCAGGTTTTTAATAACTCCACACATTTCATGTTATCATGCATTACATCTGGCAAGTCAGTAAGAGAATCTACTGTGTTCACATCAGACGCCATTTAATTAAAAACATTTATAAAGCTGAATTCCAGTAGGTTAGTGGTTTGCGTTACACAAAGCTAACTGTCGCTGGAAGATGACGTAATGATGTTTTGAAGCTTCTGATTAACCCATTATGTTATTTAGGAGTTATTTAAGAGTCCACCTGTTACTTTACACGGGCCTTCCTTTAAAGACTGTAACTTTTTGCCCCAGATACAATGGAGAAAATCTTCTATACCCAGGCAAGACAAAAAATGTGGACCTCTACATATCAGTTAGAGTAATTTCCTATTGACTGACACTATGACATTATGAGTGTCTGCACAAACATACATTCACTCATTCTCTATTGCGCTTATCCTGTACAAGGTTTCTGGAGGCCTGGTACCTATTCCAGGGGGTCTCAGGGCATGAGGCTGTTTAAATGGTGTGCCAGTCCATCATGGGGCGTACATACACACACACACACACGCACGCACACACACACGTACACACACACACACGCACACGTACACACACGCACACATACACACACACACACGCACACACACACGCACACGTACACACACACACACACACACACAATGGGCAATTTGGAAATTTTTGATAGCCTAATCAGAATAACTTTGGACTGTG
>QMIH01000468.1:326621-386304 GCA_003987875.1 Clarias batrachus | reverse complement strand
CACCACACTACTGAGACAAAACAAGGGGTTACTAGAGTTTACATTCTCTGTGGTTTGGGACATTTCCTAGCCAACGTCTCTCACACACACACACACACACACACACACACACACACACACACACACACACACACACAATGGGCAATTTGGAAATTTTTGATAGCCTAATCAGAATAACTTTGGACTGTGTGAGAAACAGAGTACACAAAAGAAACCTTATAGCATACAAACTCCACACACACAGACCTGAGGCAATTGACTTTTCATCAACTTCAGAAAGTAGTCTGGTGAAAGTAGAAACAAGCATAATCTAGAAATATTATTAAGAAAAACTTCAATACATCAGGCTGGATTGAAATTTGAGGCTGAATATAGGACATTGTGATTTCCGTGTTACTAACATGACATACTGACATGACAGCAAACACTATTGAGCAACAAACAAGCACAAGCAACACTGGTCTAACAGAAACATATATTATGTCATCTTCCTTCCACCCACGCTGAAATTGCACACTAATTAAACACGTAGAATGGATGGCTGTCTTCCGGCCTAATTGCTGGGTCTAAAGTCTGGTTGCAAAGGGTCACTAGATGAAAGAATGTAATTTGTTTTAGGCTTATGCAAACACAAAACCCTGTATGCTTATCTAGTATAAAATAAAATGAATCTGCAGTTTAATTCACAAAACCTGGATATTGCAGCCTCACAACTCCATGGTCTGCAGATTAATCCTGAGCTCAGGTGAGCTTGAGCATGTTTTAGCATGGATTCGCGTATATATCTGCATGGATTTCCTCCAGGTTTCATGTCTTAACAACATACCTTGACTGTTGCTCCCTGAATAGACTTCATAGAAACCCTAACTAGGAAAAATCCATGTAAATCCAACGGGCTCCTTGGTCAGTTTGTCATTCCTTATTACATTACATGTCATCCGCCTCCTTCTTACACTGATGCACCTATCACCCTAAAACAGGGCCAATCGGGCTTCATCGGATTTTCTCCACAGTTCATTCTTTACGCTCCCTAGCAAATTGAAGCATTTTTTTCTGAATAACCTCACTGATAAGTGCTTTTCTAAAGGCTAGACACCTGATTAGTCCCAGTCTCACATTGTATCTGGAAATGCTCGTACTTTTATTATTCATCAGAGCCGTTAGATCTACTTTTTGTTTTTTTACGTTTTGATTTTAAGTGTTTAAGTGATTATGCTCATTCCGAATGATTTTTAATTTTTCCAGCTATATTTCATCTTTGGAGATGGTTTAGCGCCCCCCATACGCCCTCCCTTCTTTGCTTGATGCAGGATAATAATTTGCCGCTTCTAAAACAGAGTAACATCTTTGCCACAACCACACAGGATGTGTCTTCTGACATGGTTGTTTAAGAAATAAGAAGCTACTCACTGCATCAGTGTTCAGGGTTAAATAACTTGTTGCAGCTGAACCATATTAATTACTGCAGTAATTATTCAGTGGAAGGCTCTCACGTATTTGTTTAGTTAAATTAAGTTAGCGATTTTTTGGTCAGGCAGTCTATTTAAAAGTGATGAATGTCCACTCAGGTAAAATATGTAAATTGAACAAAAATAAATGAAGGTGGTTCAATTTTTTTAACTCATTAAATAGAATTACATAAATTAATTAACACAAACTATTTTACAAAAATAGACACAATATGAATATCTAAAAGCCACACAAAAACTGTAAAAAAAAAAAAAATTGTAGGGAAAGTGTAGGAGCTAAGCAGAAACAAGATGAGTACAATGAGTAGCTGTTCATTCATTTTTGACCTCTCTTACTCCAATCAGCTACTTCAAACTAAGCTGAGTAATCAACATGGAGTGTGTGTGAGCAGGAGCTGATTATTAATTAAGCAGTAATTACTTAGTTTTTGTGGCAGAGAAACAATTTCCTACTCAAACCTGTGAAAAGCCTCCAAAATATGTTTTCTTTTTAAATGCATATCCTAAATGCTTTCCTCTGCACTAGTACTGAAGATATTACCGAATTTAGATTTTGAGTCACTACACAACTATTCCTAAATACAACGTTAAAGACAAAGGTCTTTGAAAAGAACATGTTCCTCTTTTTATGTAATAGCTGCTATGGAACAAAGATATATATTTATTATTTGCTATGACCTCATTCTCTAAAACATCAGGAATGTTTAAATCTTAGATCATTTATGTTTAGCACATGGTTTCATTCAAACTGGTACTAGCCATTTTGGGTCAAATGTTTAAAGTTTTCTGTTTTAACTGAATTAAAGTCTTGTGTGTGAACTCATTTAGCTTGCACTTTCCAAAGAAGACAGACAGGATATTAATTGACTGAACAGATATTACACATTTATAATGCTCTTCTGTGATATGACCATTTTTGTGAAATATTATATGAAATATTTGTGAACTTATTTTGTTAATGTGCCAGGTTGCACCACACACTAAAAAAAACACTTTTTATTTTTATAAAAGACTTTATTTACTTTTGCATCTTTATGTATTACTCCTAAAAACAATCAATCAATCAATCAATCAATCAATCAGACAAAGAAAGAAAGAAACAAACAAACACTGTTACATGGTTCTGCGTTCTATATGGGACTGGTGGTATTCTCTTTTCTCTGTTAGTAAGACAAACTAAACCACTTCATAGCTATTGCTCATGGCTTTATTAGCTCATGGCCCATGTGACACAGATGGCAGTTGCACATGCACTTAGCCCAGGGATGTTGCATGAGTACAAATTTGAAAAGATACCGTGGGTGAATTTAGAAGAAATATTGGTTATTGCAAAGAGAATGTAATGGAGGTTGGGGGGTTGGCGGGGAATGAAAAACAATTTTTTTGAGAAAAAAATATTGTACATTATAAAATTCAAGTATTTTTTCATTAAAAAAGAGAACAGTATAAAACATTTTAAGAATGTCAACATCTGAGATAACAATTACAACATAATTCAATATTTACAATGTACATAGAAAAACAAACTGAAAAACTGCTGTTGGCCCAGTTCTACACTGACTCTGTCCTGTGCTACTGTAAGCAGTAATGACCTGAGCTGAGATTCCCCAAAGCAAGTTTAAAGTCAAGAATAAAGATAGCTCTGTTTGTTTTTATCTAGATATTCTGTATGCAGCTGTAAAGAACAGTTTGCACTCGAGTGTTCACCAGTGAAAAGTTCTGTTTGATACAATAGACTTAAAGTTTAAAGCTCAGTTCTCACTGTCACAGTTTTTCCTACAGCTCACTATGACTTCACAAATTGTGATAAGTAGTGGGAATTAATTTGTGTCTTACCATACCATACATATTTTATGTAATATTTGTATTTAATACCTCCTTCTCTTCATTTATTATTGCAAGTGTCTCCAAAGAGCCTGACAGAACATGGTATAGTTATTATTAAATAACCATGCACATAGTAAAAATCTTGACAGTGAGAATTGGGCTTAACTGTAATTAAATCAGACATGACACTGATTCTCTTATAATTTGCTCTAAAGCTTGTAAGTTCCTGTTTACACAGTTGTACTTTTTGACAACTTAGCACACAGTCAGAAAACGGAATTATTCGCTATTCGGTGACACCCAAATGAAGATGGGTTCCTGGTTTCCCTTAAGGTTTCTTCCTCATGTCAAGTCAGTTTTTCCCCAATTCATCACCTCTGACACAATCATTAGGGACAAATTATCAATTGAAATAAAAAATAATAATTTATAAATTTACATGTATATCTGTAATGTTTCTAATTCTGTAATGCTGATTTGTGACAATGACCACTATTAATAGTGCTATACAAATAAAACTGAACTGAATTGCTATTGGGGAACTCAACCCTGAATGCACTGCAGTATTTTGTCACAGTGATTTAAAAAGCTACCTCAAAGACCTGGAAATAATAAGAAGAAAATCTTTCCAACCTTAGCCTCAGCACACATTCCAAATGAGCGTACATAAAAACCAACGAGATAAAGGCACATTTCACTTTGACATGCTGAGACAAGGTTGAACATGCATTTCCTTCATAACACTGTTACTAGTATGTGTTTTCTGTCCAGTATTAATGTGTGATATTTTTCTTTTTGCTTCCAGTAAAATAGTTGTGTATAGTATCCACGGTTATCTATAGCAAGTACGTATGTGTTACAGTATATTACCAGTGTTTGTGTCTTAACCTACTGTAATGCACATAAATACAGTGAGAGCTCAACAGCCACAACAAAGTACTTCTATACACACTATGATAAAGCATTATCCTGATTCTGCAGTTAGAAAAATATTTCTGGACTTACAAAGAGTTGCAAAATATTCACTTAAAATACAGCATGTACAAAAATGTTTATACAATAAAATAGATCTTATTTAAAATAAATACAATAAATATTTAATAAATAAATAAATAAAACCTATTTTAATTATTTAGTTAATTTTTTCTATACTGACTCATGTCAAGTGGTTTTTCAGAGCTCATTACTTTGCTCTTTAAGTAGGACTGTTGGATTGACATCTTTTCTACCTGAGTGTGCCGTACTAACGTTGATGGTAGTTAGTACCGAGTCTTTTACACCAGGCACGTTAAAAGAAGCAATAGGACAAGGCCCCTTGACGTTATTGCATACCAGCTTCTGTAGCGAGGCCGTCTTGATGATGTCAAAGCCAACTTTGCCACCAAATGTGCTGGGCTTCCAGTACTCAGGGGAGCATATGGGGTTTCCCATGAGGCCTTTCAGTGAATATGGGGCACCCATCTCAACCATGGTCTCTCCAAATATGGCATTGAGACGTGGCTTTTCAATAAGCAGTCCAGGGTAAAGCTCCATGGCATCAACATCTCCATACAGCTCCTCTAGCTCTGCTGCCATCTCCTTTTCACCTGAAGTAAATAACAAGCTCCATTAGCCCATCCTGTTCACCAATACTACTCGGCTGAATACCCTGTTAAGGGCACACATTCCTTAATCATGCTAATGTGGTAAGCAATGAGCACACTCATCAGCTGTAGCTATAAACCAAGTCTATACTGACATTAGGAACTTAATTAAACATAATTTAATAATGCTGTGCAAAAAATGAAATAAAACTGCTTTCACAACAAAAATATGCCTTTATATTATCATCAATCATCAATATAGAATTGTCAACATGAGGCTGAAAGACTCAGAGCTAACCCTGCTCATTCAAATACTGACTCATCCAGTTCAACTTCACTCATTAGGAGATTTAATCCTTTTAATCTGAAATATTAGGTGTATGTCAACATGTAAAATCTTTGTAATGACAGAAGATTTTTTGCTTTCCTTGGACTACAGGCAAGACTACACAGGTGAAGCAAAACTGATGGTTAATGTGTGTTTGCCAGATTGCTGTTTGAAAAAGCTGTCTATAGTGTGATTATGCAACACGCAGTGAGGCCATATCCATCACCAGACCCTTCTACTCCATTGCAGCTTAAATCTCTTTGTAGAGAAGGTAAACTGTTGATGTCTTTAAATAAGATTCGAGGGGTGTTTTAAATAAAAGCATCTTCTGACTCATATGTTAACATAAGATTTAGTGCATTTACTTCTTACCTGTCAGCTCTTCAAATGAGACATAGGGCTTCATGTTGAAGCGTTTCCTGTAAGCATTTAAAGACTGGTAGCGCATCTTTCTGCTATTCTCAATCGATTTTGTTGCCACCATCATTAGTGCAGGTGACACATTGCGACCACCGGCAACCTAAAGAATAATTAAAATTAATGATACTTAGGCAAATACATAGGCACAAATCCAGAGAATTTTTTGGATAAGGTTTAAAACCTGACACAGGCTCACTATTAATTTGAAAACAAAACAAAAAAACAAACAAAAAAACAAACACTCATTCTATTATATAATGTTATATCATCTTTGCAATGTAATTTGCATAAGCAACAGGACTACAGTTGAAAGCATTGCTCACCCTTCCTGCTATCTGTTTTGAGAACGCATCCACAAGGTTGTTAATACCATGGTCCGTCACTATTGAGGTGTTATAGAGGAACTGCTTGTAGCTGTAGACTTCACCC
Source organism: Clarias batrachus (assembly GCA_003987875.1). Lineage (NCBI taxonomy): Eukaryota > Metazoa > Chordata > Actinopteri > Siluriformes > Clariidae > Clarias > Clarias batrachus. The sequence continues at coordinate 380,248 of QMIH01000468.1, read as the reverse complement.
TGGATGTGGATGTTATCAGGCATGAGCGGATGCCAGTGGTAAAGGGTATTAAATTCAGATGAGATCCGGTTCTGATACTGGAATGGATGGTTAAAGAGGAGCTCTGGGTCAAATTTAAGCTTAAAGTGGTAGCCGCTCAGGTGTTGCACATATTCCTCAATTATGATCTTGATGGTCTCACCTACAGACAGGAATGACAAGACCTCTAAAAGACGGCTTTCACAACTGTAACCAGATACACATGATTTTCTTGTTAATACCTAAAAGTTGCTGAAGGATGAGTATGAGGATATAAAGTTTTGTGGAGGAAATACATTCAATAATTTGTGGAAGAGCATTTAATAACAATGCTATTTCTACAGAAAAGGAAGCAAAATGAGTAAAAATAGCTGAAAGCCACACTTTTTCACATTAAGAACCTAAAACACATCCCTATTGTCTCTTTGAATAAAAGTTCCCTTACCAATCAAGATCAGTCTTGTGGTCTGAAAGAGTCTCTCATCATCCCAGTCTGGATGTTCCTGCTTCAGAATATCACATACGCGGTTGTGTTCCCGAAGCCAAATAGTAGCATACATCATGAGGCCTGGGACCAAACCAAAGGCTTCGTGGCCTACAGCAAAGCGATGAGACTCGGGTAAATGAGGTGGATAGTGCATATCCACCTGAACCTCGCTGACTGTGGGAGGATAAACTTCACCATCCAGAACCTAAAAAGTTTATTTTAAAACAGAAAAAATACAGCAGATTAGAATGTCAGAGAGATTAAGATGGCTTAGTGGTTTTAATTACATAATAATGATATAAACTAAAACAAAACCTTACCTGATACTTTAACTTGCCATCCTTAAACAGCCGGAGCTTATGCTGACGTTCTAGTTCCTCCCCATAAATGTGACTCAGATCAACCTGAAGAATGTACATTATAGCACTTACTGAATATGTAGATTCAGTGGTTCAGTGGTTCAATTATCACATGACAGCTGATCAAATGGAAGAATTCTGTCACGTCAAACAGCACACACAGTCAGAAAAGTAGCCACTGAAGAGTTCAGACTTACCCCATGGTTTTTGCCCTTAGTGAAGGCCGGGCCTCTCTTCATGTCAGTTTTGAAAAACTGGTGTGTGAAGTGCTGAGCAAAGAAAGCAAACATGAGACTGGTGCGCTGTGGGTCAGGAATGAACTTCCTCCTGAGCAGGAACTTCTCCACCACTACCTTCACGTCAGGCAGCTCTTTTTTACCTGCAAGAAACCAGGTTAGTAAGGCAAAGGCTACACAAAAACTTGCTATCGGTCATATTTCTCCTCTAGTATATATAAGAAGCTAAGCTCTGAGCTTTTGTAAACCCCTTTGACACATTCTGGAATGCAGCCTAATTTTGTCATTGGGTTGTAGGTCACTGATGTAATGGTTCTATGAGATTGTCCAAAAAATGTTAAAAAACAGGTTTGGATAGTGACGCTCACCTGCAACTCCCATAGGCGTTGGGCAATCCTTTGGGACAGGAGGTAAAGTACGAGTGAAATAGGACAGATTGGAATAGGCTTCCCAGCTCTTGTACCCATAGTCAGCGTTGAAGGTTGGGGGGCTTTCTATTAGATTGGCACGTGCTGATTGAAGAAACAAGACAAGGTTGAACACGGTGTCAAAATATATTAGCAAGTAGCCTTCACGTGTTTTAGCGTCTTCCAGGTAATATACCTACATGTTAAAACATAACGCATGACGGAGTCTTGCAAAAATGGAATGTTGTTGAGAATCTTCCAGAAAGCTCGAAAATGTGTGAGGATGTAGTGCACTGTGTTCGGTGTTGGCTTCAGAGACACTTTCAGCCATGTGAAGAATTCAGCTGTTGAGAAAAACTCAAGTTTAAAAGACAGTCTGTTTATTTTTTTATTAAGTATCTAATGCAAAAAATAAATAAAAATAAAATAAAAATCTACTTACGAGTCGTGCAGTTTTGTCCGTAGTATCCGGTGCGCGTGCAGTCACACTCGTAAGAGCCGCGCTCCAGCGCTGTACACACTCCGCGGTTCTCGCATGGCTGCAAGCAGCACGGGTCGGCTGGAACGCATGCCAAAACCCTGCTTATTTCAGTTCTCTTAATCGAATACTAAATTAGACAGTGAATGGGATCACACAACACCCGTCCACTCATGTTATTCAGCTGGACACGGCTGCCTAGGTGTAAATCTACACGAGACGTTATATATAATGCGGTGGACTTAAACAGAGATTTTCACATCAGAAGTTATGAACTAAATGGATGTGTTTAAGAGTAAATTAAAAAAAAAATCTCACCTCCTTTACAAGCCAGGACTCCCAGGGAGAAAAGCAGGAACAGTCCGGTCGTGTACATTCCACTGCTGTTCAGTGTGTGTTGTGCTTTTAATATTTCCGTATCAGATGAGTGAGCGCGCTCTCTCTCTCTCTCTCTCTCTCTCTCTCTCTCTCTGAGTGAATGAAGTTGGCTGAGCGCGCAGCTTTTATACCACATCTGACGCAATCGAGACGCTGAACGCACGGCTGGCTCTATGACCGAGTTCGTCTTTTTCGATGCTCGCGCACTCACACTGTAGGTGAAATTAAAAGCTCGAGCGGACGTGGAGACACCGTGATGACTCACGCCAAGTGCGCGCAACTCCAACCGGAAACCTCGGAGATCGTGCAGTACCGACACACACACACACACACACACACACATACATACGTACAGAGCACCACTCACCGGGTTAATACAGCTACTAAAATCAAATAGAAGAAAAAGAAACAAATTGCGCGCTGCCTCACCGACTTTGGTTTGGAGTAATAAGTTGTATGCCAGAAAAAAGGATCCGATGTTTCTTCCCCATCATGTCCAAAATATTTTTCCAGTTAAAAAAAAAAGAAGAAGAAGAAGAAAAAAAGAAATTTATTAAAAATGTTTTTTTTGTTTGGTTAAAAATGAAGCACAGATGGTATGGAATAGTCATAAGTTAAACTTCAAAATAAAAAAGAAATATTTATGTAGTAAAGTAGTTATATATTTTATGTTGTGTTTTCCTCCTTAAATTAATAATAAAAACGCACGATTTTTTTTCCCTTTCAGACATAACATAACCCTTTGTCAAAATCTGCTTCCACATATCTGCGTTTGATTAAATACAGATTTCATGTGAAATCAGCATAAAACATCATGAGATTTTTCAGGAACAGGTCATATTAAAGTGAGCTCTAATCTAGGGCATTGCTAAGATACACGATAAAATCCTACTGTTGATTAAACATTGCAGAGGTCTGGAGTTTTTTATTTTTTATTTTTATAAAACTGGACCTTTATAAACAATGTGTTAATTTAACACTTTGAATAGCCTACTTTTGAGAAGCTCAGATCTGATTACGTTTCCACCAATCCAGGGTTGTTTTGGCAACAAGATGGAGCATTAACACACTATAGTGTGGCACCTATAGATTACCTATATTGGAAGGATGCACAACATCCTGTCTAAAATCCTTATTTGGGTTTTCCTGTGAGTCATTTGGGCCATCCAAAATTCTGGAGATTAAACTTTGTGAACATGGGCAGGAATCATTAAAATGTCAAACCCCGCCTAACTGTAAAAAACATAAAAGAAACAAAACCTGACATAAGGCACCTTTAATTGGCATGGCAGATTTTTTAAAAAAAATAATTAATTAATTAATTATTTTTTAAATACCCAATAGAATTGCTAAATAAATCTATAACATTACAACAGTGTTTTAAGTTAACACAGGATGTTATATCCATTAACTGCTTAAGAGAAACTGCACTTTTAGAAATTTGATGTAAGGTAAGATGAAGTGAGAATGCTGGTTTATTCCAAGGATGAGCACCTGCCACATACTATCCACTTGATGTCAGATTAAACATGATGCCACCTGAATCAGTCTAAGAAGGAGGTTCTTAATAATTTATTGGCATTGGCATAAGAGTATATATTAGCCAATGGTATGCTCTATTATACATTGTGTATATTTCATGATATTGATGCAGAATGGATCATGACAAATCTTTTTTATTACTATTATTTTTTATAATGAAGCTGTTATAGAATAATTGGCAGCACAGTGGTGTACTGGTTAGCCACCCTGGTCCCAGGGTTCGAGTCCCATCTTGGGGTCTGTGTGCATGGAGTTTGCATGGTCCCCCGTGCTTGATGGGTTTCCGCCGGGTACTTCAGTTTCCTCCCACAGTCCAAAACCCAAACTGCTCATAGTGTGTGAATGTTGATGGGAGGTCTTACGGTTTTGAAAATGGCAATAAGAACAATGGTAATCACCACTGGCCTCCACGGTCCCTAGTTGGACTACTGAGGTTCCTAGCTGGGTGAATGGAAAGGAATCATTCTAATGAAGCAGCGGTATTAAGTTTCCCTCTAGTGGAAAAAATGACACATAACATTTCAGTTCTTTTAGGATGCATTAACCCAGTGTAAACTCGGATCAGATGTAGACGTGCGCGTCTTAGATAAAACGTCGACTTTTTCACTATGAATGCTTTTTACTCCACTACGTCCTCTACACAGGTATAGTAGCAGAAGAAGTAGTAGGAGTTGTAATGCGCTGAAGGATGCACGGAACGCAGCCAGACGGATTTCCTCTACACCGCGCGCACTTGGGGATGTTTGGTGATTGTGGGCGTGGCTATCATCGCGAGGCACAGCCGCCGCTCCTGTTCCTCAAAGCATGAGCGCACCGGAGTGCGCGCGCGTCTCCCGGACGAATGCGGGAGTGTTTGCAAGAACACAGCATTTTTCACAGCATCTCTGGGTGAGTACCGTACTAAGAGTGTGTTTGCATGATGTTCCAGTTGTGGAGAGAAGGAGCTCTTTGCAGGTCTCTCGGACAGATCAGGGAGGGAGGAGAGGAGAGGAGAAGAGGGAAGTTTCAGATGACTGCAGAGTTCCAGGCCTGTGTGTCGTGTGCTGTGAAACCCAGAAGACTTTTAATTCTTGATAGATTCTTTCTTACTTTCTGATTTAGATGAATCTTGTGTCTAGCTCAAATAACTGATCATCTACACTTCAGCTGCTGAGATGCTTTACATCAACTTGCCATTACTTCCTCCTAATTTATTCTTTAATACTATGTAAAGTTTGCCATGGAGCCTGCACACCTGTAGAACACTGGTGCTTCCAACTCTGTCCACCTCCTCCTTCCTGTGTTGTGTGCTGTAGCAGCTGGTCAGAGCAAACGAGACGCTTGAACAGGGTCGGGTGGGGATTCACCTCAATTCATTTTTCTTTATAAGCACTTTAATGATGGAAATTGGTGCAAAAAAATACTTCTGATAAATAAAAATTCTAAATTTAAATATGAATAGATTGGTAAATACCGGCGGTTTGGTAGCTCAGTCGTTCGCGCTGTCACTTTGAACCTCCAGGGTCCAGGGTTCAATTCCCTTCTCGTGTTCTCCTCATGCTTGGTGGCTTTCCTCCAGGTACTCTGGTTTTCACCCACAGTCCAAAGACATGCAGATTAGGCTAAAAGGCATTCCCAAATTACCTGTAGTGTGTGACTGAGCATGTAAGAGTGTGTATGTGTGTGCCTTCTGGTGGAGTCGACTGTGCTGGAGGTGACTGTGGCAAAGGTGAGGAAGAAACATTAAGAGGAAACAGACTCAAAAAGGAACCCATCTTCATGTGGGTGATATCAGACATGATATGTTGAAATGATTCTGATTCTGATAGAGTGAACATAAATAAACCCCTTCTATAAATGTGTGAAAAAAGTTGAAGGTTCAGTTTTAGTCTACATGTACGTTCCTGAGTCTCCATCAGGTAACAGCTAATGGAGACTTGAGTACGAAACTGTTTGCGGCAATTCCAATCCAAAAACTATTCAAGTGATGTCACATGCCATCACAGAAAACACCGGATTGAAGTGGGACAGTGAATGAACTCATGCCATATGTGTAGAGGCACTGCTGTCTCAAGCATTTAGTCGGAAAATTAAAGCTGTATGTGAAACAACAGAGAGGAATCATGGAGTTTAAAGAAAGAAATGAAAGAGGGTAATGTGAAAGGAATGTGAGTAGATAAGAGAAGGGGAAGTGGTCAAACAATGAAAGTGGAATGCCAAATGGGTCATAAAGTGGGGAGATGACAGAGCAGGGAGAAAGAGAATGCTGAAAGAGATTTTCTTGATTTGTTTTTTTTTTTTAACCTGAATTAATTCAGGTTTTTATTGAATTAATGCCTTTGTACTTTATTCTCCTCATTTATTCTAGAACTCGTTCTTCGTCATTCAGCATTTTTTTAGTTGTCTATCTCATTTTACTTTAGTTTGCTCATTTGCTACCTTTTTCTAGTTAGCTTCTCCATATCACATAGCTGTCATGTGTACTTACTAAGTAGGGCGAAGGCTAGCATATGTTTCCTGTGATGGACATATATAACATATGCTTCCTAACAACTTTTTTTTTTTTACCTGCCGCTCATGCTGCATTACAGCACACTTGAAAGAAAGTGATAACTGCTCCCTTCTACATGAATGAGAGAGGAGAAAGAGTAATGCCTTTACATCCACAGATTGCCACAGACTATACCTTGAAACTTTTAGATGAAGTGAGGGGTTTTTTATTTGCTCGGCGCAGTGCCCTTGGTCTAATGTGCTGGATCAAACTAAGCAGCTACTTTATTTTATGAATGCTGGTGCAGGAGCAGTGCTGGGAATTATTCAGTTAACACATGTTCTGCTTGGTCATGGAGTTTAGTGTGAATCTAATGAGTACATTTTCCTCTGCCTGCTGTTGCAAAGAGCATTATCTTAGTTTTCTCATTTACACACTTCCTCTTTTGTTGCTCTCACACGCTCTCTCTCTTGCACGCTAGGTTAATGACCTTCTGGATACAGACTGTATAATTCCTATAAGAGAGGCGTTTAAGTCAAACTGGTACTTGTGATGAAATTTCTGCTGAAAGAAGGATCAAAAGCGATTGACATCTAAAGAAGTCTTCAAGCACAGTACAGTGTTGAGAAAAAAAAAACAATCGAACGGTGCAACGTCACCGCTTTCTCGCCAACAAAGAAGAGACGCATCTGTCTGTGCTGTACATAAAATTAGTCATCAAAACCACTTGCACATTAAAGGAACTCATCTGGGAGTTACTGCCATATCCCCATACGGTCCTGACCTCATTCCAAGCCATTTCAACATGTTTGAAGGAAGGCATTTCAGACATTAATCAAAAACTTTCTACCTTGATGGTATTCAAGTGCTCAGGTGATAATATAGAGAAATAAAGTGAGTTTTTACTCTCAGAACTATAAGCACTATTGAAAGTCCTGGTTTGACTTGAACGCCTGTTTTATATTATGTACTGACTCTAATGATTAACATTTTAATATAAACTGATCTTCTTTCCTGTTAAGGTTTTCCTATTTATTGTAATAGGAGTACAATTTCAGTTTAGAGGTGTAATTTCTGTCTCATAAGTGATTTATGAGTGTGATCCTGGTCTCTCGATGACAACTGGATTAACCTCTCATGTGTACACTAGATGTGAATTCCTACTCCCATAAGTTCTCATCATCAGAGGGCCAGAATTTTATGTGGACGTGGGATTGTCAGCCAGTCCTGATCACTCCATGTAGAGCACCACCATGTCTGCCGTTGATCCATATCAGTACATAATCGTAAGTGCCACAAAATTATATTTGTTTTTTATTAACCCTTTTTGCAGAAAATAATGTATATTTGCAATCACCGACTGTTTGCTGTAACATATTTTCCGCAAACCTTCATATCTTCTCAGAAGGTGTTGAAACCACAGTTAGTGTTAGGAGTTATGCAGATCTTTGCATACAACACTGTCAGACCTCCAGCTGTACAGTATAGCTTACATGCAATAGCTAAATAAAAAGTAGTTGGACATAACAGACCAGCACATTTTCTGTCCCAAATAGTTTGGACACCAGGTTGTTTATCTATGTGTGTATATATGATCATATCAGAAAGACCAAAACTATCATGATACTAAACACATTTTGGAGTTGCACTATAAATGTCTGCACTTTTTATAGTGCGACTCCAAAATGTGTTTAGAATCGTGATGCTCATGATGATTCCTCCCTGGTTGTTTTATGAACTACACAAACTGTTTTGTATCACAGCTCACAATATCTTCCACAGACACACTACTAACCAATATCGATGCGAATCACCAGGGACCAGCTGATACAATATTATCATGATACATCCAGCCAAATAAATTTGCATTGTGATTCTGTTAGTATCACAATTTTACAGATAAAACTTTATTTATTTATTTGTACAATTTTAAACAAACTTCGCAGTTAATTTGCTTCAACTACAGAGGATGCTTTGCTAACTGCCAAATCTGTGAATAGGTGAGAGCACACACACCTGCAGGATTATGAAGGAACGGCAACCTTTTACTACCTCATTGCAAACATACGTAAATGAAAAACCATTTAAAAGAATCCATTTTGGAGTCACTGTGGCGATACCTGAACTGCCACATAAAATAATCATGATATGATAGTGAATCCTTTTTTTTCTCCCCATCCTGACTAACCAATGACAAAGAGTAGGCGCTATTGCTCGCTTATATTTCTCATTCAGTTTGGTAAGCAATCCAGTAGCATGACTGATAAGACAGAATAGTTAGTGCCTAAAACATCATCCACACCTATTTACAGTAAAACAGACACAGTGAAAACTATACAAGCACTTGATACTTTATTATCTGGCCATATCATGTGACCTCTCTTAGCAACAAGGCGTTTTCACCCACAGCATTTTCGATCACGTGGTTTTTTTTTTGTTGTTTGTTTGTTTTTGCACCACTTAGTGTTAACTCCTGAGGCGTGTGAAAATCTCAGGAGTTCAGCACTTTCTGAAATTCTCAAACCAGACCATGTGGGTCCAACGACCATAAAGTCAGAGTTTATCCCTGTTCTCATGTTGACGTGAAGCTCTTGACCTGATTCTGTATGACTAGGGACTATCTGACCATTGAGATTCATAAACCTCCATAGTTTCTTTGGTTGTGTAAAGCTGCTTTGCAACAATGACAATTGTTAAAAGCGCTATACAAATAAAATAGAATTTAATTGTATTGAATTGAATTGAATTTTATGTAATTTCCACATAAGTTCTACGCAAGTCGTCCTGTTCATGTAATTGGCTGATTAGTTCACGGCATAAATGTGCACAGGTGAACAGGTGTTTCTAATAAACAAGACATTGAGTGTACACGGACAAAGCTGTTATTTTGAAGAAATATTTAAGATTTATTTAACAACCAAGAAAGCAGGCCAAAAAGTGTTTTGAGATTAAGATAACACGGGGTGTGTACGTGAGCTACGTGAGCTGTGACCATAGCCAGAGCAGCAGTGAAGTAAACAAACGCGTGCAAGAAGGGCACTCCTTAAGAGAAATAAGTAAATTCTGGAAAAACCTCACTGACGCAATGACACTGTACGTGGTGGAAGATATAATAGGCATTGAAACAGCCTGTGTCGGACGTTTTTAAGGGACTCAAAAAAGTTATTCAGAGTTGCTGAGTAAGATGTAAATATATTAGCAGCTTAATTGTAAAATGTTGAATTATATGTAAAACATACCTAGTGATAACCACATGTTTACTTAATGTCCTTTTTCACCTCCTGAGATCTGGATTCTGCTGGTGTGTAGATTGCATTTCCTTCTCATTGGTTCTCTTCACCTCTTTAGCACCTGATGACTATGAACTTAAGGAGTATCTTTAAACAGGAAGAATTTTAGGAAAGCAGTCCTCATATCAGGATCCCACAAAAATATACAGACAATATAGTTGGGAGAAAATTTGATATGGTCATACAGTATGCGGACATTCAGGGAGCAGGAGGTTAGAATACACTAGCAGAGACGATGTACTTATTTACGCATAGACTTTAAAGCTAAATATTTTGCTCGTCAAATATTTACCACCCACCTCTGACTCGTTCTGCTGATATGTCATGACTACACTGAGCTCTTCTGTATTGTAGTGAGCGTATGTAATGCTTATGTAACTCTTAGATCTGAACTGTAGTTAAATTAACTCACCACCAGGACCAGACCGATATGAATTGTACTGTTCAGCTGTTGATAGTAGCGACCTCCAGATGACTAACCATAACATTTCCAGCATTTATAGCAGACCCCCCATATACAGTCCAGACGACTTACCTCATCAAACATCAAAGCATTTAGGAGCGTTGCTTAAAGGCCTAGCAATCGAGGCTTTGTGGTGCTGGGGAATGAATGAAGCCTTGACCTTCAGCTCAGCCATCCAACATCTTAACCACTTAGCTAATGCGTATTTATGATAAGAGTCCATTTCATTTTTGAAATCAGTGTTCTAATCCTGATTAACACTACTTGGACTGTTCTGTCTGAACAAAAAAATTACTGAAAGCCTTTTCCATGATGTATTTGAAATGAGCAAGAAAAAAAATCTGTGTGAAAAAATAAAAAAGTGTGATACTGTATTACATCTGAAGCACGTTAAAAACAGAAGTCTGCTGTATATTTAGCCATTCCGTTAAAAAAAAAAGCATTATACTGTTTAATAAAACTGACATAAAATACTGTCTCTACAGTCTCTACAGTACAGTGCTTCAGCCAGAGTCTGATAGTAAATCTAGTATTTCTTATGCTAGCAAGCAGTTTGTTGGTGTTAAATGAGATGTGAGGTCACACCAACCTGCCAACCTCAAGACAGAAAACATCTCCTAAATAAATATCTTTCATGTACGTGGCTCATACAACCTAACATACTGTAAGGACGTCTTGAAGTATACTGGTTGTGTAGATACATATTTTAGAGTGATACAAATGCTAATATAAAATTTCTATTCTAATACATAAAGTATGAAAGCTAATATAATGGATACGGCTTAAAATAAACAGAGCACCATCATTTTAAGTGCTCTGGTGATTGTTCATTTCTCACGAACTCAAACTCTAAAATAAACCAAGTAATAATACAATAATTAATTACATTACATTCTACATTTCGGCATCATTAATTGTTACAAAAATAACATAGATTTATTTTTTAAAAAGTTTATTCAGAAAAAACAAGTAATCTTTCCATTATAAGTTGTTTTTGATTATTGTGCTTCTGTGTCAGTGATGCAGTTGTTCTTTATACACACTGCCTACTATACTTTTACAGCTGTGATTACACACACCACAGCTGCATGATTCAGTTATTTTACATCCTGAGATAATGCTACTTCTGGAACGCTTCAGTTCAGCCTGATTCGCATGATGCATCATAAAAAAGTGCATAAGTTACAGACTATGCAAAAGTTTCAAAAACGTTTCCAGTAATGATTAATGATATATGTAAATAATTATTGCCAGTAGAAATGATCACTTATAGGTTTGTTTAATTTTTCAAAAAATGCTTACAGAGATTTGTATCCAATGCCCAAACCCTAGCCAATGCATGCAGTGCCGGTCCCAAGCACGGATAAAATGGAAGGGTTGCCAGTGTGCGAATCAGATGGTATAATGGTCCGCTGTGGTGACCCTGTGCTGGGAGCAGCAGAAAGACCAACAACATGTTACAGAGCTATAAAATATGTAGATTAATGAGCATATTAATAACATTGGTCAGGCAAATAAGATAGCAACGCCAAAAGAAATGAGATAGGTTTTCAAAATGGTTAGAAGAAAACACTGTGTTGAGTTTCTTACACAAACATGAATAGTTAGATGTACTGTATGGAAGTATAATAGTGCCAAAATTCCCCAAAGCAAAATAGCATGTTGAATTACATCAACTGGAAAAAACTTGTTGCAACAAAAATGTTTGAATTTTTCTGCATTGATCTGAATTGAAAAAATGCTTACAGCATTTACAGTGCTTGAAATTTTTGGCACTGCAATTTATTGAGGTTGAACGTTTCAAATGAAAATGTTATTCAATCATTTAAAATTCAATGCAAAAATATTCAAGCTACTAAATTGCAGTTTAAAAATATTTTCAAGTGTTAAAAATTCCATCTGCATAATTTTTTAACATCGCAGATTCAGGTGGACAAAATCCAGGTAATCAAATTCAGGTCGAAAGAGCAATGGATTACCGATTGCTGCAGCGTACTTTAAAGTGTGCTTCCATCTCTTTCCAACTGCTGAACTTTCATGGAAAATAAATTGTTTGTTTGCCTTTGTTAATTGTCTTTGTGATTTCTAACAATACTGTTGATAGTTTGGAAACTAAATATCAGAAGATTTTGTCAAGGTTTTAGGCCCTCCAGCTTTCAGCTGTACACACAATGGCAAGATTAATTAAGTGCAATAAAAACTAAGTTAAAAAAAGCAACAGTTCATTTAGCAAATCTTGAGTAAAACAGCTAAAGCCAGCTAATGTATTCAGTGTGTATGAAAAAAAGCATTGCGTTAGGAGCAGGGGCAATAAGGATGTGTGATTTAATATAAGATAAGATAAGATATGCTTTTATTCGCCACAGTGGGGAAATGTCTATGTGTTAGTAGTAAATGCATTAGTGTACTTGAATGAATTAATAGCTAACAACTGTTATCATATTAACAGCATTATTGAAGAATGATTTAATTATTTAGGAGAAATCATTACACTTTGCCCTAAATGTGTTTGTTTCTGCCTTTAAGGTCGAGCAGCAGTACTCGCACAAGTTTAAAGTGAAAGTGCTGCGTGCAGAAAATGTCACCAAAGGAGCTTTGGGTGACTTATGTGAGTTGTGGAACATTTTTCAGTGGTTAAGCATGCTGATGCTTTTTTACATCAAATATCCAGCACCGTCCTCATGTGGAGTTAAACACTTGTAAATTAAGGCACTGGAACATCCAGAGCAAAATGATGAAACTCTTAGATGAACATACTCTGTCAAATCTTGGTTTTCTTTTGTCTTCCATATGTGTGCACGTGTGTGTGTGTGTGTGTGTGTGTGTGTGTGTGTGTGTGTGTGTGTGTGTGTGTGTGTGTGTGTGTGTGTGTGTATTTCCATGTAGTGGACACCCCAGACCCATATGTAGAGCTTTTCATTCCCACATCTCCTGAGAGCAGAAAGAGGACACGGCACATTGATAATGATATCAACCCTGAGTGGAATGAAAGCTTTGAGTTCATACTGGACCCAAACCAGGACAATGTACTGGAGGTAACCTTGAACAGCTTCAAATCCTTTATGATCTTTTTTTGAACTTTTTTGAACTGTTGACATCTACATAACTTAAATTTTTTTTTTACACTTTTCCTAATGTCTAATGCAATGTTTTCAGCTAACACTAATGGATGCTAATTATGTGATGGATGAGACACTGGGCATGAGCACGTATCGCATTTCCCAAGTTAAAGTGGGACAAAAGGAACAGGTGCCCTTTCTTATAGGAAAAGTAAGGAGCCATATTTTTCTTTCTTTCTTTCTTTCTCCCTTATTTTATATATCCCTTATAATATCGAGTAGGTCCCCCTTTTTCCATTAAAGCAGTAATGTCTTTCTGTCACAAGCAGCATTGACTTATTCATCAATCTGAGCTACAGTAGCTCTTCTATTTGATCGGGCTACATGGACCAGCCTTTACTCCCCAAGTGCAGCAAAGAGCTTTGGCCTCCCGTGACCCTTTCAGCGGTTCACCGGTTTTCCTTCTTTGGAGCACTTTTGGGAGGTCCTGACCTCTACAGACTGGGGAGATCTTGCAAGAGCTAGGCACTGTAGTTTTGGAGTTGCTCTGCTGCAGTTGTCTAGACATCACAATTTGGGCCATCTCACAGTAGGTACATTTAGAATATCTCATTATAATGGCACCCAGAAGTTGCTAGGATATATTAGGCAGGAAGTGAACAGTTGAGGTGTTGGAAGCAAAACAAATAAGAATTTGAGTGAAGTTGTAACGGCTTCACTGGCCAAAATGACCCAAATTGTGATGTCTAGACAACTCCAAAACTAACTACTGTAGCTCTTGCGGGATGTCCCCAGTCTGTAGAGGTCAGGACCTCCCAAATGACTGGATCAAAGCAACTCTAAAACTGCAGCTCTTGTTCCCAAGCTGCAGGGGACAGGACATACCAAAAGTGGCCCAAGAAAGGAGAACCGGTGGACTGGTGTCACGGTGTCACAGTAATGTGCGGCAAGCCTCAATGATGCACATGGGGAGTGAAAGTTTAGATCAAATTGCTGAAAAGGTTACTGCTGGTTCCATAGAAAGGTGTCAGAACACACAGTGAATCAATGTTTTTGGGGCAAAAAGGGGACCTTATCAATATTAGGCAGCTAGTCGTAATGTTATGGTTAACTGGTGTATTTTATCCTACGGTGAGCGCACTAATGGAGTGTCTTTGTGTTCTTCTATCAGACCACAACAGTGTTCTTAGAGCTCAGTCTGGAAGTCTGGTAGGTACCAGCTGAACGTGACAGCTGTTTCTTTTTACAGATAATGTTTATTTGTTGATTTATTTTGTGTAGACCAAACAAAAAAGGCCTGGCAATGGAGCGGAATATTTTATGTGGTTCTTTTGAACCTGGCAGGATAAAAGGGCTACAAAGGATAAATAAATAAATATGGCCACTTTTCTCACTCATTCTATCATTCGATCTGTTTATAAGTAGCAGGAGTATAGATGTCATAACACCCTGAATAATATGAATGACATAGCTCTTGAGTTAGAATGAATTAACTTGTGTATGTGTTCATGCATCTTATGCGGCTCACTGGTCTAACTGTGCTCCTTATGAATAAGCAACAATATTTTGTAAGCTATAAGCCCAGGAGCCCAATAAACACAGTTTATTCAAGTTTGTGAATAAGCCTTTTTTTTGCTTTTCAGACTTTGTATCATATATCTCTATATAGTTTTTCAGACAAGTTGACAATAAAGCTTAAGTAAATCAATAAATAAAGTCTTGTGTCTCTGTGTCTGTGTCCAGTTCTGCTATCGATCTGCGGTTTAGTCTTGCCCTGTGTGACAAAGAGAAGCTGTACCGGCAGCGGCGAAGGGAGCATGTCATGCTGGGTATCAAGAAACTGCTGAACATCGAGAAGCCACGATTCCTGCCTTCTAGCCCCCAGGAGGTGCATTACACACACATACTCTTTCTTATGCACTGACACGAAAGTTGTTGCTTAATTTGCAAACAGACTTGAGTAACATCCGAGTTTCATGGTGCATCAGCATGGTGCATCACAGTGCTCATTTATAAACCTGCAAAGTAGATCACATACACTAACCACAATGACAGTCATTCATTTATAAAATGTATAATCTTTTTAACAAGCAAACTAAGCATATGACTCCTGACTTAGCCACTGTATGAATAGCATTTTTTTTTTTGTTCTGTTCTTTAAAAGGTTAGCTACTCCTTACTCTTATCCCTATACCTTGTGGCAGATTTTGGGATGTAACATACCTAGAAATAAAATGTTGACATTGTTATATATTAGATATTATTGCAACGCAATAAAATGTATCTGTGGAACAATGGAAGACCTCCTATGTTCCACTATGTTTCTTCTTAGCTTTCTTCCAAAGTCACAGGGCAGAGCAGGCTTGGCTGGTGACAAGGCCCTCTCAGCCTCAGATTCAGTCATCAGCCGCTAGTATGTTGAAACAGCCCCCTGGATCCACTAAGCCTGTTCTATCTTGATCTGGATCAAATCAGCTGCATCCATTTTGCTCTCTGTCATAGATTGGTGGGAGGTGGATGCAAGAGCAGAGTTTTCTATTACGTAAAAGTGAAAAACACATAAACTGCAACTAGGATCACATAACAAACACAAACTAGACAAGCATGGAGTAAACCTGAACATGGCAACGATACAACAACATACAACAATGCTCCTCACAACAGACACTGCCCAGAAATGCTATACAAACACTGACGAGCATTGTGCATAACCATGGTTCATGTGCTGTCTGTGATCGTGTGACGTTTGCTTGATGTGAACATGTGGCGTGCAGTGGCTGGCTGGGTGCTGTAGTCCCACACTACTAGCTATCCATGCTAAACTGACTCCAGTGCGCAACATGTATGTAACTCTACTGTCTCCTGTCATACTGTCTTTATGTGTGGAGCCTCACCTGATGCCAAGAGAACCAGAAACAAACCAACAAATAACAGAACAATATAAACCCCAAAACATGCCGACACGTAGTGGCTTGTAGAATATTCTGTCCTCAGTTTCTGTACTTGAGGGAATAATCAGTGTAACTGTGACCAAACATTTAAAGGCAAGCCTGTTCTTTCTAATTCAGGAAACTCAACATGAATATTTATCTTAAAGTACTGATAACATTAAATTGTCTAGTCAAAATTTGTATTTGAAAAACGTTTTCGGTAATTGTGGTCCGGAACTTAACCCAACAAAGCTGGGCTGCACTTTTGAACATTTACAGTCTATAGTCAATACAGACTATTTCAAGCTGTATTTGTAATAACATTACACATTACATTTCTACTCTGAGTAACGCATTTAGTTTCTGTTACCTCCCTTTTGTTATATACCGGCATGATGTGACAGCGCACATGCTTTCGTTTCGTCTGTATGAACGGTCATTCTCTGGAGTATGGAAGCATATTGGCTTCATCATAATAATTCCAGTTTTCTTTCATACTGGAACCTGCTTACTTCAGTGCTTGTCCAATGTTCATAAAGAGACATATGTAATTTTTTTTATCACATTTACAACAGACTAATAACCATTCGAGAGATACTGCACAAGCTACTCCACCCATATTAGCTGTTGTCACAGGAAGAAACTCAGAGCTGTCATTTCCTTCATTGGATGCCCACTGTCTTAAAAAAGCTTTTAAAACTACTAATTAATACTAATTAATATTTTCAAATTAAAATATACAGTGATCTCTTATATTTAAGCTGAAACTATAACCTATGGCATGCACATTCTTTCAGCAATAAAAACTGACTGTCATGGTTTATATATAATGCCAAAAAAAAAAGACATAAAGAGTGAATGCTACTGTTATAACATTTACAACACTTGTTTTTCTTTTCAAGTGCAAGGTACTGCCTGGGGGTTATTATAAATTACAAATGCTGATAAGAAACTGTCTAGAATGATCAAACGTCAACTGCACACATCACACTCACAAACACACACACAAAGTGAGAAGTGAGGACTCCTCACAGAAACTGAGTGAAAAACCCAAGACTTTTCAGGTTACTGTAAAGATAATGTAATGTCTAAAAGCTTGTAACAGAGAGGGATTTCACAATTATTTGGCAATTCATGAATTGGTTTTAGTGCTCAAAATAGAGGTTCTGATTTCCAGAGAAAAATGGCCAGATTGTGCAAGAGCTTATGTCACTTGCATACTTACAACTTAAATTTGAATCTAAATAATCAGATTGTCCCTGATAAGCAAGCCGAGGGCGCCGGTAGAAAGGATAAACCCCCTGAGAAGGCAATAGGAAGAAACCTTGAGAGGAACTAGACTCAACAGGGAACCCATCCTCTTTTGGGTTATAATCAATAGCAGGAATTGCGTTCCAGTCTTAATGTGTGGTCATTTTTACTTTTGTGCCATCAAGAAGTTCCTGGGAGGCCAGTGTTTCAAACGTGAAGCAGGCAGTCCGATCATGGCTTCAGCTTACAGAGAAAATCTTTTACCTTGATGATATCCAAGCGCTAGTGAAGCACTGTTTTCCAGGGAATTATATAGTGGAACAAAGAGAGCTTTTAGTTTCATATTTGTGTTCTGTTGTTCTGCACAATTATCAAAATTTCCGCCTTGACTTGAATTACTAACTTGCAGTTGTTCGTAATAAATTAGTGAAACGAGCGATATAAATAACTCAACACAATTAATAATACAAGTAGTTTCTCCAAATTCTACTTTTATATGAAATGCTACTTTTAATTATTACAGTATTAATATTATAGTACAGAACTATTACAGTATCAAAATTTTTCAACCCCTTGATGAGAAACATCTTCAGTATTTAGTAGAGCTCCCTTTAGCAATATGATATATAGCCAGGCACTAGCTTCTGGAAGTCTTTCTGAGGACCCATTCCTCTTGGAATCTAGGTCAGTGAGATTCTTGGGGTTGCATGCTGCAATTGCTTTTTAAAAATGTTTCTATTGGATTCCAGTCAGGCATCTGTGATAGCCACTGTAGAACCCTAGCAAAAGACCCCCAGAGCAGCATGAGTCACCGCCATGCTTCACTTTAGGCAGGGTGCACTTTTCTGCATATGCTTCATTCTTTCTCCTTGAAACATTCCGCTGATTCAGAGGCCCCAAAAGTTATAGTTTTCTGTCATCATCAAAATAGAACAGAACTCCCAATACCTGTGCCTTTTTATGTTTTTTTTTTTAGCATACTGGCGCCGACATCTCTTATGTTTTAGGGTCAGTAGTGGTGTACGTCTTGGGGTGACATTTAGTGTTCAGTATGCACCTTATAGTGCAGAGTGAAACTTCAGTCTCTGCTGCCACCTAATCTTTCTGTACAGTAGGTCCTTCGCAGTGAGTGGAGAAACCGTTACTGTAGCAGCAGGTGATAGATAGCTTCCTCTTTCTGCCACGTCCTGGTTGTGTAGGCACTATTCCTTTAACTTTGGAAACACTATTTCCTTTAACTGGCGAAAAAGGCTTCTTACTGTATTTCTAGGAACATTTAGTACCTTTGCAATGTTATTTCATATATTTGTCCTGTTTGTACAGTGCAATGATCTCTTCTCCTAACTTGATGGACAATTCTCTTGACTTAACCATTTCTTAAATGCAGTCAAACATCTCCAAAAACTCTCTAGAAAGTCCAGGTATTTGAGGTGTTCTACATGAAGTACACCTGAGGCATCTAGCATACTATATCTTAGCATATATTTAGCATATATCTCTGTTGGGTCAGACTGGACAGGCTGACCTTTGGTTCCTGCAGGTCCTGGAAACCCAGGTGGTCTAAAGGCCCCAGTTTGAGGTTGTTATTGATGGAGTCTCACAGATACCCTGAAGAATGCTATGGATTTTCTCACCTGGACAGCATAAAGACTGCAATTACTGGACTCCATTATTCAGTGGATATCCTCACTTGGATGTCATAAACATAAGTTATAATCACTATTGGAATTATAGAATGACTCATGGTTGTACTGAAGATCCTTAGCGCATTAACGCACTTAGCAGTTTGAATTTATAGTACACAGTTGTGGCAGAGTAATGACTCAGAATTTCAACTTCCTTTCTTCTACGTGTTGTCTCAAAGTTTTTCTTCATCACTGTAACCGGATTACTTAAAAACTAAATTATTACAATGTCCATTTTTAAAAATGATATAGAAAATGCATTGAACTGAAACTACTGTAACGAATACACAAAAGTATGCGTTACCTAATGCATGTACGTATTGTATATGAAGTAAAATACCTCAAACACAAAGCAGACAAATACAGGATAGCTTCAGATCTGCTGCTGATGGTTGGCTGTGAAAGGGCAGCACTACTGTGCTTTACTGCCACTGTGTCCTCCAGCATCACACATTCACTGTCTATACCTCTTAATCCTGTATTCAGTACAACCCAATCCATCGCAGGACACACACACACACATTCACTCACACACTACGGGCAATTCTGAATCAGAAGAATGCTAATTAGGCTAATCTGCATGCCTTTGGACTGTGGGAGGAAACCATTCCCGGAGGAACCCCACCAAGCGGGAGAGAGCACAGAGATGGGAATCGGACCCGGACCATGGAGTGCTAATCACTAAGGCACCGTGCTGCCTTCCAGAAACAATAGCAATAATAACAATAAGGTGCCTGAAGAAGTAGATGAATCAATGCTAAATAAACAAACCTTTCCACAGTGTGTGGTCAAGAGAGTGTATCATTTTTCCTTCCTCTTCGCATCGCAGGAAATTTGTCGTTGCAGCTGTCGCCTCATTTTCCCCTTACCTTTGATTTTTTTAAATTTTAACGTAATATCCTGTAACATATTTTAATTTAGATTTCTGTAAGGTTGTTTTGTGAGTGCCCATTGTTAATACAGTGAACACTCACAATGGCTATACAAATACAGTTGAACTGAACAGAATCGTAGTGATGTAATAATATGATGTGTTTCTGTGCAGGTCCCTGTGATAGCCGTGGTAGGATCTGGTGGTGGGTTCAGGGCGATGGTCGGCTTCTCAGGGGTCATGAAGGCTCTGTTCGAGTCAGGAGTGCTGGACTGCACGACATACGTCGCTGGCCTCTCTGGCTCCACATGGTACATTCGACATCATTCCACAATACTTTTGAAAATTCGAGAAGATTTTATGGCATTTCATTAACCTTGGCAATTTCCATCATGTTGTTGTTGTTTTTTTTTTTTTTACTGTTTTAACCTATTCTTACTGAACGAGTTCTGATCAGTGGCAGCCGTTTAACATTTAACAGAAAAATTGTAACTTTTACTATCAATGTAAGACAATTGCTTTGACATGAAAACTGCTAACCATGCGACAGATATTGTAACTTTAATATAAATGTGTGTTTCAGGTACATGTCTACGCTGTACTCTGACCCGGATTTCCCTAAAAAAGGCCCAGAGCAGATTAATCAGGAGCTAATGAAGAGCGTGAGCAGCAACCCTCTCCGCCTGCTCCTGCCGCAGCACATCACCAACTACATCCAGGCTCTGTGGAGCAAAAAGGCTAGCGGCCAGCCCGTCACCTTTGCCGACATCTTTGGAATGCTCATCGGAGAAACACTTATTCCCTCTGTATGTAACGAGTCTCACTGTAACATCGAAAAACTATTTGTACTTAATATGTACAATCCAAGGTGTAAATGCAGGCAGTAGCATGTCCTTGTTTATGTGAGAAAATGAGTGATGAGATTAGAATGTCTTTCTCGACCTGACTCTGTGCAGAGGATGGACACCAAGCTGAGTGAGATGCAGGAGAAAATTAATGAAGCGCAGTCTCCTTTGCCACTCTTTACCTGCCTGCATGTCAAACCCGATGTGTCCGAGCTCATGTTCGCAGGTGAGTGTGTTTGCATGTGCTTTTGTGTGTCTGTGTATAAGGGTTATTGTTTGTACTGTATGCAAATTGCAATGCTAAGGTACAACGCTTTTAGACTAGCATTGGGAAGCCATGGTCTAGATGGATGTGAAAGTGTTTGCATGCTGATTTGCATTGCCTTATTTTGTCCAGCACAGTTATTGTAAACATGCACATTTCACAAACAACATGCCATAGTATCTTAGCCTATCCACCAGGAAAACGAGCACCGAAGAACACAGGTCTCAGACTACACGCTGAAGGCATGCATGGTGAAACAGTGGCTTCGATCCGATGCATGATTACACTGTATGGCATGGATGCCCCGTGTGGTCTGCCTGGATTCGTATGGTGGCTGGGGATGKTTTCCATTAAGACTGTCCTATCATCGATTGATGCTCTGGGGACGTGTGACTTCAGTTGTTCGATAGCTCAGGACTGGAATCTCCTACAGTCTACCTGAGCCTCCAGGAACAAACTGGACTCCTTTTAATTTTAATTTTAACACATCTCCTGTTACACTGAACTTCCAGTACACATTATTATGCTGATCAATCTCTGCTCTCCGTTATCACCCAGATGATGATGGGTTCCCTGTTGAGTCTGGTTCCCCTCAAGGTTTCTTCCTATTACCATCTCAGGGAGTTTTTCCTTGCCACCGTCGCCCTCGGCTTGCTCATCAGGGACAATCTGATCATTTTGATCCATACACATTTCATACAAACTTACTTCTTTTTATTGTGTGAAGCTGCTTTGCGACAATGTCAATTGTTAAAAGCGCTATATAAATAAAATTGACTTGACTTGACTATTACAAGACAAGTTACGACAGTGTGTGTAGTGTTTCTATTTATAACACATTCCATTGCTAAACTACATTGACAGAACCAGTTACATTCCAGCTACTTAATGTGTGATAATGGTTGCACAATTCAGTTTTCTTTTTTTAGCTCAGGTGTTGTGATGACTGTGTAATTGGATACAGGACACACTGTAGTATGCATACAGCTCTCAGACGTCATCTGTCAGTGCGTCAGTGCATGAATGGCATCACCATGGGGTGTGCAGGAGTCAAATGCACAGCCAAACCCAGTGTATTATATGCAGTATATGATTTTATTATAACTTAAAGTCTACTGTATATATTTATTGCCTACATATTATACACCCCATAATGACAATACGAAAGAAGTTTATTGGAAATCTTAAAGTTAGTAAATCTTTTTTATTTTTAAATTAAAAAAAATCTAAAAAGTGCATTCTCTTTTCACTGGTCATCCTTGAGATGTTTCAGTGACTTGATTGGGATAAATTCAGTTAATTGGGCATGATTTCGAAAGACACCTGTCTATATAAGGTCCCACAGTTAACAGTGCATGTCAGAGCACAAACCAAGCCAAGAAGTCCAAGGAATTGTCTGTAGACCTAAACCTGTAGACAGGATTGTATCGAGGCCCAGGTCTAGGGAAGGGTACAGAAACTGCAGCATTGAAGGTCCCAATGAGCACAGCGGCCTCCATCATCTGTAAATGGAAGAAGTTTGGAACCACCAGGACTTTTCCAAGAGCAGGCCGCCCAGCCAAACTGAGCGACCAGGGGAGAATGGACTTGGTCAGAGAGGTGACCAAAAACTCGATGGTCATTTTGAAAGGGAAAGCATTTGTCTGTGGAGAGAGGAGAACCTTCCAGAAGAACAACCATCTCTCCAGCACTTCACCAATCAGGCCTGTATGGTAGAGTGGCCAGATGGAAGCCACTCCTTAGTAAAAGACACATGACAGCTGGAGGTGCCTGAGAAAAAAATTCTTTTGTTGAAGCCCCTTACAGCCTCAAATCCTTTTGAGTATGAGGCTACGAGAGATGGTTGTTCTTCTGGAGGATTCTTATCTCTTCACAGGGAAAAGCTGGACCTCTTTCAAAGTGACCTTCGGGTTCTTGGCCACCTCTCTCTCCACCAGGGGTAGCTCAGTGGATAAGGCGTTGTCCTACTTAATTTCATTTTCGAAAAAAAAAAAAAATGTAATCCACACATACACACCTGTTTGCTACTCTGCAATTTTCTTTGACGTAACAGGACAATGACCTCCATTAAGGCTTAAATGACAATTGTGTATAACCTGTGCTAATTGTGATGTATTTTAATTACCAGATTGGGTGGAATTCAGCCCCTATGAGATTGGCATGTCAAAATATGGCACATTCATGACCCCTGACCTTTTTGGCAGCAAATTCTTCATGGGAACTGTAGTTAAGAAATATGAGGAGAACCCTCTCCACTTCCTGATGGGTAAGACTAACGCATCTCTTACTCCTGTATACGCTACAGTCAGATAAACAGATTTTGGATGCGTGCAGAAATTTTTTTCAAGTGGAATCAAATTTTGTTTAAAATCATTATAAAACACTCCTTCCCACCCTTGTTCTTCTTCTCTTCCCTTTTGCTCAGAAGTATTTATTGAGTCATTATGAGTCTAAACCACAATGACCAGCAATTCCCTGGGGGTGTCCCACCAGTCTGTATTTCAAAATTCACAGTATAAGAGGGAAAAAGCAATGAACATTCTTAGAAAGCAGTTTCTTAAATATGGCAATTTATATCCTAAATCTCAGTTCACACTCTCAATGAATAAACAAAAATGCTATACATTTTTGAAGTATACAGGACAGTGTGGCTGTTTCTTTGTGTCAAAGGACATGCTTTTTATGTTTATGTTTCTGGATTAAGGATCTGCTCTGAAGCTTTATTGTCTGCTTTTGAATCCCAACCCATTTAGGACAAACAGTAATCTGATGATCTTTTGTAATCTTGTGTGTGTGTGTGTGTGTGTTTTCTTAAGGGGTTTGGGGTAGTGCCTTCTCCATTCTTTTTAACAGAGTATTGGGGGTAAAGGACGTCCCTGGAGGGAGCACCATGGAGGAAGAGCTAGGTAGGCCACAGACACACTACATTAGGCCTCATGTACACACTGACAAGCCCAGGACTGTCACACTCTGTCACACTTCTCATGCCCGCTGCCAAATGGCGTGTGATGATTTACTGCATCAGAGCACAGGCACAAGATCATCTGATGACAGCAAGCTTTCATTTACACTCAGCTGTAGAATATTTTTGGCAGCATTACCCCACTCTGATATGAACTCTCGGTGTGTATGAACTCAGTTTTATGAATTTGGAAGTTAAACTTGTGTTATCAGCTAAATATTTTCGAAACTTTTGAAGGCAGAATTAGTTAGTTAATGAAGAGGAAGAGATATGAGATGAGACATGCATCATACAGTATCTGATCATAATCAGATTGCTGAGCTGATGTTTGACCAGATATAGGCCTGTATGGTTTTAAAAATAACCATCATATTTCCTGTAATTGGGGTTTCACATTTTTTTGTGCCTTTTTTGCCTAGTGTCAAAGCAAAAGAGAAAAGGTGTGAAGGAGGCCACATCATCTTTACTTATCTTCTGAAAGCGAAACTAACACTAATTTGTCGCAGCATGCCTGAGTGTACTGTGAGAACACACTGCGTGCTAATATGTACAGAGAGAAATGATAATAAACTCCTTTAATAAAGTTTATATTAACTTGATTTACTTGAAGTGTGCAGCACTTCAGCAAACACCACTTGTGTTATAGAAATGAACAGGACTTGCAAAATGCTTTGCTTTAAAAACAGTCCAAAGCTCCCAGATTGGAGAGTGTTAAAACAACCAGTCTGTCCTTACACTGGATCCTGACAGTCACATAGATTACCATCCTTACTAACTCAGCGCAAGCATATGCTGAGGCTTGATAGTTTCCAACTTGGCCTCTTTTGTGTCTAATTGAGGAAATTAAAATGAGACTTTGTGTGTATGTGTGTGTGTGTGTGTGTGTGAGAGATGGGGGGCATTTGACACTGGCTAGTCTTGTTGGCTTCGGTTTGAACAATTCTTGAATAAAACACGAGTCTATCTGGGTTTGTATAGTCTCTCAATCTCCTGAACCACTTGTGGTACTAGAAAAATGTACACTAGATGAACCGGATTTGTGACAGGATTAGTGACCGTAGCATGACCAGAGAGACCAAGCATCTACACTAAATCCTCTGTACTGTTTTACACCACATGGGTGACATTATTTGTGAAACTGCAATTCATAGACGCATGGTCTTTCAAGACACAGGTACACGCATGTAAACATTTATACGCCCCCAGACAAATCCTTTTTTTGTTTATATACTTTAATTTGTGTTTATTATTTAGATTTACAGATTTATTATTTAGATTTATGATTTAATTTACAGCCTAAACCTGAGCTTCCAGAGTAATGTTGGCAATGCTAGCACACACGTATCATTTCTTATCTTGACAGAAAGTTTTTTAGCAGAGCACCAGCATTGCGAAACACATCACCATTCAGGAGTTACTCATACACACATACACATACGCTTAGTCCTCCTAGTTTCCCAACTTCTGATTAACATTAGGTTGCCAAATCTTGGCAAAATCTTTAAAAAAAAATCTTTTTGCCAAAATCTAGGCAAGATTGCCAAGTCTTTAGACACATATCCATGCTTACCAACAACCAATAAATTATTTAAACCTACCTGATATGAAGTGTGCTCTACAAACACAAGCAATTTTGCGATGATCATCTGAGTTTTATCATTTTTTAAATAGCAGTGGGATAGTATAATAGCTGGTGTGAGATAAAAGGCCACAACAACATTGCCAGATGATATTCTTGGTAGCTCAATAGCCTACGGACATTTGTATATACTTCCAACATTGCACTGTTCATGCCTCCAGCTAACACCATGACGTAGACTAAAATGCTCTACATGAGTCACTCAAGTGTTTTGAGATCTTGCCATCAAAAAGACAGTGGCCCTCTAGAGGCTCTGGTTTTTCCAGTGAGTATGTAGCTCACTTTGAATGAAAGTACATTCATTAAAATATGTGGCTAGTTCACAAAAAAAGTATTGACAGGTTTACCTATGAGTACATCTCATCTATTGTAAGAGTTTTATTCTGATCAGGGGTACAGTGGGTCTGGAGCAGTACAGTGTGCTATCATGTGTAATGCATTTAATTCAGCATATATTGTACACTTTTGTAGAGGGACAGTTAAGTGATAACTTTTGTGTGTGTGTGGGGGGGGGGGTGAAACTTCTGATTAGTCATAAGCAAGAGTTAATGACTAATCAGCCCTCCATATGTATTTGTGTCGTAGAACATATAAAACCCGAGCATATTGTGGGAGAAGACGGCCTGGACAATGATGAAGAGCCTCGCAATGGTGAGAAACTACATGACCCACATGACACAGCTATAAGCTCTCATGTTCAAAATGTTTAAATATGTTTTTCACTGTTTTTTTTTTTTCCAACACATTAAACAAAAAGGGAATACACTCAAAGTATGTGATCCATCAGCAGAAATTATTACACATAGTGGTCATGTACGTACATTGTACAAATGCTAAATCTAATTTAAAGTGCATCTGATTACTAGTTTAGATTCTGCAGTTTAAGGAATTCAGATAGTATTCATGTGAACCAGTTATTGTATTCACGGTGTTAAGGATGTTGACACTAACAGGAAGAAATAGATGATTATATTAGCCTGATTAATAGATGTGAGGCAGCGGGACCAAGGCTTAACCAAGATCACTTAACCAAGAACCTGAGCCTGGTTATGTGTATTGTGTTTGGTTTTTATTGCTGGGCTTTGAAAGCACATGATCAAATCACACGTTGTATGAAAGCAAAGTGTGTTAACTGCGTTACTGTGACTTTGTGGTCATTCACAGCCGGCACGCAGAACGACCAGCAGCATGCACAGGCCAGCTGGATGCAGCGCATGGTTTCCTCTCTGTTCAGTGACTCGGCTCTGTTTAACACGCGTGAAGGAAGAGCAGGAAAAGTGCACAACTTCATGCTGGGTCTCAACCTGAACACTAGCATTCCTTTCTCACCCTTTAGTGAGGTCTTGACCCAAAACTATCCTGAGGAGGAGGTAGATGCTGTAACAGGTATAAACTAAAAACATTACATAACTGTTGTACTATATAGGATAAACATTGTACTATGTAAAAGGTGTGTAAAAGGAGAAAATCCTTTGGCGACTAGTTTTCCTCAACGGTGCTTTTATCCGGTGGTGCTCGAGCTATTTCAGATTGTAATTCAGTTCTGCAAGTTACATTGATCAGCACTGTACATTAACTTCTTCCTGCTGCTCCCTCCTGCATTCTCTCGCGCTCTCTCTCTCTCTCTCTCGCTTCATTTTGGAATGCTGTTAGACCCCAATGAGTTTGACCGCATCTACGAGCCACTAGATGTTAAGAGCAAGAAGATCCATGTTGTGGACAGTGGACTGACCTATAACCTTCCCTATCCTTTAATCCTGAGGCCTCAGAGGGGTGTTGACCTCATAATCTCGTTTGACTTCTCGGCGCGACCCAGTGACTCTAGTCCTCCATTCAAGGTGATTATAAGCGTTCGAGCGCATGCAGTAGTAAATGCTTCACATCCTCATACACAGAGAAACACACGGCTGCCAATCTCAGCAATGTAGTCTGTTAGTGTTTTTATTAATGGTCCTGAACTTTAGGATAATGAATTATAGCATTGTGAAGTTGCAGGGTGTTCAAACATGTTCCAAAAAAGAGTCAAGAAAATCACCAGGTTAATTTAGCAATATTTCTGGACATAGAAACCTCAGCTTTGTTCACAGACATGTTTCGTCTTAACCATGGATCTACAGTAATGTAGATAAATGCCAAACAGAGATCATGTTCACCCTGTTTCTTCTACTCCTTAGTGAATGCTATGTGTTTTATTCGTGTTTTGATTAGTTGTATCTTCCTTCGTTTAATGTATTTTTTAGCTCACAATAATTCTCACCCCTTTATTTTCATGCCAAGAATCTTTTAATAGGTTGTATGTGACTAATTGAGTAAATCCTCTTATTAAGTACATGTCTTGCGCTGGCATTGCATATGGCCTCAGGTCTGGAAAAAAGCGCAAGTGCAAGAAAACGCCCTTAGAATGAACCTCTCTTCTCCCCTCCCTGGATGGTGTGGTATTTGTTTATAATGTGGGAGGGACCTGTTCCCGTGGCAGCAAAACAAGAAAACACGTCATATAATACTCCACTATAGTGAGCAGGATAATAATTCAGCTAACGTACTTTGAAGTGCTTTCTGTTTTCTTTAGGAGCTTTTGTTGGCTGAGAAATGGGCACGTATGAACAAGCTTCCCTTTCCCAGAATTGATCCCAAAGTGTTTGATCGAGAAGGGATGAAAGAGTGCTATGTCTTTAAGCCCAGTAAGGGAGACAAGAACTGTCCCACCATCATCCACTTTGTCTTGGTTAACCTAGACTTTAGAAAGTTTAAAGCCCCAGGTAAGTGTGTGTGTGTGTGTGTGTGTATTTAAAATTATATTGGTAGAGGCAAACAAAAATCTAAAAAGAAGAAAATGAGAAAGAAAGAGAGAGAGAGAGAGAAAAAAAAAAGTTTTTCAAAGCGCTGCTGTAGGCCAGGTGCAGTTATCTGATTTATCTACTTTAGCATGGTTGAGGTATTTAAAATTATTAAAAGATTATTTGTGTGTAGCAGCACAGCTCAGAGAGATGTTCCAACTCTAACATGAACAATAGGTTTGTTTTAATACGCTCGTTTTAATGTTATCGTTATTGTTTCTATAGCAACAGCTCATACACAGGGATCCAAATAGTAGACACTCCATATGATCTAAGAATAACATAATGTAAGGATGGAATTTTTATTTTTAAGTAAAAATCTATAATAATTTTTACATTTACAGAAGGAGCATTAAATATTGACAATTTGAAACAGTTAAAGTTTCTCAGCAGCACAGAACAGGACAGAGGAGGTTACAATGTCAGATTCCTTGTGAATATGACGTGTTATAGGATGTGTTTTTTAGGCAGGGAGAGAGAGAGAGCGAGAAAGAAAGCTGGTGCGGGAACAGCTGTTTGTTGTAGCTATAACAAAAGTGAGTTAACTTGACTCAGACGTTCGACAGCAATGAAGCTAGCTATAAACCATTACAGTATGTGATGTGTCTTTTATTATAAAACAGGTATTTCTGACCGAGTAGTCTGTTTGGATGAGAGTGGTGATAATAGTCGATAACAGCACTGGGATATTTAACTAACTAACATACATGTGTGTTGATATTCAATACAGCAACCCGACCTTGAGTGTAATATTGATTAATTGATAGATTACACATGGTAATTGTTGGATAAGTTCTGGGTTAGAAGAGGAATAAAGCACTTTATCATTCCTAAGCAGCTTGACAAATACTTACAGTTTATAATATATTTATATAACTATTTTTCACAAATTTAATGTACAACAGATTTAACCTGTTTGAATTTAAAAGTATTAAACACCATCAGCATATTAAGAACTGTAATAATTGTGAAAAAATATTGTGAAATAAATAATCTTTCTAACTCTCATGTATTATGTTTTGTGAACATTCTGTACTTCATGCTCTGCAGGAGTTCCTCGAGAGACTGATGTGGAAAAGGAGTTCGCTGATTTTGACATCTTCGATGACCCTGAAACACCATATTCCACCTTTAACTTTCAGTATTCCAACAAGGCCTTCACTCAGCTGCACGATCTCATGGAGTTCAACACGCTTAATAACATCGAGGTGAGGCGTTTAAAGCCATGCTATCCCATAATGTCGTGCAAACATCCTGTAATGTCCTGACCAAAATCGTAATCATCATGTAATCACCCATGTTCATGCGGAAAATTTTGATTAATCACTTTTTATTAACGATGTCATTTATTAGTGATGTCATTGACTTTTATTAGCTAATCAAGAGTTTGTGGCAAAGCAGACTAAAAACACAATTAGAGCATTCAATTAGATGCATGTTTTTAGCTTCTCAACGACTGAGGCTGTTCTTAGAAATAACCAGATGAATATTAAACAGCACCCTAAGTCTGGATAAATATCTTCACCGAAAGTTAAAACTGACAGGAAATATAACGATTTTTATGGATATGATGAAAGTGATAGTACCTCCTGGACATTAGTCTAGCTTTTCTACATCATAGTATATTTGAGAGAGAGCATGTTCATGATCAGTGATGCAGTGATGAGGGCTATAAAAAAAAGTAAGGTCACTAAAATCTTACTAAAACAGCCTTACTCTTATGGACACGCCTCTGGCATACTTTACTGGCTATGCAAGGCATGTGTTCTGTGGTCTTGAAAACAAGATAGGATCGTTTAGCACTTTGTTTGACTCAGACGGGAATGAGGACACATCAGACAATAGTGTTAAGTAGCAGAGTGTCTTTCTGTACAGTATTTTAAAACCTGCTGGTTTGGACAGTGTGGACGTCACTTGGGTTTACCCAGTGTCATGGGGAATTTTTCACTCTTTTTTTCTGTCTTTAGTAATCAGCAGAAAAAAAAAAAACAGCCACATTAGTAAGTTTCCATTAGCAATGAGCAAGTACAGTATTTCGTGCTAGTTCTCTCAAACCGCTCCATCCTGATGTTTGACCATGCCTGATGCTGACACTGTGGATGGCAACAAATTAACACGGTTGTAATCAGATGACAGTTGGCGATTCTGGTGTTGGCAGTATTCATTTGGTGGAGTGACATGAGAGAGGCTTTGCAAAAGCCATTTGCTTCAGTCGTCCCTGCACAGTTTGACGACACTATAAAAGGTAGCATAGCTATCCTACTTTTCAAACCACTTATCCAATACATACTTCTCAGGATGCAGGGTATAGATAAGCAAAGGCAAGAAACTCTGTGCTTGAGGTACTTGGGGCTAGCTAAAAGAAAGAGTGGAAGACCACTTTTTTATATAAAAAACGGTATATGAGTCAAGGAGATCTGAGAGTAGCCAAAAAAAACAAGCAGTACCTAACTGTTCTGGCAGAAACTTACTCGGCTCAAGTCACCCCAGTCACTGTAGCATATCTTAACGACACCTATGTAAAGCCATAGACTCATTAATAATCTCTTGATTTTGTGCTCTGCGAAATTATAAGGTTTATCAATATAGATGATATTACAGTCTATCAGCAGTTGCCAGTGTGGTGCTCTGCGAAGTCAGAGTGATGAGGTATGTGCAAAAACACACCAGAAACCTGGGGTGCAACAGGGCTGCTTTCTGAGCAGCGCTTTCACACTGCATAAGACAGTAAAATACCTAAACATCTTCATCAGTAAAATACCTAAACATCTTCATCAGTAAAATACCTAAACATTTTATTTTGTGTTTAAGCTTGAAATTGTCTGGATTTAGTGACAGCTTAATTTTGCTTAATAATAATAAGGTGTGAGATAAATGTGTGAGATACAAAAAATGAATAGAACAAGATTTATGATTGAATCTAAAATGACTACATTGGCTTCAATCATCAGATACGTGGTTTAATTGTAACCTGACTAAAAAATAAATTAGTTCAGTTTGACCACATATAAGATATTTTATATGCATGATGTAATGTTTTGCTGTGTACTTCTGCTGCGTGCTCTTTTTGGTGACTTATCTTGTCCTCAATGGCATATACTCATGGGAAAACATTTCCCTCTGGATTTGCGTCCATAAGTAAACAGCACACTTTTTTTCCCATCAAGTGTCTTACAGTATACTGAACTACACACTTGACCTACAAATGTAGATAGCCAGCAATTGAGCACAATTATTTCATATAAAACATTGATAGCCACAGAGTGGTCGGTAATGTTATTTCGCTACATAATAAATAGTCCTCTTGACCACCAATTGGCTCAGTGCAAATGACTTCTAAAGATCGTGTATTTACTAATACTTCTTTCACCATATTTTCCTCTCTTTCACTTTCCTCCACAGGTGATCAAAGAGGCAATTAAGGAGAGCATTGTGTACAGGAAGGAGAATCCATCACGCTGCTCAGTGTCGCTCTCTCTCAGCGAGATACAGAGCAGAAAGATTTTAAAGAGGGATACTAGAGGGCTCGTGCTCAAATGACCCGATGTATTATAAACAGATTAAATATCTGCTTAGTGCTGAACTGATTAAAGACATGTCATTTTTTTTATTTAAATGTATTGAAGAAGCCATGTACTGTAAATTATCGTTCAGACCAAAAATTGTGCTGGAAGGATGTTAATCCATACCTACATTTATCAGTCTGAAACCCGATAGAGAATTTTTTTTTTGTTTGTTTTAATTTAATTTAAGAGAATTTTACTTATTCTGCTACTGTATGTAAAACATTCATTCAAAGACTTTTCTCTTCCGTACTTCTTTTGCTCTTTGGTAAACCCCAGTTTGGCTGGTTCTAAAATGCTGTGTAAAAACAAAGTGTTTTTTCTTTTCTGTCTTAAATCTGTTCTTTTTGTCTTCATAGCTCACATTCATGCCTGTCAATCATCAACGATTAATGTTGACTGGCCTTTGCTATTAAATAATCCATATTGTCTCAGTTTTGCGACAATGACCATTGTTAAATGCACTATATAAATAAAATTGAATTGAATTGAATTGTACATTTTAAAATTTAGCAATATTGCATAGAAAAATAGTGAACCCTTTTGGTGATCCAGTCAATCTATCAGTTTAGGAGCACAGAGACATATGTTTTGGAGAAAACATCAGTTCATCTTAATGCTATTTCACCTTGTCTATGAAACCCAGTTAAAGGCTAGTTTGCTGTTTACACTTAATAATAACCTGAATGTTAAGGGCAAGTGTAACTTAACAACAGTTTCATTGTATAAGTCATTTTATATCATAATCACTGTATGGTACATATCCAATCCCAAACCACACATGAAAAGTGGCTATAAATTGTACATTTTGTAAAACAAAACATTTGCAGAGTCGCATTCACCTAACTAAGATTGTGTTGCGAATTGTCCTCAGTATGAGTCTGCTCTGTGCGAGACAGAGACAGGAAGATATACAGAGTGAAACACAGTGCAGTGCAGTGTTTTAAAGACTTTTCACATCATCCTCAACCTCACTTGAGTGGAGCAGTGTGGTAGACAGCAGGATTATAGACTCACACATGCTGTACAGTTTTACATACTACAGTGTGAGTGGAACATAACTGCAACACACAGGGGATTTTTTTTTCTTTATATTTAATGCCATCAGATTATATTCTTGATAAATATTACATGGTTACCCTATCAGACACTCAACTGTCGACTGTCCTTGTTATAAATGAAGGGACAATCTGCTGATTGGTTGATGGGGGATTCTGAGTGACCTATTGTTAAAAATGTAGAGGTTACCATTGTTGAACCCCCCCAAAAATACGCACAAACATACACACTGTTTTGTAAAATTTAGTAATTGGAAAAATTATGTCTGAAGGGTTAATTTTTTAAATTTTTTTTATGAAAGCTAAATTCTGTAAATAATTTCTATATTTATTACAAATCATATTAAATTGTTCTATCTGTGTGATTTTTTTTAATCACATGATCTAAACAGTTAGGAACTCTGCTTTGCCACGATTGAAGAAAAATGCTAACTGTTAAGCGCTTGCACTCACTGTGTGTTGGGTTCAGTGAGATGGTGTTAAGGGTCAGAAGATTTGTTGCTTATCATTTCAGTTGTTCACTAGAGAGGATGTCTTCTGCTCAGGTGCTTGTGCCTGTGAAAACACACTAATATGTGATCTGCTTGAATAACATCATCATTATTAATGTAGTATTATTGAATGATTATAATTTTTTTAATAATTTAACTTTTGTATCACAGATTTGGTCAATTTAAAGCAAAAAAAAAAAAATCACTTGCCCAAAATACTTTCAATTACACATTTGATTTTAATTATACAATTAACCCTAACCCTTAGAGGTTTCAGTTTATTAACTGGTTATTTTTTTGTTGTTGCCAGAACGCTTTCCCATCTGAACAGACAGCTGATATCTGAGTAAAAATAACACCTCCATAATCTTCACCTTTAGAATAATGATAAAGATGATGCTTATGTTGATAACTAACAACAAGTGATTAAATTCACAGCGGTTTTGTGTAGATATATAAACAATTTTTATGTTTAATCTAAAACACTTTGTGTTAAAATATTTGTGACACACCTTTAGATCAGATAGAGCTGATCATAAACAGATCTGCAGTCAGAGCTGTAAACCAGCCGGAGGCACTTGTGTTGTCATGCTCTGAAATGCAAACCGATAAGTTTTCAGGTAAAGTTCATCTCTATCCCACTCAGACCATGCGAAACTCAAAGCCTTTTCATGAGCATATCTTTTAATCAGCTCAGTCACTGGGAGTCATTCTTTTCATTCTAGTGTGTATTACCGAAATACTGCATCTAATGGGTTCATTTAAGCAATTAAGATCCATCACTATTAACATAGTCAACTGAAGGGCTGGAATTTATGTGAAAAATAAGCCATGTGTATTGTTGATTGATTAAGATGGATTAATTGCTTGGAGGGAGTTTGTGTTTTTGGAAACCTAAATGACAAAGACTGATTTAGATCTTTAACATTTATTATTTTTTTGAACAACTTGTTTTGATCCCCGGCTCAGTTTACTTTGCATTTTCTCTCTTCTGGTTTCCTCCAGGTTCTCTTGTTTCCTGTCACTGTCCAGAAACACATAGGTAGGTGAACTGATATGCCAAATTGCCCCTTCACAGGGTGTTGTAATGGGTGCTGTTTGAGGGACGAAGGAAAGGCATAGTAGCCGAGGTGATGGCGGTTAAAGTCTTTTAATGAACAGAAAAGAGGGAACAAAAGGAACAGAACATGAACTTAAACCAGGGATAAACTAAACATGACAGACTAGACATTACACACAGACTAGGAGATAACAGAGGCTACATGGAGCTAGGAAACACATGGAGCGCGGAAACATAGGAACTGACATAGTGGCGGGGCTTCCCTGGGAAAAATTTTTTTTTTGTGGGGGGGGCTGTGACTGTGACGCTGGGGCAAGCGACCTTTTCGGGGAGTCGGCTTGCCATCCGGCAGAAGGACTTAGGGCGCGTCGGAGAGACTGCCGGTGGAGCGCCTCAAAGAGAAGCTGGAGAGTGTGAGCAGGTGTCTGCTGGTGATCAAAGGGTGGATGGCGTGGAGCTTCAATGGCGGAGGCTGGAGCTCCACCAACTAGCCGGGGCGCTGATCCAGCAGATAAACATTTGCCGATCGACGGGAGATCAGGCTCAAATGCAAATCCTGCTCGAGCTGGGGCCATTGCTGCAGGAACAGCTGGCCAAGGTCAACAAAGAGGCAGCTGACGTCAAGGCCAGCACCCAGTCTCCAGCCAGCCTCAGTGGAGGCCCAGACCCTCCAGCCAGAGTTCCCCGAAAGGCATAAGCCATCGCCTCCGCCTCCGCACGGGCTCGTGGACGCCGTGCTTCCTCCGCCGCCCGGCCTTGGTGGCAACCCACCCTTACTCACCCTTCCACCTCGGCCAAGGGATGGGTGTTGCAGCCTTGCGGTGAGCAGGGCCGCCATAGGACCTTGGGGGGGCTGTCCTGGACCTCCGTTGGGCGCTTCGTTGTCGTGCCGTGGGGAGGGGAGTAAAGCCAGGGAATACCACTAGAGGGCACCAAAGCGCCCTGAGACTCCATTTTGTTTCCTTTTGTTTTCTTTTGTAGTTTACGTTGAACTGTATTCCCCAGAATGCACCTCGGTCAGGTAATGTGGCGCTCACCTGAACCGAGGTTGCTCATTAGTTTGGTTATAAATGTTCCTGTGTTCAGTTTGTTCTTGGCTTGCATCTGTTTGTTTTGGGGTACTATTTATTTTGGATTGCTGTCTATTTCTGTGTGTTCTCCTGGCTCTGTGTTCTCCTTGCTTTTGTCTTTCTCCTAGCCTCTGTCTGTATCTCTTAGTCTGCGTAGCTTCTAGTCATGTTTGGTCTGTCCTATGTTTAAAGTTCATGTTCTGTTCCTTTTGTTCCCATTGTTTCTTTGTTCCATTAAAAGACTCTTGTTCACATCACCTCTGCCATTATGCCTTTCCTTCGTCCCTCAAACAGCACCCGTAACAGGTGTCATCACAGCTTGCTCTTGGTGATATGATAAAAGCTTTGAGCACTGGTATCTTATGGGTCTTACTTTATCACAGAAACAGAAAGGTCATGAGTTTGCCAATCTCCAAATCTCAGATAAAAAATAAATAAAATTATGCAGTTTGGCATGCTCTCATATGCTGTATCCTTTGGAGAGTCACTGGATCACATTGTGATATCTGGGGCTACAACATGAAGACAGGGTGAAGATACTTTTTCCTGTCTTTGATGTGTCCGTGTTATGAGCGGTTACTTACTCATTCCAGAAAGTTGTTATTCTGTGTGCGGCCTGGCTAATGGAGAATGCAGGAGAACATAGAACATCTGGAAACCTAGAAGCAGTACTTCCTGTTTTCAATAGGTCTCTGTGTATATGCATGATGCCTGTGTATGCATACACTAATCACAATTGCAGAGTGCTTAAGTGAAACATTTCTTTGTGTCAGGACCAGATTTATCACTGGAATGGCCTATGACACAGCACTACTCATCCACATTTTAATGTCTGTTATTGACCAAACTTTAAGTCTGAGTAAGCTTAACTTGAAAACACTAATTTGACTCAGCTTGGATGTCATAGATGATGTTTAAAAATGCCCATGATGTATCAAAGCAGAGTAAAATTGAGCCAGACTTGTTTACTTAAAAGAGCAGTAGGTGTTTTTTTTCTTCATTATATTATATTATATTATATTATATTATATTATATTATATTATATTACATTACATGTTCCCTTTATCCACCCTCCTTCTCTGTGCTAATATGACTACACTATGGAATACTTCATTTTACTACTACAATTTACCATGTGGTGAAAATACAGTAACTAGGGGGTCTGGCTTAAAGGGAAACTTGTACACTTCTGCCCCCTGCTGGTCACTTATTTATACACTCGATGTAAACTTGCTTTTTAGGAACTTATTTTAAATAAAATGTAGAAGGAGAGATGGTGTTGCATACCATTTCTTTACTTTAAAAGTCTAGTTGCTTCGCTAATGAAGTTAATACATACAGTTTATTGGATTAATTAGAACCAATACACTGCACGCTAATCTTTAGCAAACACGCAGGTACTCATGTTCCGGTGCAATTCATTAAATTAACAAACGAAAAGTAAATTCAAGACCAAATTCAAAACAAGACGATTAACAATTTAAAAGTACAGCGAGATCTTTTGCGTATTTAGATATTCTATCTGGTGTATTTATTTACTTATTGTCGCTTCTCATATCTGCGCACGCGCGTTAACCGAAAGCGTGTTGTCATGGTGACAGTAAAACACGCTGAACGCGCGAGTCTGAAGGGTGAAGAATCCTTGCTAGCTGTCAGGTAAGAAACTGTTTATAACTGTAGAAGACTAGCAACTGAACAAAAAAACGGACTGAAAGAGAAGAGCACAGGAGACAGCTTTACAGCTTCACTGCTCTAGATGAGTAGATAGTTTGTTGCTAATCCAGGTGATGGGACTCTGGAGTGCCTGGAGAAATGGGAGTGTAGAGAGTAATGGGAGTGTAGAGAGTAATGGGAGTGCAGAGAGTAATGGGAGTAATGGTAGTGCTGGGAGAAATTAAAGTGCAGAGAGTGCTGGGAGTAATGAGAGTTCTGAGAGTAATGGAACTGCGGAGAGAAATGGGAGTAATAGAAGTGGGAGTGCTGGGACTTTCTCATTTTTTTAAATGTAACTTTGAATCTTATTGTGTGCATATTTCAGGTTGTCAGTATAAAGATTTCTAATATTGTGTGAACTTTCCATCTGTATCTGTGTCCATAAACAACCCTCTCGTTGGGCTTCCTGGTTCCAGTGGTACCTCAGCATACGGCTGCTCCGGAGACCAGTTTTCTTAAGGCAAATGTTTGTATTGTGAAACACATTTTCCCATAGAAAATAATGTAAATGCAGATAATCTTTTTCAGCCACCCAAACTTATTACAAGAATTACCAATGTCCAACACTATAATTATTTTTTTGCACATAAAAACAATTTTAAAAATATGATTCCACTTGGAAACTGATGCTTAAAAAACAAAACTGAAAGATGGTTTGCTATGCAGACAACACAATTACGTTTGTAAGACTTCGTGTATATTAGCTGTCTATAGTCTGTTTAAATTCTGAGTGAGATCCGGAAAATTAAGGGATTATCCTGTGTTTACACACACACRCACACACACACACACACACACACACACACACACACACACACACACACACACACACACACACACACAATGACCTCGTTGCACATACCCATTCATTCACATTAACTATACACCTTGCCCTTCATGGCTCAGGTTCTGTATATTTTAGTGTTGGAGTGTTAAAATGAAACAACAGATGAATGTGACTATTTATTTGTTTTATTGGTGCAGCTGATATTTGAAATATTTTCCCAGACAAAAATAATAAAAATTAGGCCTAACTTACCCACCAGCCAAACCACTTACATTCTTCAGCAGAACTCTGGGCACTGTACATGAGCACTCGCATTGGGCCTGTCCCTTTTTTTGATCCATATCTCTCATATTTCATTTTAGGCTTACAAGGGCCCTCTCAATTTTTCGTCTCACTCTGGTGCTGAGGGTGAGAGAGAGAGAGAGAGAGAGAAAGAGATTACACTAGTAACACTAGTTATTAAAGTAACTAATAAAGTAATACTAGTGATGAAAAATATAATAATAATAATAATTATTATTATTATATTTTAATAATAAGAATCAGCATTACTGCTACAACTAATAATAATAATAATGAATATAGGTAGTATAATCAAAGAATCATTTTTGAGACAAAAGAAGTGGAGAAAAAAAGAAAAAGGAGAGTTAAATATACAGAATATAAAGTGGGGTTGTGCTGCATGTATGATTGTGAATCTCCTTGTTTCTCTCTTAATCATTAGTTAGCCTTTGAGTGTTCTTAAATAAAAATGCCTCAGGATTAAACTTGATGCAATTGTAAGTGAAAAAAAGAAATCACTGTAAATATTCACATGTATGTCCCTCTTTGGATAATACTATGCCACTGGCTACACTCACTCCTTAATGTGTAACTTTGCTGCAGTCTGTCAATGCATTTGAATGTCAATTTATTTTATTAGATTGTTTATCTGTTCAGCACTATTACTGTACGACTGTTGCAATTATTATTATCCCTTCTTTTGCGTTTAATGGCTGCCTTCACACAGCTGTACATGTGTGTACATGTAACTGGATTCAACTGGTGGAGCTGGTGACTGAGAGATAGCGAGCGACAGATGTAATTAACAGATGTAAAAGTTTTTGTAATAGTTTTAATTTCTTACTGGTCCTCTGTAGCCAAAAGGTGAGGAGAATTAACCATGGAGGCGGTGGACAGTCCTGAGAAACTTACTCCGCTTTGTCCTGAGATTTATTTATATTTCCACTCAATTAAATTTTATTTATATATTACTTTTAACAATGGTCATAGTTGCAATGCAGCTTTACAGAATCAAAAGAAAACATTATAATAAAATTATACAAGTATTACTGTATATAAATATTATAAATTAAAGATAATATATATAATAAAATATAAAATAAAGAAAAATCAACAGAATATCAGCTCTGTTAACTTCCAGGTTCTTGGGTTTAAATGGAAAGCTAGTGCACATGATCAGTGGCTAGAGCAGCATTTGGCACTCAGCCTTCTATTCAATTCAATTTTATTTGTATAGTGCTTCTAACCATTGTCATTGTCTCAAAGCAGCTATACACAAGCAAAATAATGATTTAAGTTTGTATGGAATGTGAATGTGTAAAAATGGTCAGATTGTCCCTGATGAGCAAGCCGTGGCCGACAGTAGCAGGGAAAAACTCCCTGAGATAGCAGTAGGAAGAAACCTTGAGAGGAACCGGACTGAACAGGGAACCCATCCTCATTTGGGTGAAACAGAAAGCAGGAATTGTTCTGCATTCATACTGTGTGTTAGGTGGCAGGCAGTTCAGTATAACAGTTCATTGTTAATATGGAGTCCAGGTAGTTATTGGAGGCTCAAGTAGACTTGTATGAAATTCCAGTCCTAGACCTAGATCCTAGACCTAGATCCAGTCCTGTTGCAGCCAACATCAGTCGAGGCCAGAAACATCTTCATGGTAGAGTGAAACCGTCCCCAGGCACCGGCAACATCCAAAAGTAACACACGGGGCATCCATGTGACAAGATCTCCAACCAGAATCGGGGCACCAGGTTGAGTCAGACAGGTCCAGAGGGCAGAGGGAGTCTGGATCAATGGCAGCTCAGGATCGACATGTGTAGCTCGACAGAGAGAGGGAAAGAGAGAGAGGGGGAGAGAGAGAGAACAGGAGAGGAGAGAGTGAAGAGGAGAGATAACAGTTAGGTATGATCACATAATGTGTAAGGTGAATGTATATTTAGTGCAGAGTGCAAGCAGGGACTCCGGCAGGACTAACTATAACAGCATAACTAAAAGGGAGAACCAGAAGGAAACACAGACATGAGGGGGAACTGAGATGTAAAGCGACCGATCACCTCACCGTCAACAAACCTGAGTGATCAATGAGAGTGGGGAGGACAGCATCTAAACATACCAGTTCACCAGAATACTCTACGTCCATGAGTCCCCCAGATCTGCTCCTTTACCTAAGGCTAATCTATTTACAAACATGCTGCGCTAAATAAATCGGTTTTTAGCCTAGACTTACAGGGAGCCAATGCAGTGTAGATAAGACAGGGGTGATGTGCTCGTATCTTCTGGTTCTAGTGAGGACTCTCGCTGCTGCATTCTGTACTAACTGAAGCTTGTTTATACACCTAGTTGAACAACCAGACAGTAAGGCGTTACAATAGTCCAACCTAGAGGTGATAAAAGCATCAACTAGTTTTTCTGCATCGTTTAGTGACAATATATTCCTTAACTTGGTAATATTTCTGAGGTGAAAGAATGCTATCCTGGCGATATTGTCTACATGATCTAACTTCTGTCTCATCAGGATTAAGCAGTGGGCCTAAAACATCAAACTCCACTAGTGAACATGCAGAATAATCATCATTTAAATCTACATACTGATAACGATCAGTCAAAAAGGATCGGAGCCAGGAGAGGGCTGTTCCCTTAATTCCTACTACATTTTCTAATCTGTGAAGGAGAATACTATGATCAATGGTGTCAAAAGCTGCACTGAGGTTGAGTAGCATAAGCATAGTTACGCAACACTGATCAGAAGCCAAAAGGAGGCCATTTACTACTTTAATAAGTGCTGTCTCTGTGCTGTGATGAGGCCTAAATCCTGACTGATATGGTTCATGTATGTTATTTCTATGTAGATATGAGCATAACTGCTCCGCTGCTATCTTTTCCAGAATCTTAGAGATAAAGGGGAAGTTTGATATCGGCCTGTAATTGTACAGCTGACAGGGGTCGAGGTCAGACTTCTTAATTATCGGTTTAATAACTGTTAATTTAAAAGATTTTGKAACATACCCAATGCTGAGTGAAGAGTTAATTATTTTCAGGGGTTCTGTTATTGCTGGTACTCTGTTTGAGAAAATGAGTCGGTATGGGATCTAATATACAGGTTGATGAATTTGCAGAAGAGATAAGTGAAATTAATTCATTCTCTTCAAGTGGAGTAAAGTATTCTAAGTTCTGATCTGACATGGTTAGTTTAACACCTGCATCAATTACATTGTCCGGTTTCAAAGCCTCAGTTTTATGCCTAATATTTAGAATTTTATTATTAAAAAAGTCCTCACTACTAGAGATTTCTGCAGTGATCAGAAAGTGATCAGTGACCAGAAAGTGATTTCTGGTTAATTTGGCTATGGTATTAAATAAAAATCTAGGATTTTTTTCGTGATTTTCTATAAGAGTGGAGAGGTACATTGATCTAGCTACACTAAGAGCTTTTCTATATTTCAGGATGCTCTCCTTCCATGTTATTTTAAATACTAACAATTTAATTTGACGCCATTTATGTTCTAATTTCCGAGCGGTCTGTTTAAAAGTGCGCGTGAGATCATTATATCAGGGAGCGAGTTTCTTAGCTCTAATAAGAGATAATAAGAGAGCTATGTTATCTAAGGTATAATGGAATGTCGACTCTAAATATTCGGGTTCTAAATCCAGTTCTGTGGAGTCGGGTGGCAATCCAATCAAAGTTAGAGTAACTCGGGGAGATTACTGGTAAAGCTCTGTGTGGTAGTTGATGTGAATATAGGTTTAATACGGTAGCGCGGCGCTGTGCGTACATTATTACTATGACAAACTTTCATTGAGACCAGATAGTGATCTGAGATAACTTCAGACAGTGGAATTGTGAATAAATTTTTTATACTTAATCCGGAGAATAATATTAAATCTAAAGTGTGACCTGCTTTATGAGTGGGTCCTACTACACACTGATTTACTCCTACTGAGTCCAGTATGGATGTAAATGCTGTTCTCAGAGGGTCTTCTGGATTCTCAAAATGAATATTAAATTACTAAAACAGACTTTCTGAGTCTTTCTAAATTTGTGTTTAGCTCGG
Organism: Clarias batrachus; assembly: GCA_003987875.1. Taxonomy (NCBI): domain Eukaryota; kingdom Metazoa; phylum Chordata; class Actinopteri; order Siluriformes; family Clariidae; genus Clarias; species Clarias batrachus. The sequence goes on along the minus strand of QMIH01000468.1, from coordinate 337,701 downwards.
GGAACAGACGCAGTCTCAATATGATGGACCCTGAGTGACTTTAGCCTGTCTGTCTGCTCCCTGGCCTGGACTCTGTGTAGTCACCGATTAACTAGGCCTCTTCTGAGACTATGTGCTATACTACAAGAAATGAGAGCAGCACCTTCCCGAGTAGAATGGATATCGCCCCGCCCTAACATGCCAGCTTTGCCCTCAAAGGTCTTCCAGTTATTTATAAAGCCTACATTATTTTCCGAGCACCACCTGGACATCCAGCGGTTCAGCGACCATAACCTGCTGTAAGCTATGTCACCGCGTCTCATTGGGATGGGACCAGAGCAAACTACTTCATCGGACATCGCCTTTGCTAGTTTAAACACCTCTGTAAAGTTACGCTTACTAACCTCTGACTGACGAAGGCGTATATTGTTAGAAGCTAGTTAGCGTTTTAGCTGTAAATAGCTTAAGTATAAATCATGAAGGAAATTATCTCTTTTATTTTGCTAAAATTTTGTCCATGACTGATTTTAAATTTGGATTTTTGGCATGCAGATGGTCTCTCACTGTAATTACACTTGTTGGTCACAGTATGGATGAAAGTAGGTCTGTTTGTTCCAGACCCACTTTCACCCATGCTGCTACTAACAGTTGGTGTAATTAATGCTTGTAGAACACCTGGTATGTGGAGTAATACATATAGTAAAATGTCCCAGTGCTGTTTCATCAATTACAGTATCACTACTCATGGAATGCCTCTTGTCCAATCAAATTATATGGTTGGAACTAACTTTGGAATAGGTGTGTGAAGGGACGGGGCCACCTATGTGGCGTTGATTAACATTAATACGATCTCGGGCTTGCTCCGCATTATAAAAGCAAGGCATGGAGGATAGAAGAATGCAAACAAGGGTGCGGTGGAGCTGGAAGTGAGTGGCATGCGAGTGGGGCAATATGACACGCCCGAGGGACTTTTAAACAGGACACTGGAATTCCGCCCTTTGAACTCTGCACTGGACAGCGCGAGGAAGAACTGCGCGAGCTCCCGCAGCACCTTCACTCCCGCGCCGAGCCCACCTTCGCGTCGCCGCGGCCGAAGAGGAAAATATGGGAAGCCAAACACATCAAAAGAGGGACGAAACCGCGGCACCTTATTGAGCCGCCCTGGGCGGACCAAATATCTGCGCGGCCCAACGGACAGCGCAGCGCGACAATCTGGACAGCGCAGAGATGATCTGGTTTATTTGTGCAGCCCAGTGCATCGCGCAGCGCGGACCAGTTTCAGTCGCGCAGCGCGGACCAACTTGAGCGCGACTGAAACTGGTCCGCGCTGTGATAGAAATAGACCCTGTCCACCATAACTTTACATTTACCCACAATTCCCCGCCGTAGTTTAGAGTACACAAAGTGGAAACTGCTTAGGCAATGTGAAGTTCAATTTCCTATATTTATTATGTTTATTTTTGCTTTATGGAAACTGCAGTATTCAACGGTACTTTGTGGAATTTCTACTTGCAACAGAAGGGGCTGTTCAAAGCAGACATTTGACAATACGGTCAATACAATACAATACAGGATTAAAAGACTTCTAATCTCATTTTCCGTATGTTGTCAAGTGTTTCTATTTTCCAAAGCCTCGTCAATTTTATTTAAAATGTCAGGACTCTTTAATATCGTTTCCACTTTGCGCCTTGCCATGCCTGGTTTTTATATTCGTACTGTGTATGAATGTGTGTGTGACAAATAAAATTTGAATTTGAATTTTATTTGCGCACCCCAACGGGGAATTGTGGGTAAATGTAAAGTTATGGTGGACGGGGTCTATTTCTATCAGAGTCGCGCATTGTGATTCGCGAGATTGTGATTCGAGCTGCGCGATGTACTGGGCTGCACAAATAAACCAGATCATCTCTGCGCTGTCCAGATTGTCACGCTGCGCTGTCCGTTGGGCCGCGCAGATATTTGGTCCGCCCAGGGCGGCTCAATAAGGTGCCGCGGTTTCATCCCTCTTTTGATGTGTTTGGCTTCCCATAGGAAAAGGCCGTGAGGAGGCTGGCGTTAAAGCTCCCGATCCCAGGCGGGAAAGCCTCCCAGCCAACGGACATCCCACAGCCGTTGAGGGAGCGTGCAGGAGCACTGCCTCCGCGTGCTCCATTCGGCCACTCCTCCCACCGCTCGCCTGCCTGTGCCCTGCGTGTGCACACTTCACTTCATTCCTTTCCCTTTCTTTCTGTCCTCCCTCCTTTAACCCTTTCCTTCCCCATTTTCCATAAATAAATTATCCTTTTCCCTAAAACCTCACCTCGTTTCTGTGTTTCATGGTGCTGCCCGTGCAACTTAGGTACGAACCCAATACACTGCTCCATATGTTTAATAACTGTTAAGACAATAATCTTATCAAACACACAGATATGGCAATTATAGGCTACCAAACGCATAGTTATTTATATTTAACTATGTATCTGAATTACTTTTAGCACTCTCATATACATATTTGTATGACGACCTCTCAAAATGAAAAGACTTTGTTTCTAAAACCTTCTTCTTACTGCATTAACTTTGCTACAGGTACACATGTATCTGTAGTAATACCGAAAAAAATTAATAATTAAGGATATATGCCAAGCTTTGTTTCTGTAAACATTTAATAATTGTTATTATTATTCATGTATTTTAAGATGTAATTCTTGTGTATTGCATTGTTTTCCGTAGCTGTTCAATTATGTTCTGAACAGGGGCATTTCTAGGATTTTCAGTTAAGGGGGGCTCAGCCCCCATAGATGTTTAACACATATTTGGCTTGTTCAGAATCAGTACTCAAATGAGTTCCCTTTCAAAAGCTACACTCGATGCTGCGTGAAAATGCTATGGGAACATCTCTTTGTTCAGCCGGTTGTGGAGCATGTGTGTATCAAACACACCAGATTTTGTCTTATATATTGATACCTCGGTCAGGTGACGTCATCTGATGCGGTGCACTTGCAGGTTATAAATAGTGAAAGCGGAAACATCCTGAGGTCTTTTTGTCTTTAATGACCACTTTGTATTTGCGTGTGTGTGTGTGTGCAAGCGAATATACAAACAAAAGAAAAAGAAAAATGTTAACTCACCGATATGGCAGAGTTTACTAAGAGATGCGTGCCTCTGTGTGATCTCTTTCGGAGGGCGATCTCCACGATTTTTGTGTTGAATTTTTGAGGAAAGAGCACGCCCTCCTTGGGCTCCAGTGAGAGTGTGAGCACTGTGATCTTCTCCCTATTAAGGTGCTTCGCGTGGCTCGCCTTCTTTAAATAGAAACCGTGAGCCAGAGCGCATTCCTGGGGTTCACGTGCTTATCTGGCAGACACGCATGAGACGGAATTCCCTCTTTCTCGTGCGCTCTCCCCGGATCAGGAAGTTTTAGCCTCCACTTCTCATGCGCGCTCTGGCGCTTCTTTTGAAGGGGCAGAAGAGACTTTCTCTCTCACTTCCATGGAAATAGCCACCTCAGAACGCTCCTCTAGTGACAGAGCGTATGAGGAATTACTTGATGTAATAACACGTGCGGTCGAATGGTTGCATATCGAATGGCTGCAGAAGCAACATGCCATCAAGCGCTCAAAATTAGACGACAGGTTTCTGTTGGGTGGCCGGGGCCAGGGGCCTCAACGACTCTCTCTCTCTTTCTTTGGTGATCTCCATGATGAGTTAAGGAATGGAATAAGGCTCATGCGCCCAGGGCCGTGAGGGGGTCTGGAATTCCTTCACAGAAGTCTAAACTCTCCTCCCTGGCACCCCCAGGAGGCCTCCTGCCACGTTTCAGGATACTGAACATCTAAGACCCCCCCATCTAGCCCCATCATCCTCACGGCGTGGTCTCCACCTCCGTGAAACCGGAACGAGCACATCTGTTGACTCAGGAATTACAGACTTTGCTGGGAAAAGGGGCCATTGAACATGTTCCCCTCCCAGACAGAGAGTCAGGCTACTACAGTCCCAAGAAAGATGGGGGGCTACGCCCAATTTTAGATCTTTGCGGGTTGAACTACTATCCATAACCTATATACTATCCATAACCATAACCTACTATAACCTTCCATCTACTGTTAAATATAAATATTAAAACTTTATAAAAAATAATCCTGCATCCATTTTTGGTGTGCCAGCTGCCACTTTTCTTATACGGCTCTTCATCAGTCACAAGCCTGTACATTTTCATTAAAACAGGTACTATATGAATAAATTGTTTAAATGTATATAATGTATCATGAGCGATTGATCATTGATTTATGTAAAAAATTGCTTACGCTGTTTGGGGGAGGGACATGCTGATGACGTTTGGTCTGCTTTCTGTGTGTTTTGATGTGTGTGAGCCACAGAGCTTCTGCGGATTCCAAAATTGACATTGTTACCGTTTTTAATCCCTGGAATGGAAGAGATGGAACATTTCCTTATCATAACATGTCTTGTGTTGTTTTTAATCACTCGATTCACAAAACAGATTTTTTTATGCTATCTTACAAATGGAAAATACAAATGGAAAAATTTTCTTTGGTTTATGCATTTATTTTATTATAAAATATAAAGTTTAAATATATATATTTTTTTATATAAAAATACCAAAGAAAATTATTGTGTATATAGTGATTAAAAAACAAAACAATATTTTATTATTAGGAAATTCTTCCATTCCATGGATTAAAAACGGTAACAATGTCAATTTTAGAATCTATAATCCAGAAGATGAAAATGACACAAATTTAAGAAGAGGACTGAAGCACTGCAGGTCTTTTGAAAGGGCCCAGATACAAGAGAGTCTTAAAGTGGGCAGGGGTGCTTGTTAGTTTCTCTGAATGAATAGGTGAAAACAGCTGATTCACACCTGAAGACATTGTAAAGCACACACAATACCACTAAAAGAACAACAACCTGGGATAAATAAGAATAAGAGGCCTTAATTATACTGAATAAATATTATTTAGTACAACAAAATTCCTCTGCTGTGGAAAACTTTATGTGTGCGGTTGTGCGCTGATTAGACTACGTCGGAAATTAAAGAGGACGATCACGACTCGACACCCCAAGCCTCCATGTGCTCCAGAATGTCACTTTGTCCGCTGCCTACCGCATATGCCATTCCTCTCCCTTTCTTTCCATCCTCCCTCCTTTAACCCTTTCCTTCCCCATTTTTTCCTATACAAAATTAAACTTTCTCCCATAAGACCTCATCTTGTGTCTGTGTTTCTTGGTGTCGCCCATGCACATAGAGTCGAACCCGTTACACCATTTAAACCATTAAACTATTTATTTTACTATTTTAACTATTACTATATAATTTACTTTTAAGTAACATTAAGAACAAGAACAATAAAAGTTTTAAAATATTTTTGATTAAATGTGGGCTGAAAAAATCTCATGTCCATCAATCTGATATAGAGTAATGCTGGAGAAACGTCCAGGTGGGAAGACACTGCTTTGTGTAGGTCACAGACAAGAAAACCACTCCACTAACACTCCACTAAAGTTTGCCTGTTAGAAATACACAAAATAAAATACCTCCCCTGTTTTAACTACAGAGACATCACAGCCTGCGGTAGTTTTCAGAAGTTCTTTCTAAGATGAGCTGGTGCATTTCCTGAAGCTTAAATCTCCGAAAATGATTTTTGAAATAGATTTTGAGTTGTACACACATGCATTCTTGCCTAAATAACTCTTAAAACTACACTTTGTGACACAATAACAGTAATCTTGCGAACATTATACAGGCTGTTGAAGCTACAGAATAAAGAATAAACAGTGTGTCCACTGGTGTTCATTTGTAAATGACTCACTACGTCTCATTTGATCCAGCATAACCAACCCAACAATGTGCTTAAAGAAATAACCCAGAATTTTGACCCAGCATGAGCAACCCAACAATGTGTTTACAGAAACAACACACCATTTTTTATGTTTTGAGTTATTCTAATGTTCTATTCTGAAAGTCTATTGTTATTTCTATATTAAATGTTTGATGTCTTTAAATATTTTTTTTAATAATAACGATAAACCAGTACAAACAGAGATAGGCATTTTTGTACATTCTTTGTACAAGTAAAATTGTCAGCTAGTGAACTTGATCGTCTTTCTAAACAACATTAACCAATGCTTTTTTTTTAAATTATTATTGTACAGTAAATGTTCATAGCTCTGGTTCTGATCTTTCATATTTGTTGTATAAAGTACTCCAATGTGGAAATTACCATCACTGTAGTATTAATTGGATTCAACATATTGTTAGTACTTTTTTATGACTTAAGCTCTAATTATGTTAGTGCTGTCTGGGTTACCACCATCACAGGAGCTGGAGGAGGTTGCAGTTTCTTCAGCTCAAGTGTTTGTGTGCCACTGCAGGAGGGCAGGGCTGCAGACAAGAGTCAAGCTCCGTCATTCAATCTCCATTTTCCAACATCAGGCAGATTGACACGTTCAGCACCAAGAACCTTCAACCTGTTGTTATGCTCTCTACTTGTAAACATTGCCATGAACACCATGTCCTGCATCAGTCCCTTCACGATTTTCCTTGTGAAACTGCTCTTGCCATACACTATGCGGTGCATCAATCCCTTATTCCACATCTCGCAAATTAAACCATTGGTTTCATGTCCATTTAAATTAGATGCCTATTGCAAGAGTGCTTCAAGTCAATTAACCTGCTCACTTGGATTTCCTTTCATTCACCTTTGTTTAGGGGGGTAAATCGAACATTGGATTAGTTCGTTTAGTTCGAATAGTTGTTCAGGAGGAATATTCCTCGCTCTTTGCTTCTGGGTCTGCCAAACCCTACCTACACCGTTGACTATCTCACTGCTAAGTCCCAGGGGATTCCCTGGTCACCTAGGAAGTCACCTGCTACACACAGACTCACAACATTGCCTCTTCATTTGTTGCTTAAAGGTGCATCATTTTGCCAATTTCACTCTACTTCAGAAAACCTATAAATGTCTCAGTGTGCCTGAGTCTTCTACTGGGTTCACCATTTCTGTCTCACCCATAGCATTGGGACATTCATTTCCAAATGAAATGCAAAATTAATTTTCATCTGAAAAAAACAGGCTTTGGACCACTGAGCAACAGTCCAGTTCTATTTCTCCTTAGCCCAGGTAAGACACTTCTCACGTTGTCTCTGGTTGAGGAGTGGCTTGATATGCTATGAATGCAACAGTTGTAGTTCATTTCCTGAAGACATCTTTGCGTGGTGGCTCTTAATGTACTGACTCCAGCTTCACTCCACTCTTTCTGAAGTTCTTAAATCAGCTTTGTTTGAGGATCTTCTTGCTCTTGTGCTTGTGCATCGTTTTTGCCACACCTTTAATTCCAGTCAACTTTTCATGAACATGAATTCAATACAGCACTCTGTGAACAGCTAGCCCTTTCAGTGATGACCTTTCGTGGCTTACCCTTCTTGTGGGTGATTTCGTGGCTCACCCTTAAAGTGGATCATTACAGAATTTGTTCCTTGATCAAAAAAAATTGTCATTATAATTTAATAAGGAGAAAGCATTTCCCTAGGCTTCAGGAAAATCTGTTCCCCGTTACTACTGGCTGTGAAAGTTTCAAGGATGACTGAAATGCAGTCAGAGACCTGTGTTTCTAAAATACAACACAGTGTGCCTGTAATACATTGAGCAAAATTATTTAGAAAGACTGTATTTCTAATTTAAGCAGGGTAACAGATTTCTTTTGTAGAAAGATCAGAGAATACTGATTGACATTATTCCTTCAACAAAAATTAATCACGTGTGCAGACCTTTACCAAAGCAGAAAGATTAGGAGTGGAAAAGATTACTCACAAGTGGAAAGCAGTCAGGATAGTTGCCAATCTTCCCAGCATATTCACCCCAAGGTTAGACCATGCAATGGTCAAAGAAATAGAAAAAAATGTAAAAGTTACATTTCAGACCCTACAAGCCTCACTGAGCAAGTTAAATGGCCAGTACCATGTTTGGGGTACCAAACAGCATTTCAGCAGGAGCACCTCACACCCACTGTCATGCGGTCGAGGGGTGGTGATCTGTGCTCCACTTTAGTGTGATCTGTCCATAGGACATTGTTTCAGAAGCATTGTGTGTTGTGCAGTGAGTAACTCAATTGAAATGCTGTGGTGGGACCTTACCAGAGCTGTTTATAAGAAAATTTCCAAAAGCCTTAATGAACTGAAGCAATGTTGTAAAGAACACAATCCATAAGAAACTGATAACTAAACCGTACTGTTGCTACCGACATAGCACATTAAAATGAGAGAGAAATCATCAAAATGCTTTACATTGGGAAACTGTCACGTCACGTCTGATTCACCTGCTCACTTCCGYTCCAGATTCCACTCCACTCCTTTGTTCTCACTGGCTCACTCTCTGCTCTCCACACACCTGTTGCTCATTTCAATCATGGCCCTGCTCTATTTAACCTGCTCACAAACAACCTCCATTTGCCAGATTATTGAGTGCCTTACCAGCCCAATATTCCCGCGTCTTGTCTCGTCACAGTCTGCCAAGTTACCGACCACGCTTTGTTCTTTGACTACGTCTTTGCCTCACACTTTTGGATTTACCCTTGCTTTGGATTTCGGATTATTGACTGCTTGCCTGTTTTCTCGACTACGGATTTGGATCACGGATTTTCCCCCCAGCTCTCCGGCTTCGACCCTCGCTTGTTCTACAACCACGAGTCCGTCCTCACGCCCTACCAAGGTAACACTACGGTTCCCACCACAGCACGGAGCACCATTCTCACCAAGATCAACCTCGTCACGTTACAGTCACCACCCTCCAGTTACAGTCAGTGACACCACTACTCAACTCGAGTTCTTCCCTCTCCATGTTCTGCATTTGGATCCACCAAGCCCACCACGGAGCCTATCAGAAACAGAATTTCCTGGAATTGCTGTTTTGCATAAACAAGTGTTGCTCACAGAGAGCGACTTGTGTCCTTTTAATTACAGAACATTACAAGTACATTGAGATTGACATTACAATGGTCATACCAACACTATCAGTAATGTTGCTTCTACGGAATATGTCTAAAATATACAAGCAACATTAATGATGTCAAAACAATGTCATAAATGAAACATTAAAATTGCAACATCACAGGGACTTAATATGTTTGTAAGATAACTGTCAGGTTCAAAAATATTTATAACTGTAAAAGACTAACAACTGAACAAACCAAATGAACCAGAAGAGCACCAGGAGCCAGCTTTACAGTTTCACAAAAATAAAGTCATATTGCTGAGCTTCACTGTATTTTATTTCCCTGGCAGGTTTTTAAAGTGTTCTTTAACCATGAACTTTCTCAGTCCTGATGCATGCTCCCTGTCTGAATGCCTGATAGAGGATAAAGCTGAGATTGAATTTCTACGTTCTAAGCCCACTTGCTTCATTATCTTTGGAAAACCAGTAAGTTTTACATTCCTTTTGGCTAATAAATACTTCAGGGCAGTTTAAAAATGATTATTTTATTAATTTGTTGCAGCCTCAATTATTAAGTGTTTACTATAATACTGTATATGCGATTTTATTATACCTGGAACAGTACATCATGTGTCAAATACACCACTGTATGTGGCCAAAGGTTTGTGAACCCCTGATCAGTATCCTTACATGTGGTTCTCCAAACTGCTGCAACAAAGTCTGAAGCACTCAATTGTACAAAATGTCTCTACATTGTAGCGCTACAGTTTTCCTTCACTCGGACTAAGAGGTCCAAACCCTTTAACATCAAGATGACGCCCCTGTTAGACCCACAAAGCCAGCTCCATGAAGGCATAAACATGTGTTAAATTTGAAGTGGAAGATCTTGGGTATTCTGCACAGAGCTCTGACTGAACTTAACCCCACTGAACACCTTTGGGATGAATGAATCTTGAATTTGGAATCTGCAGGAAATCAAGCATGCACGTGGGTGTGAAGATCAAGTGTCCACATACTTTTGGCCACAAAGTGTATCAACCATTATTTTCCACATATTGAAGTGGCGCTGAAAGTGTAAATATAAAAAGTGAACAAAAAATCAATTCATTTGTGTACACTTGAAACTAATGTTTTTATTTTATAGGGTATTGGGAAGTCGACCCTTGCTAAAAAACTTGCCCAGACTTGGGGATGTGTCCTCATCGATGGTAACATGTACTCTGTACTTTAAATCAGTCGGCCACTTCCAGCTCTGCACCTTTGTGTATTGTCTATACTTTTCTCTTTCAGACACAGAGTTGCTCAGCAGTCACATTCATGATGGTACAGARCAAGGGACAGAGGTGTGTGTTTGTGTGTATTCTGTGTTATTTTCTTTATAGAGTTAAAGCCGTGGACCCAGAGGCACTTTTGTACCATAATGTATTGGATGTGATTAGTTTTTAGYAATTCTGGCTGAAGGAAACAGCATTCCAGAGGAGAAGATGATGACATTAGTTCTTGAAAAACTAAAAACACCAGAAGTGGAAAACTATGGTAAGATGACTTAAGGCAACTAAATCAATTTATTGCTGTTAATGATTTCAAGAGATCTTTAATTTCACAGACAGGCAATTATAGAGGCTGAGAACTCAACAACTTTTATAATCCATGTAAATACCTTTTTATACATGTAATAATTTGTCTGTGTTGTTCTTGATCAGGCTATGTTCTGTCATGTCTACCATCAACGTCTGGGGAATATCTAAAGATACAAGAGCAAATGGACTTCATAAAAATGCACCCACCAGACATCATCATTAACATTAAGGTATATTCCTAACTTATCTTGTTTTTCCAGAGCTGAGTATAATTGWATACATTGTTTCAGTAAGAATCTGAAATAATATGATATCAATGTTTTATATGGACCAAAAGTTAAGCACATACCTGAACCATGAGCAGCGATGTAAAGTCCTCTGTGTCTATTTGAATAGTTTGGATGATTTCTGCTTGTTGTCTTTGGATGTAGTGTGCAGACGTGGACCTGATCAATCGACTTGCAGGCCAGAGGCAGCACCCGAACATGCAGCAGGGGAATCCAGTGAAAAAGGTGTCATCTACGATTGATGCAGAGGGAACAGGTGAGGAAGAGGAGGATGAGCAGGTTGAGGAGGAGGCACAGGAAGAGGTAA